>CM076582.1:266012162-266114050 GCA_034641835.2 Pinus albicaulis | reverse complement strand
TCAGTCCAAGGGACTCACTTACTATATCTTTTTTAAACAAGGAAATTGAAAATAGATTGAATTGGTCCCAATTCTCCTTCAGTGGCTGATACACAGATAGGAATAAAGTACGATGACTGTGTAAAAACTTCGCATGATAGCACTGCATTACCTAAGAGATCATGCATCGTAAGAGTAACATTCAAATAATATATTACAGAAATCAGATATCAAGGAGTGTGGACAAGAAGGAAACATGAGAAGATATTACTGACAAAAGGGCGCATCAATTTACGAATCCTTAAGCCATTAATATAGCAGAAATTATGAAATGAGTGAACAATGGAACAAAATATCACTTCTAGGCCTATTTAAAGCGCTTGACTAATTCCATAAAGGGCACCACTTAAGATGAATCCTTACTGCAAACTAGTGAGCCACTCGCATTCTAGAAAATGATACAAGAAGAAAGTTTACATGAAAAAGGATGATATATTAACACATGAGAGAAATTACATACTGCAACATACCAAAGACCAGAATCCTCAATACAGTCATAACCCCTCCTCACTGAGACCCAACGGGCTCTGAAACTTCATACAGAAATGTCACAAGATGAATACAATAGTCTTCTCGCTGCACAGCTTGCTTACAGAAATCCGGAACCTTAACCATGTCTTCTTTTTTGATATTTATAGAGAGGAGAGAAACTTCTGGAGGGAGAGGTAGGTATCCACACTTATTACTCTGAATTGAAAAAGAAAGGTGGGGAACCCTCACGCCTTCTTCATGAATGACTAGCTATAAATGAATATACCTAACAACCTGTATACAGAAATTAATGCCGGGAGATAAAAGTCTCCTTATGTACAAAACGAAAATAATAAAATATATACATCGGGATGCCTCAGCTGAAGAAAAATCTGATGTCGTGAGGGGCCTGAGCTGGCCTGCAACTCTGGTACTGTACTCTTGGCCTTTGAGCTCTGAATTTGAATTCTGAATCTTAAATGTGGGGCGAAACTCTCTAGAGGGTTCGGAGACTCTCTGTCTATGTTTTCTTTAATAGCAGTCACTTCATACACCGGCTTCAGCTCTTTTCATTTAATTTCGCCCACAGGTAATCGTCTTCTGGTATGCTCTTGATTTTCTGAAATGGAGGCGACAGATTGATATGCCCCCTTATGCTTGATTTGAACACCTGCAAAAACCCTGAATATGTTAGAGAAACCTGACTATGGTGTAGGTGGAAGGTGATGGAGGCGGAGATGGATGAAATGACGCAAACAAAGGTCAAAAGCGGGAACATACAGGGGGGCGGGAGCAGACAATAGAGGTTTTTGTGAACGGGCGCAATAAGACACAGTATGGTCGTAAAGGAAGAATAGCGGTGAATTATGAATAAAACAGATAAAACGCACACATATATACATATTGGCGCGAGGGTATAATATGAGCGCACGGGGGGAAGAGACACATAGGCGAGCGGAGGACACACAAGAGACGACGTGGCGAGTGAATTGAAGGGCAGGGCGTGTGAAACAATGACGCGGTGGCATGACATGCAATATGGTGGGGTCAAAATAGCGGGCGAGCAACTCACGAGTAAGTCCACCGTCAGATCGGGTTCGACAGATCCAACGGCCCCAAAAAATTCCTCTACCCGGTCGTGGAACGGTCTTTATCGCGCGGGAGGAGGGTGGTTTCCCCGCCGTACTGAGGACACGCGGCACCACACCTGTGGAATCGCTGGCCCCGCGGTAAATACCGCCAGCCGACGAAAATGGTGCGGGGAAAACCACCGGTTTTGTTGCGCGCCAGGGTCGTATGCAGGGTCCACATTCCTTGATCTGTGCCGTTGATTGAACACGGATCGGACGGTTGCTATGGCACCCGAGAAATAAATGATAAGCCCCTTATTCTCCCGGCCCATGGTCCTGTAGTTTGGGTCATATGAAAATTTAAGCGGGAGGAGCTAAGGTTTAAGGGGCTTCGGCCCGATAAATAAAATATGCATTTTAAACGTTATAGAGCAGATTTTTCTGTCGGAGATGATGGAATTGAACGGGGCCCAGGGGCTTTTGTTCCCAAGAACATTAAAAATGGATTTTGGAGAAGGAGGTGGCCGAAACTTAAATAAGGAAAGGGGATATGTACAACACTGGCTCCAGTTGGGGACGGCATGCTCGCCCTCGGGCATGTCGAGAACACGCAGACCATACCAAATTTGCATTCCGCTGTTCAATTTCCGCTACGCTTGCTCTTCAGGTAACTATCAGTATTCCCCCTTTTCCTGATAGAAAATAGAAAACCAAAACAGCTTATGTACAGTATATACAGTGGAGCGTTTCCAACCTGGGTCAGAATAGAAAATACGGCTTGAGGAATTGGCCGTTCACGGGGGCGTCCAACAATTCGCCCTGTAGATTTTCTAAATAGAAAGTGTTATTACCTCCCAGCCTGACTATTTTGAACGGCCCGAACCATAATGGATCGAATTTAGCATGCTTGCCCTTTTCTGCTCTACGAACATCCCATCTGAGGACCAGGTCTCCAATTTGGAAATTTCTATCCTTTGCGTGCTGATCAAAGACCTTTTTCATTTTTTCCTGGTATTCTATTAGTCTCTGGTTTACCTGGTTCCTCATCTCCTCTAATTCTACCAGCTGATAAATTCTCCTGATCATCTCGTCGGGTTCTTCTTGATTTTCCTGCATAAAACGTGCCACTGGCAGTGCTAATTGCACAGGAAATACTGCAGCCCGCCCATACACCAGCTCATATGGAGACTCGCCTGTTGCTCTTTTGCTTGTTATCCTATTTGCCCACAGAGCAAACTTTAACTGAGAATCCCAGTTCTTCTGATTTTCTGCTATTGTTTTCTTGAGGGCCCTCACCAGGGTTTTATTGGATGATTCTGCTAGCCCGTTCCCCTGGGGATAATACGCTGTAGAATGGGTCAGTATAATATTATATCTTTGGCAGAAATTTACAAATCTGGCAGACTTAAAAGCTTGAGCATTATCAGTTACAATTCTTGCAGGACAGCCAAACCTAGATATGATATTGTCTTCTAAAAAATTCATGATTACAGCATCTGTAGCCCTTCTTGTAGGTATGGCTTCCACCCATTTAGTAAAATAATCTGTAGCTGTCAGTATCCATTTATGTTGGCCACTTGATGGGGGGTGTATTTCTCCTATAAAGTCTAATCCCCATTTCTGGAAGGGTTCATTTTCATGAACAGGAATCAGGGGCAAGGATGCTAACTTCTGTCTTTCTGCAAACCTTTGACATTTGTCACATGCTCTGACCCAAGTGAAGGTATCTGAATATAATTTTGGCCAGTAGAAACCAGCCTTCAAGATTTTGTTGGTAGTAGCTCTCCAGCTGTAGTGTCCTCCACATATTCCTTCATGGAATTCTGTCATTATACTCTGCACTTCATTTTCTGTGAGGCATAGCAGTAAGATACCCAAAGGGTCTCTCCAATACAGCTGTCCATTGGCAATGACATACTTCTGAGATCTCATCCTCACAGCTCTGTATGCTGCCTTATCACATCCTGGAGGACAGCTAAGTGTCAGCAGGTATTCAACTATTTGCTTATACCATGGACTAGTCATATACTTCACATGTACCTTTTGTGTGGCCATTTCTAGTCCATGTTGCTCCTCTCCTTTTTCTGATTCTTCATTTGCCATCATGGATAAATTAATGCCCAGATCTTGATGATTAGATTCAGATAACATCTTGGCAAGTCCCTGTCCTTTGATCAATTTAGTAGGCTTTATGTCTAGATCATACTCCTGGATTTTTGCAATCCATCTTCCTCTTCTGCCTTCACTGTCTCCTTGAACCAGAATGTCCTTTACAGCTACTGTGGGAACATAGGCAATAATATGAGATTGCAAAATATAAACTCTGAAGGCTTTCAGGGACTTTACCAGGGCATACGCCTGCTTCTCCAGTATATTATACTTTAGTTCAGCATCATACAACACCTGACTGAAGAATGCTATGGGCTGTTCATATCCTTCTTCATTTTTCTGCAATAACACTCCAGCAATTGTGTGTGGTGAAGCGAAGGAAAATACCATAAATGGCTTACTATAATCCGGTCCTGCTAGCACAGGAGCTTCGGCAAATGCTTGTTTAATTCTTGTAAATGCATCTCTAGACTCCTGGGACCACTTAACTTCATTGTTTTTCTTCAACATATTGGTTATATGCCTAACTATCTCCGCATAGTTAGGAATGAATCTCCTTAAAAAGTTTATTCGCCCCAAAAACACCTGTACTTCTTTCTTATTTCTTGGCAGAGAAATGCTATTTATTGCTTCAACTCTCTTAGGATCAATTTTAACACCATCCTTAGTCACAATATGTCCTAAGAGTTTCCCTTCGTCTAAAGCAAACAGAGATTTTTGAGGGTTAAGAGAAAGGCCGTACCTTCTGCATTTTTCAAAAGTTCTTCTTAAATGCACGATATGTTCATCATCATTCTTTGAAAACACCGTGATGTCATCGAGGTACACTACCAAAAACTTGTCCTGTTCTCCAACAAAGGCTATGTCCATTGCCCTTTGAAAAGTAGCACCTGCATTGATCAGTCCAAATGGCATCCTTGCATACATAAAGGTTCCCCATGGAGTGGTGAACGCAGTCTTCTTCTGATCTTCTGGAAAAACAACTACCTGATTATAGCCTGAGAATCCATCCATCATTGACATTCTGGATGCTCCCACCACCTTCTGCAAGATATGATCCATTTTAGGCAATGGATAGTTATCTTTGAGAGATGCTCTGTTCAAATTTCTGAAGTCTACACATAGCCTGATTTCTCCGTTCTTCTTTCTGACAGGGACAAGATTCGCTATCCATTCTGAGTACCTCAAGGGCACAATTATTTTGGCCTTCAACAATTTTTTGATTTCTTTCTCAATTGAGGGAAGAAGCAGGGGATTAGTCTGCCTGAGCTTCTGTTTGTATGGCTTTGCATCTTCCCTGAGTGGAATCTTGTGTTGTATAATATTTACATCAAAAGTTTTTAGGTCCTCATAGGACCAGGCAAAAACATCTTTATAAGACTAAAATAACTTCAAATACTTTTCTTTATATTCTTCTGAGATATTTTTAGATAATTTAACAATCTTGGGATCAGTAGCAGTACCCAGATTTAAATCTCTCATTTGATCTTCTTCTACGGCTTTATTTGGCTGCATGGGGACATCATTCTTAGTGAATAGTCTTTCTAGAGGTACTAGTCCTCTAGGGATGACATTTCCTTTTAATTGCAATACTCTGTTTCCTGCTATATTTTCTTCCCATTTACCTTCAGCAATGTTTTCAGCTTCTTCCTCCTCATCATCATCAATTTCCATACCTGTGAATTCTCCCACCGTCTCCATGAATCTCTTCATTTGTTCATCATCTTCAAAGACCTGCCAGTGCTTTATATTGTCTGGGATAGATGGTCTGTAACGTACCTCTACTTCATATCTTAACAATGGGTTCTGAGGAGGTCGGAACGTACTAGCAGCCACAGCAAGAGAGTCTGCTATTCTGTTATGCTCCCGGGGCATGAACCGTATATTAAATGCTAGGAAGAAATTTTCTATCATGTCCCATACTTCATTTCTGTATGCTCTGAGCCGAGGATGCTTAGTTTGGCATTCATTCTTAATCTGTCTCACTACTAGCTCAGAGTCTCCAAACACATTTAGACATTGGATGCCCATGTTTCTAGCTGTCTGTAGGCCCAATAACAAAGCTTCGTACTCAGCTACGTTGTTTGTAGCTTCATACTCTAATTTGAAAGACAGCGGCACCCATTTTCCTGTGGGGGAAATTAGCAATACCCCAGCTCCATTACCTTCCCTGGAATTTGCTCCATCAAAATGCAAAGTCCATACCTGTGATTCCTGGCCTTCCTTGTATTGCTCAGCTTGGAATTGACCAGAGGGGGACTCATGTGCATAGTCTTGACTTTCTTCTAACACAAAACATGAGAAGTCTCCCTCTTTATTATAAACTGGAGAGTTGTCCGAGCAATCGGTAGTGGTCACCATTTTAACAAATCTGGTCTCCCTATACAGCTTCCTCTCCTGACCACCGAAGACTGGGACAGTGGCATATGTCAGGTCTAGTTTAATCGATCCCCCAATCTTAGTACCCCAGGACCTTGACAACAGCATGCCAAAGCGAGCTGGGATATCTGCGACCACAATGTCCATGACCACGCTTTTTGCTGGGATTTGAGCTAGATTGACCACTAAATCTTTAATCATTCCCAAGCATTTAACCCTTTTAGAATCAAATGAATATAAATCTTTATAAGGCCTTGTAATTTGCAGCCCTAGTTGCTCCATGACAGACAAAGGCATAAGATTATGGGAAGCTCCAGAATCCAACATACAATTGTGAAGCAGCAGGTCATGAATGACTAGGGACACATAAAAGGGAGGAGTTGAAGGGTCTATCTCCTCAACGTGTGGGCCAAAGACTACCATGGGTCGTTCTTCCTGAAGATTTAGACTATCAGGTACAATCTGTGGTTCAGGAATAGGCATGAAAGAGGTGACCTGAGACTGATATACAGGCTGCTTCAACAGCTCAGTCAGAGGAACAGGAATCTTAATCTTTTCGAGCTCTTTTTGCAAATTAAAAGCAGATGCGGACTTTTCTATCATTACTTCTTTTGACTCCTTATTCTCAACTGAGGACTTGAATTCTTGGGACACTGGCTCAGCATTAGGAGGGCTGACTGTTTTGGAAGAAGAAGGAATTGATCATTTGACTGCAAGGGGGTATTTAGGAAATTCTTACCTTTTTCAACATTCTTTTTGGTTGCTGACTCCTTCTGAGCAGATGCTTCTTTCTGAGGTATTTCTTCCTCTTGCTCCTGAGTTCTGGTCCTCTTCCTTGAGGATCGGAGATCATATCTGACGTTGAACTGGGCTTCCATGAAATCAGCAAATTGCTTGCAGTAATGGTCAATCTCGGCTTCTTCATCCTCTGCTTGTACTGGGCACTCCATATCATCATTATTTGAAAAGGCCAGATTCGAATCTTCTAACCCATAGGCTGCATTTCCGGTGGAGTCATCTGCAGGTCCTTCCAGGTACAAGGGGTGAGGTACCTGATCTTGCTGCTCCCTTGTCTCTCTTGGTAGTATTTGCAATGGAGGCTTTCTATATTGAGGATTATATCCTCTGTTTGGAGCATTGTAATAGTTTTTAGGAGCTGCATTTTTGGCTTCCAGCTCCATCTTGACCATCTTCTTTATCATCTTACTTATTTCATCCATTTTATCTGAATCCTTTTCTTGATTAGAGGTAGAAACCTCTTCTTTGCCTTTTCTTCTGGCATCTGGTTCAATTTTCCCTTTTAACTTTCCTGTGGAGGCAAAGTTCGCTTCTAGTTCCAGAGCATCTGCTTGTGCATCATCTAAATTGGCAGGCTTTCTTTCTCTTAAGGAGAATCCAAAATCAAAATCAAAGGCTGCTATGAATATTATCTTGGCAGTAGCTTCGTTTGGCTTCATTTCCGGAGGCAAGCTTAGATACAGCTTGTTGAATCTTTTGATGAATTCTGATACCCCTTCATTCTGTTTCTTCTTGATAGTATTAAACTCAGTAAGGCACATTCCAAAATCCTTCTTTTCTCCCCATTTCCTGAGAAAAACGTTTTCCATCTGATCCCAAGTTGTCACAGAACGATTTCCCAGTGTTTTAAACCATTTTCTAGCTTCACCTTCTAAAGACTGCACAAATAATCTCAAAACCACATCCAGATGTTCAACATTCAAATTTTCTGCAAAAGAGCAAAAGGTCTCGAGATGTTTCTGAGCATCCACATCATTTTCACCATTGAACCTTGGCAGAATCTTCAGATAATCCTGTGGCATATCATTCAATACTTGGGGTAAGGCCAGAGGAGCATATTTGTTCAGGAGAAAAGCAGGAACATTGGCCATTGGAGGCGGTGGGGGTTGCACAACAATCTGAGAAACAAAAGAAGGGAGAGGGGTAGGGGGAAGTGGAGTGTGAATGACAATGGGAATATATTGAACTGAGGTCTGAGGTGTGGATGGGAATAGTTCTCGGTTGACGGGAGCTACTTCAGTGACCTCTTTAATTTCCTCAGCCTCGAAAACAGGATAAGGTTCTTCCCCAAATAAAGTATTTCCCCTACGTGGGGTTTCTAGATAAACTTCGGGATTTTCTGCTCTAACTTCTTGAGAAGAAGAGGGCGGATAATCTTCAACAGAACACTCAGGATTTTCAGCACGGGCTGACTTCCTCTCCTTCCAGACTTTTTTATGAATAATTTTCTCTGGGTCAGACACGTAGGGTGTTTTCAGTTGGGCTGTATCTGACCTCAAATGTGGCCTACGAGGAGCCAGGACTACTAATGAGATTTATCAAATAAGGACCAGTGGAGTCGCCAAGGTGAGAAATCTGCAACTCTTCACCTCTCTGTGCTCACCCGATTAGAGAGTGAAATAAAATGTCGAAAACCCAGGGAAACTGATGTTCTTGAATTCGGTCCCCGGCAACGGCGCCAGAAAGATGTTGTGGATGATTTTGTCACCCTCCTAGAGACAGCCTAGAGTTGCCATAGACCAGTGCCTAGGACATCTTAATATAGCAAGGAGTCCTTTATAGTTTGGGTTGTCAGTCCAAGGGACTCACTTACTATCTCTTTTTTAAACAAGGAAATTGAAAATAGATTGAATTGGTCCCAATTCTCCTTCAGTGGCTGATACACAGATAGGAATAAAGTACAGACATCAGGTAAAACTTCAGTATGATAGCATCAGACAGCTAAGAGACCATTTTACTGTAAAGAGGGCCGATTCAAATAATATATTACAGAAATCCGATATCAAGGAGTGTGGACAAGAAGGAAACATGAGAAGATATTACTGACAAAAGGGCGCATCAATTTACGAATCCTTAAGCCATTAATATAGCAGAAATTATGAAATGAGTGAAAAATGGAACAGAATATCACTTCTAGGCCTATTTAAAGCGCTTGACTAATTCCAGAAAGGGCACCACTTAAGATGAATCCTTACTGCAAACTAGTGAGCCACTCGCATTCTAGAACATGATACAAGAAGAAAGTTTGCATGAAAAAGGATGATATATTAACATATGAGAGAAAGTACATACTGCAATATACCAAAGACCAGAATCCTCAGTACAGTCATAACCCCTCCTCACTGAGACCCAACGGGCTCTGAAACTACATACAGAAATGTCACAAGATGCATACAATAGTCTTCTCACTGAACAGCCTGCTTACAGAAATCCGGAACCTTTACAATATCTTCTTTTTTTATATTTATAGAGAGAAGAGAAACTTCTGGAGGGAGAGGTAGGTATCCACACTTATTTCTCTAAATTGAAAAAGAAAGGCAGGGAACCATCACGCCTTCTTCATGAATGACTAGCTATAAATGAATATACCTAACAACCTGTATACAGAAATTAATGTTGGGAGATAAAAATCTCCTTATGTACAAAAACGAAAATAATAAAATATATACATCGGGATGCTTTTAGCTGAAGAAAAATCTGATGCCGTGAGGGGCCTGAGCTGGCCTGCAACTCTGGTACTGTACTCTTGGCCTTTGAGCTCAGAATTTGAATCCTGAATCTTAAATGCGGGGCGAAATTATCTGGAGGGTTCTGTGACTCTCTGTCTGTGTTTTCTTTAATAACAGTCATTTCATGTACCGGCATCAGCTCTTTTTATTTAATTTCTCCCACAGGAGATCATCTTCTGGTATGTTCTTGATCCTCTGAAATGGAGGCGACAGATTGATATGCCCCCTTATGCTTGATTTGAATACCTGCAAAAACCCTGGAAATGTTAGAAAAACCCCACTAGGGTGAAGGCAGGGGGTGATGGAAGTGGGAATGGATGAGACGACGCAAACACAGATCAAAAACGGGAACATACAGGGAGGCGGGAGCAGACAATGGAGGTTTTTGTGAACGGGTGAAATAAGACACAGTATGGTCGTGAAGGAAGAATATCGGTGGATTATGAATCAAACATATAAAACACACGCATATATATACATATCGGCGCGAGGATATAATATGAGTGCACGGGGGGAGAGGCATATAGGCGGGCGGAGGACACACAAGAGACGACGTGGCGAGTGAATTGATGGGCAGGGGGCGTGAAACAATGACACGGTGGCATGACATGCAATATGGTGGGGTCAAAATAGCGGGCGAGCAACTCACGAGTAAGTCCACCGTCAGATCGGGTTTGACAGATCCAATGGCCCCAACAAATTCCGCTACCCGGTCGTGGAACGGTCTTTATCGCGCGAGAGGAGGGTGGTTTCCATGCCGTATTGAGGACACGCGGCACCACACCTGTGGAATCGCTGGCCCCGCGGTAAATACCGCCAGCCGACGAAAATGGTGCGGGGAAAACCACCGGTGTTGTTGCGCGCCAGGGTCGTATGCAGGGTCCACACTCCTTGATCTGTGCCGTTGATTGAACACGGATCGGACGGTTGCTATGGCACCCGGGAAATAAATGATAAGCCCCTTATTCTCCCGGCCCATGGTCCTGTAGTTTTGGTCATATGAAAATTTAAGCGGGAGGAGCTAAGGTTTAAGGGGCTTCGGCCCGATAAATAAAATATGCATTTTAAACGTTATAGAGCAGATTTTTCTGTCGGAGATTATGGAATTGAACGGGGCCCAGGGGCTTTTGTTCCCAAGAACATTAAAAATGGATTTTGGAGAAGGAGGTGGCCGAAACTTAAATAAGGAAAGGGGATATGTACAACAGCCTGAATGGTTTTGAAGAGGTTGGCACAACCATTTCCCTACTCATTTGAGGTGAGGGAGAGCATTCAGATGAGCCATTTCAGCTCAAGGTCTCAATTACATGGTAGAGGAGGTATAATTTCACATTATATTTTGTGCTTCTTTACTTTATATGAGCAACATATTGTATCAAGGAGGATCATTCCTTCTTAAATTTTGTATGATGTACTTGTAGCTACTTGTAGCATTGATTTTGGGTACCTTAATGGTGGTTTGTGGGGGAAGCCACATAATTCTTGGTGTGCACCATTGGCACCGAATTGTACTTACATGTTTCCACCTTATGAGATGTTTGTGGCAACAAACAATTGGTTGAAAAGGCACTTGTTGATTTTTGATTTGATGCAAGCCAAAGGTGCACTATGCTGGTTCCTCATGTGGAACTATGATTCACTCTTCGGTTGCCATGTGGTAGCTTGTTTTCATTGTATATTGCCTCCATATGTTGCTGATGTTTGTATACTCATGGGGGGCTTTGTTTGGAGAGTGGGATTGGAGATGAAGATGCCCATTAGGAGTATGATTCTCCCATTTTTACATGTTGTATGTTTCAGGAGAAACAATGGGCACACCATGATTGCCATGTCACTACTTTTCTCTCCATATAGGAGGAGCTATTGGGAGAGAATGCATTATTGGAGGAGGCACTTCATGGTTGATTCACTTTGTGAGGAGGCTTGGTCCAATTGTGAAGGCCATGAAATTTCAGCCCAATATCAGCAGCCCCCTCATACTTATCATAAATCTAGGGAGAAATTATTTGGATGGCAAAATCTAAACACTCCATTCAGCCCCAACATGTTGCATAGATCCGGGGTTGAGGATTACTCCGTTGAGCTACCTAGGATGGCTCATTTCATTTGGATGATTGCATAGGTGAAGGAGTCACTTATTGGGAATAAGACTTCCCATGTTTTTCATCATTCCTACCTTGAGGAGGCCATTGAACCACAAGGAGATTTCCACTTGCACCTTCTATTATCTCATAACATATACTTTGGTTTTACACACTTGGAGGGATACATGGAGGACAAATTTATTACAGCATATCTTGAGCAGTGGTGGAGATTGTTGATGAGGAAGCCACAAGAGAGATGGGGGAGAGATTTTGTTCTCTTTATGCAGTTGCTTGAGGACAAGCAACATGTGGGAGGGGAGGACTGTAATGTTCCCAATTTTTAGCCTCAAGCTAAAAGGAACATTATAGTTAGCATATTTTTATTTTATTGAATAAAATGGGTAAGGAGACACCTTAACCCCTTTTGATGGAGAATAGCACTCCTTGTGTGAAAGGAGAAATAATAAAGTAGCTGAACTGAGCACCACATGGTGTAAACAGGATTGTATCATGCTTGATCTAGTCATTTTGACCAAGTCAACTAAAACTGTCCAGATACATTGCACCTACTTGGACAACGCAGTTTTAGTGGAGGCTTCACTTGCTTGAGCTAGAAGCAAGTGTGAATGGGAGCCATGGTGAGAAAGGTTCCTTTTCTTTATAAGGAGGAGATGGCAGCCCATTTTCATTATGCATTGGCTTATTATTTTCGTAGGGTCTGCAAAGACTTGCATCCCCAGGCTGTTTAGCAGGGTTTGTAGTGTTCTTCGCCCAAGGGTGTTCCTAGTCAGGAATCCCTATCTCATCCTCAAGGAAGGAGAGGGTTTGAGCTTCATTTCCTCATTCTGGCATGTGGCCAAGCTTCTCTCTGCAGCTACTGCGTTATTTCTGCAGCAGATTAACGTTGTGTTGCTGAGTGTAGCAACAGAGGAACTCATTGAGTCATTCCTTGGCTTATTCTTCAGTGAAGATCTTGGATATTCTTTGGAGGAGCAGCAGAGGAGACTCCGAGGCTTCATTTCAAATATTTGGCACTAGGCCAATCACTCACCATCTCTCACAACGCAGTCTAGAGCAGAAACTGCGTTATTTCCAAAGGCAGTTGCTAGGAGAGCCATTTGGGCTCATCAGGAGGACTGTTCTTAAGTAGAGGGATCAACCTTCTATTGAAGAGAATTATCAGAGCAGGGAATCACTATTTTAGATCTGCCATAGCCTCATTGTATATTTTGATTCAGTTGTAGTGACAAGTCAGATTGTCACATTGTACATTTTCTGGCATTTCTAGCAATCTCTCCTAGATTGGCTAGAAATATTGTATTGGAGCCCATTCTTCTATTCTTGGGAATTTATTTATATATTTCAGTCATATTACATGTATTCATATCTATAGCAGCAGCTTCCCTCCTAGAGACAGCGCTATCACTGATCTCCAGCATTTTATGCAGTTGCTGCAGCTCTTGTATTTCATGTGTTAATCTTTGGAGGATGATTCCCATTGCATGAGGGGTTTATTCCTCATGATATTTCTGTACATTGTTGCTAATATATTAATGTACATGATGGCTGTAATATATTTCATCTTATGTTTCATTCAGTTTTGCAGATTTTGATGATTATGTTCATGTATTGCTGTAAGCTCTCTATTTGAGCATTTTCTAAGAGATCCACTTTGGGGAGATCTGTATAAGCCCTCTAGGCTTATTTCTTTGTGCTTATATTCTGGGAGAGAAGTGTTTTATGAGTTAGCAAGGGGATACAAACCCCCTTTCATCTTATTTTTGCACTGCCTTCCTTATACAGTGTCCTTGAGGACCATGTTGCAGAAATTCCTGAAAAAGGAACATTACAAGAAATGGAGGGAAATAAGTTTTCAAAAATTCTTCTCCAAACTATGCATGAAATTAATGGAGAAATCAAGGGAATGAGAAGGAAAATATATGAATACCCATCAAGAATATTTACATATGAAGAAAGCTCCAGTTCTTTATATTATGGGTGAGAGCATTCAGCCACCTAATAAGATTTACAACGCTCTACCATGCCTATGTTCATAGCAAGAGAGATGGAGGAAGGAGATGTACCAAAGGAGGAGAATCTTGGTGAATATCTTCAAGAGTATGAATCTCAATCTCTTAGGTTCAAAGATAATCTAAAATTCCAAGGTATTTTCAAGATCAAGGAGAATAGAAGACCTAGAAATCACAATAGAAGGAAAAGGTGCAAGCAATGTTGGGTGTGGAGATTGATTATCTTGTTTATTTTCTATCATAGCATTGGACCCTTGTACCTTAATGGGGTGGCAATGCCACCCATAATTAAACCCTGCCCGGGGGGCCCGGGGGGGGGAGGGTTGCGATTGCTATGGAGTCTCCCCTGGCGAGGGATTTTAGGGGCAGTGCCCCCGAAGCTAAAAACAGATGTAAAATTGCCTAATTAAAGTATAGTAATTTCTAGTCAATTTGGGCCATTCATTAGGCAGATGATATGACGGTAGAAGTTATGTTTATTTTAGGGTTTTTTTACCTAGAAGGCAACCCCTCGCTTGTATGAGGGTATTGTATTACGACTGTGTATTTTATGTGTATTCTCAGAGCGGGAAACAGAGAGGGAGACTGTGACAGAGAACATAGGATATTATAGCGGATCTGCTGTAGGTTGTGTCTCTTCATTTTGCTGTTCAGGGTGGATGTAGCCCAAACTGGGTGAACCACGTATATCTATGTCTCTCTAGTTTTATGTGTTTTGTGTGATTCTGTTTTCCGCATATTTGATGTGTTGCATTTCTCTGTAATATATAATTTTCTAACAAGCAACATGATTTGGGTAGATTCTTTATATCTACTTTTGATGGATCACCTAGATGCACAACTAGGGCTTGGGTGAAGGAGCTAGACACCTATTTGCAGCATCACCAAGTTTCAGAAGATGAGGCCATTAGAGTAGTAGTGCTGCATATTGAAGATAAGGCTTATGCCTGATGGTTTTATGAAAATTCTTCCTTGAATAATGTAAATGTATCTACTTATGCAAAGTTCACTAGGAGGTTAGCGAAAATATTTGATGCAAAACATTTTGAAATATCCTTGGTTGAGCTAGCCAAGCCTAAACAAACAAAATCTTTGCATGATTTGGAAGGATCTATAAACCCAACTCCATTCCATAATGCTATTGAGGGGATTAAAAACTTGCAGAATACCTTTATAGAGGCAAGATTCCCACTTAAGAAAGAGCTCTCTTCTCAAAGGGAAGACATGGAGATCTATTTTTCAAAAGAACTAAACAAAGAGCCTCTTAATGATGATGAGTCAACCTCCATTCATGGGGAAGGGGAAGGGAAGGCTGGAGGTAACATCACTGTCACATCAGGAGAAGATCTAGTACCCCATGGAGAGGTAGATGGAGCAATTTATCCAAGGAGAGGAGTTCTTGTATCATTGCAAGAAGTTCCAAAGGATATCATATGTGGAGATCAAGGCACAATCAATGAAAAACATGTGCCATTATTGATAGATTGCGAGACCTTGCAGATGAAAGCAGAAGGTAGGGAGGATGGCCAACATCATATGATTAGAAGCACACACCCCTATCTATTTCATAAGGTTGATGCACAAAAGAGGCAGATTGATTTACACAGTGAGAAAGAGGACAAAGAATTCCACTCATATATGCAGTTTAATCTTGATATTGATGTTTCTTTGCATGGAAGCATTCCAACTGGGAGGCCACCAGATCAGGAGATGATGAAGCATGTCTCACATCATGATGCACCATTCATTGATCCAAGAGGAATGGGGGCATTAGGAGGTCATGATACAGTGCTGAGAGTCTTGGGTAGACTCAAGGAGGAGGGAGAAATTCTCCCAACATCATCATTAACCACTCTCATTTCAGATTCTGCGTTGTGGAAAGAGCAACATGGGAAGGATAGCAGCCTTCTAACATATGAATTTGGCATAGGAGATGTCAAAGAGAAGGGCAGCCATATGACATATGTTCTTTGTGATAGATCATCAGTGTTGTCACTATGGAGGATAGATCCATATTGGAAATACCAGTTGTTGGTGGATTACTCCAAGGATCTTCATACATGAATGATACTTGATGACCAACTATATGAAGAGGGCTATTCAGTCTAAGATGAAGTCATCTATTATCATGGTAGGATCTTCTTGTCTAGAGCTTCCAAGATCAAGGAGAAGTTGCTACATAGAGCACATGAAGATTTTCTCTTCAGCCATACTTATTCTATGAGAGCATATCACTCCATCATGGAGGGGTACGCTTTGTGTAATATTCCTAATTAGCCCAAGCTAATAGGAATATACTATTTTGTTTTCATTTTCTTGTTGCAATAATAATATTGTAAAGGAGGATAAATTAAACTCCTAAAACATCAAAATAAATCAATGCCCATGTGAACGAGGCTAAATCTGGGCTGCCTTAATAAAAATCCCTTATGTGTGAAAGGGATTGTGACAATTAACTGGGTCAACAGGACCAAATCCATAACGCTGTACAGATGAAATGTACCTCCTATATGCACAACATAGATCTAGTTGGAGGCTACACATGTGAAAGGGGCTAAACCTTTGAGATGGTTTAGGGTTTTGCAAGGATTTCATCCTATAAATGAAAGAGGAGAGCAGCATGAGAGGGGTTGTTGAACATATTGTCTTGAAAGGATTTGTCTGTTTAGACACTTCTCATTCTCTAGCTGTTTAACTCAGAATAGTGTTGTTTAGCACTTGGGTGTTCTTGATCGGGAATCCCACCTCTTTCCTTGAGAGGCTTCTTGGAAGAGTCTTGCATTTCTTGTCCACTATCAGGCATTTGACCAAGTTTCTACTTCCAACTACAACGTAGATCATGTTGAGGGTTTGGTTGTCTTTGTAAGATGCAGCAAGTGGAGGCTAGACCTGTTCAGATCTAAGTCAATCTAGTGCCTCTTTTCACTGGGATAGTCTTCTATCCCATCGACAAGAGTGTATTGGACCATCAGAGTTTCAGATCCATACCTTGGCATCAGGTCAAACTCTACATCAAGCCTACAGTGTAGTTTATCTCCCTAGACTGCGTTATTTTCAAGTGAGAAGTTGCAGGGTGTTTGGCAACTATTTGGAGGAGAGATCTCTGGTGCTAATGAGTCTTCCTTACACTGTGGTGATCCATGGATTAGCCATGTAATCCATGTATGTTTTAGATCTGATATATTCATTGATGTAACTACTTCAGAATTCCTGAATCGTTCTACAGATCCGCTGCAGTAGATCTCAGATCTATTCTTTGTGCTTCATGTATTGCTGAAAATCCCAAGGGGTATGTAAAATAGAGACAATCTAGTGTAAAAATCTGATATAGATCTAATATTTTGTACACAGATCTGTCCTAGCTCTGAGATGTAACTTACTACTACTGTTTACCCATAGAAATAATGCTGTCAAGGCTTTGCAGTGAAATATATTGTTGCAACACCTCTTTTAGAGGGTTTTTTACACGAAAGTCTCCATCTTTCTCTTGTACATTGATTGGGCCACATTGTAAATCTAATTTACCATTGTATGAGCTATTTTTGAGCTCTCATATTGGTTCTTTCTATTGCTATCTAAAAATGCGTTATTTTTTGGGGAGTGTTCTTTTGTATTGCTACAGTCCCTTCCTTGGGCAGTTTTCAAGCCATACTGGGTGTGGGAGATCTGTTTAACCCACCTAGTTTGATTTGTTTCTGATCTCCTCTTGGATTTGGGTCTTATATTATCAGGTTTAAGGGATCCAAGGGTTGATTTCAAGTGTTGTAGCATCCATTCCTAAAAAATGCGTTTTTCAGGCATGCCTTGCAAGCAATCCCAATTTGGGGATATTACAGTGGTATTGGAGCAACTATCTTGGCACAACCCGTGCTTTGCCTACTAAAGAGCCAATATGTATTTTCATGGAAATAAAAAACTGATGAAGAAGTGTGGTTACACTGAAGACACAGAAGGAAAGGGTAAGATCCTTTTTACTAGAAGTTTGCAGAGAGAAGAGTTTTCAAAAACCCTTTCTCAAGCTATGTATGTACTGAAAGAAGAAATCCGGGGAATGAAGAGGGAGAGACATGAAGATCCCTTAGAAGGTTTCTTACATCAAGAAAGCCCTAGTATTTCTCACCATGTGTGTGAGCATTCAACCACACAACCTGATCCGCAATGTTGGAACATGCCTACTTTCTTGTCAAAGAAAGAAGGTAGAGGAGGAACACCAAAGGAGGAATCTCTTGGTGATTATCTCCAAGAATATGAGTCTCTATCAGAGAGATTCAAAGAGCATCTCAGTTTCCCAGAGTTTTTTCAACTCAGAGAAGCAAGATCCAACACCTACAGTAGAAGAAGAGGGTGCCTTCAGCACACCTTGGGTAGATTCTCTCTACCTAATTTTGATGGATCACCTATAGACTCAGCCAAGTCTTGGGTAAGGAAGCTTGAAACATACTTTCAGGTGCATCAAGTGTCAAAATAAGAAGCCTTGATAGTAACAGCGCTACATCTTCAAGGGAAGGCTTATGCTTGGTGGCTATTTGAGTCCTCTTCCTTGAAAGGGATAAATATCTCTTTTTATGCAAGATTCACTAGGAAGCTAGTGACAAGATTTGATGTGAGACATTCTGAGACTTCTTGGGAAAAGAAAATAAAGCCCAAGAAATCTAAATATTTGCATAATTTGGAAGATTCCATAGAGCCAACTCCAGTCCTAAACATTGTTGAGGGGGTCGAAGATCTGCTGCAGAATTTGCCAGAGGAAAAAGCCCCACTACAACAAGATCTCTTTCCTCAAAGAGAAGACATGAGGGTTCCTTCTTCAGTAAGAGATCAAGAAAAAGGATTTCTTAATGATGAAGCATTCTCCATTGATGAGGAGAAGGGAGAGAAAGAGTAGAGAAGGTCCTCCAACACTATGATAGTAGGAGGAGATCTATTTTCATTTGGAGATGGAGATGAAGCAATGGCTTCCACTAGAGGGGTTCTTGCACCTTTGCAAGGAATTCCTAAGGATCTTCCATATGGAGGACATAAGCAGCATGTGTCTTTGCTAAAAGACAATGAGATAGAAAAAAGGAGGGATCACATAGCTGATCTACTATCAGAAGATGGGGCAAATGCTCCAATCAGAGGCACTCTTACACCACTAAGAGGGGTCTCGAATTTTCATAAGACTTCCACACATAGAACATAGTTGAAATTGTGCAGTGGAACCAAGGACATGAGGATCTCATCCATCATGCATAGGAGAATGGTCCCTGAAATCTCTTTATCTAGTGGAAAACCACCTGGGAGGCCACCTGATTCAGATCTTGTGGGGAAGACCTCACAACTTGCTACTCCAAACTTAGATCTAGGAGGGTTTGGAGTACTTGAAGACAAAGCTACATCGCTGGGAGACTTGGGTAAGCTCAAGGAGGAGGGAAATATTTTTACTCTATCATCATCACCCACTCTCCTTTCTAATCCTGCGCTGTGGGAGGAGAAGAAGGGAAGGGACAACCTTCCAACACATATCTTTGGCATAGGAGATGTAAAGGGAAGGATCAGCAACATGACATACATTTTTGTTGATGCATCATCAACACTGTCATTGTTGACCAGTGTAGATTTGTATTGGAAATCCCAACTGCTAGTGGATTATTCCAAAGATCTACACACATGTATGATACTTGATGACCAGTTGCATGAAGAGGGCTACTTAGTCCAAGGAGAAGTCATCTATCATCATGGTAGAATATTTTTTCCTAGAGCTTCTAAGCTCAAGCATAAGATCCTACAAGGAGCCTACAAGGGGTTCTGTTTCAGCCATCTGTATTCCATGAGGATCTATAACATCATCGTGAGGAGCTTTGATTGGGAAGGCTTGGAAGAGGAACTATATCAGAATTTTCAAGAATGCATGAGCTATGTGGAGTTGGGGCAGCCATGGGACTCTATGTAAGAGTCATTTTAGCCATCTCTTCATTCTTTGGAAAGAGGGGAAAGATCCATGCACAACTCCATGTGTATGAGAAACATTGATGGTAAAGGATGTGTTCATGTAAAACAAGTCTTATTTTCTGATTGTACATGTTCTTTTACCATTTTTATGTAGGCCATGACTCCTAAAAGGAGAAATGTAACATGTAAATCTCATGGAAATTGTTGGGCCACTAAAAATTCTGAATTTGGCCACTCCCTTGATGTGTAAAGGGAGATTATTTTCATGATGGGTGCTTCCCAAAGGCACCAAATATATCTCACATTTTCTGCAATAGTGAGATGACGTGGGCAGCAAGTAAGTGGTGGGAAAACCACTTACCATATCTGAATCTGATGCATGCAGGAGATGCTCTGCGCTGGTTCCACATGTGGGACTATGACCCACCTCAATATGCAGAAATTTCTGTTTGTATGTACATTGTTTTGATTCCCTATCTAGATGATGTACTTGTATTTTTCATAGGGATCTATGGAGGAAGGAGGGAAGGCATGCATGTGCCCTATGGGATGACTACACTCCCTGTACTTTATGTCTTATATTCCAGGGAGGGCATTGGGAAAACCATGATTTCTTCATGTGATTTATTGTTTCCTCATGGGATGAGCTATTTTCATTTCATGAGAACATTGTTGGAACAAGTCATGGATGGAAGGTTTGGTGAACACTTAGCTTATGAGAGAAGCTTATCCTTTGTTTGTGTCACCAATGGAGGAGGAGATGAGTTGCAACACTCACCTTATCAGTTACTTGAGGACAAGAAACATTTTGGAGGGGAGGACTGTAATATTCCAAATTAGCCCAAGCTAATAGGAATATACTATTTTGTTTTCATTTTCTTGTTGCAAGAATAAGATTGTAAAGGAGGATAAATCAAACTCCTAAAACATCAAAATAAATCAATGCCCATGTGAACAAGGCTAAATATGGGCTGCCTTAATAAAACTCCCTTATGTGTGAAAGGGATTGTGACAATTGACTGGGTCAACAGGACCAAATCCATAGCGCTGTCCAGATGCAATGTACCTCCTAGATGCAAAACGCAGATCTAGTTGGAGGCTACACATGTGAAAGGGGCTAAACCTTTGAGATGGTTTAGGGTTTTGCAAGGCTTTAATCCTATAAATGAAAGAGGAGAGCAACATGAGAGGGGTTGTTGAACATATCGTCTTGAAAGGATTTTTCTTTTTAGACACATCTCATTATCTAGCTGTTTAGCTGAGAATAGTGCTGTTTAGCACTTGGGTGTTCCTAGTCGGGAATCCAACCTCTTTCCTTGAGAGGCCTCTTGGAAGAGTCTTGCATTTTTTGTCCACTATCAGGCATTTGGCAAAGCTTCTACTTCCAACTACAACGCAGATCCCATTTAGGGTTTGGTTGTCTTTTTAAGCTGCAGCAAGTGGAGGCTAGATCTGTTCAGATCTAAGTCAATCTAGTGCCTCTTTTCACTGGGAGAGTCTTCTATCCCATTGTAAAGAGTGTATTGGATCATCAGAGTTCCAGATCCATACCTTGGCATTAGGCCAAACTCTACATCAATCCTACACTACAATTTATCTCCCTAGACTGCGTTATTTGCAAGTGAGAAGTTGCAGGGTGTTTGGCAACTATTTGGAGGAGAGATCTCTGGTGCTAAGGAGTCTTCCTTACACTGTGGTGATCCATGGATTGGCCATATAATCCATGTATGTTTCAGATATGATCTATTCATTGATGTAACTATTTCAGAATTTTTGAATAATTCTGTAGATCTGCTGCAGTAGACTCAGATCTACTCTTTGTGCTTCATGTATTGCTAAAAACCCCAAGGGGTATGTAAAATAAAGACAATCTAGTGTACAGATATGATATAGATCTAATATTTTGTACATAGATCTGTCCTAGATCTGAGATGTAACTTAAAACTACTGTTTACCCATAGAAATAACACTGTCAAGGCTTTGCAGTGAAATATATTGTTGCAACACCTCTTTTAGAGGGTTTTTCTTCATGAAAGTCTCCATCTTTCTCTTGTACATTGATTGGGCCACATTGTAAATTTGATTTACCATTGTATGAGCTATTTTTGAGCTATCATATTGGTCTCTTACTACTGCTATCTAAAACTGCGTTATTTTCTGGGCAGTGTTCTTTTGTATTGCTGCAGTCTGTTCCTTGGGCAATTTTCAAGCCATACTAGCTGTGGGAGATATTTTTAACCCACCTTTTTTGATTTGTTTCTGATCTCCTCTTTGATTTGGGTCTCATATTATTAGATCTAAGGGATCCAAGGGATGATTTCAAGTGCTATAGCATCCATTCCTGAAAAATGCGTTTTTCAGGCATGCCTTGCTAGCAATCCCAATTTGGGGATATTACACTTTGGAAGGCTTTGAGGAGGATATATATCAGCATTTGAAGAGATGCATGGATCATGTGGATTTGGAGGATATATATAACTCTATGGAGGAGTTATCACAACCACCTCTTTCCTCTTTCGGAATGAGAGGGAATCATCTATGGACCACTCCATTTGTACGAGGAGAAATTTTGGTAAGGAACATGTTTATGAGCATGATGTTTCACTTGATTATTATTTGCACTCCTTTACCATGTATATGTAGGCCATAGCTCCAAGGAGGAGAATTCTTCCATATAAAAATCATGGTAAATTTTGGGCCATAAATATTTCTAAACATGGCCACTCCCTAGGAGGATATAGGGAGATGTTGTATCACTCTGGGTGCACTCCAAAAGCACCAAACATTTCTCACCTTTTAATAATTTGTGAGAATACTTGGGCAACAAGTAAGTGGTGGGGAAACCACTTACCATATCATTATCTAATGTAGTCAGGAGATTTACTGCGTTGGTTCCACATGTGGGACTATGATCCACCTCCATTTCTACATATTGCTGTTTGTATAAAATTAGTTTAGATCCCATATATTGATGATATACTTATCCTTTTTATGGGAATGATTGGCGGATGGGAGGATTGTATGTGCCCTTTGGGAGAGAAATTATCCATGTTCATTATGCTACATGTTTCAGGGAGAACATTGGGCAAACCATGATTGTTTCATTGGATCTATTGCTTCCTTGTGGGATGAATCATTTTCATCTCATGAGAACTTGGGAGGAGCATTTCATGAGGGATGGATTGAGAGACTCTTAGATTATGAGGGAAGCTTATCACATGGAGGTCTCACCAATGGAGGAGGAGAAGAGTTGCAGCACTCAACTTGTCAGTTTCTCGAGGACAAGCAACATTTGGGAAGGGAGGATTGTAATATTCCTAATTAGCCATGAGCTAGTTCGAATATTAATTTTTGTTTTTATTTCTTGTTTAATGAATAAGAGGATAATGGAGATCAATAAATCTCCTTAAAATGAATAAAATCAATGCCAATGTGAAAAGGACATATCTTGGCAGCTTAATTGAGCACCTTTAGGTGTGAAAAGGGGTTGGAACACCTTGAATGGGTCAACTTTGACCAAATCAACAACGCTGTCATGGAGTAGTGGAATTCAATGAAAGACAATGCAATTTTATATGAAGACTCTTTGCATGGAAGTAGTGCCATTATTGGATGAGGCTTAGGGTTTGGAAGCTCACAATTTATATAAGGAAGAGGATGGAAACCATATTTCATTATGTTGATGTTTATATTTCTGAATATATGGTCTGTTTAGACATATAGCTTTCTTTGGCTGTTTAGCTAAGATTGCAAGTGCTGTTTAGCACTGGGTGTTCCTGATTGGGAATCCTACCTCTTTACTTGAGAGGCCTCTTGGAAGAGTTTTGTACTAAATTCAATTATCAGGCATTTGGCCAAGACTTTAGTCTTAATGTACAATGCAGTTTTTGTTGAGGATTTGTGTTTGTGATGCAGGGCAAAAGCTGTAGAGGTTGATTTCAGAGATTTCTAAGCTAGATCTCATTGGAGGGAGGTTAATTTATCTTGGGAGGCTAGTAAAGAAGGTCGTGAAGCTTATTTGACACATTTGGCATCAGGCCATAGCATATTTATCCCCTACAGTGCAGTTCCAGTCCATGACTACGTTATTTTAGTGAGCTGTTGTACTGGGCAACCCAAGAAGGGCTGAAAATCCAAAGTTAAAATCTGGCCAAACCATTTTTGGGTTTTTTGAGTAGAATCTGTGGTTAAAATTCCAGATTATTCTGAGCACTCTAACAGCCTTTTGCACATGGTTCTTCTCCTTAGTAGCAGTAGTTTCTAGCAGCCGCACCAGTAGCAGCACAACATTTCCAGTGCTTGGTTTCTTTAGTGTATTTCAGCCATCTTGTGGCTTAAGTGCATTCCTTTTGGAGCACTGTGCACATTCATATTTTCTGTTGTTTATAATGATATGACTCAACTGTTTTTCCTCATAGTTATAATGTCTTGATGTAAATTTCAGTTGCAACATATTTCTGGCATTTTCCAGATCTTAGTGCTATATTCTTGTTTTTCTTTATTTGGAATGATGCATTTGTTCTATATTCCTGTCTTTTCCATTTTGGAATATTACACTGCCATACTTTCGTAGCAAGCTGCTTTGAAGTTTTCTGAGCAAGTTTATAAGCAGTTTTGGACAGATGGACATATTAAACAAGCCAAGGGACCTTTCCAGCAATCATCCATGATTTTAAGACCATGATAGGGAAACAACTTATCAGTTGAAGACTTCGTTGAAGATAGAACTTTGTTTTCCTAAAAAATAGGGTTTGTTTCCAGAATTTGAGGAGGGTAATTAAGATGCCAAGTAGTGATGAGTTCTATCAAAGCCTATTCGAACATGTGAAGAATTAGTTGTCAGATATGTAACTGTTTTAAGAGATAAGGTAGTTGATGTAATAAGTAGCAGTTTGAGTCTTATTAGGAAAATGACTGTTTATTAGTGTAGCTGTCATTTTCTAATTAAAGCACATGTTTTCCTGTTATGCAAGGTGTCATAGGAAAATTTCGATGAATCTAGCCAAGAGGCAGATCTTCTCTCATGTAAAAAAGTCTATTAAAGGGCAAATATTCGAGATTGTAAGGGTTTGGAGATTTTTTGCAATACTGCAACTTTATGTAAATTGATTAATATCAGTAATACAAAGGACTTTTTCTTGATAGACCTGAGACTCTGATGGAGTTTTTAATGCTTTTCTAACCTATATTTTTATGTGTACCACATGCAGTAGATTTCATCCTTATTACTCAGAATTCATATGTTTATGCTTCGACTTCCTATATTTATGAAATTACTGTGTTGCCCTATATTCTATGTGTGATTTTCATTTGTTAAAAACTCTTACCTGCCTCAGCTTCCATGTCAAGAGACCTTACCACTGAACTACTGATTTTTTGACTCCATAATCCTAATGGTTGCATAACTGTACTCTTTTCAACTTACACACATCACAATCAAGTTATTTTTCAAATAGTGTTAGCCATCTAGTTTCATCTTTATCAAATATAATTAACCCCTTTGAGAGAGCCCTCTCAGATTGAAGAGGCAAAGCTTCAGTCACAAGCTAGTTTGAAACAGTTAAATAGAGTTGCCTGATCAATAGCCTGTTGTCGCTCCTAGAGATAGCCTACAGTTGTGATAGACCAGTGCCTAGGACATCTTATATAGCAAGGAGCATATGGTATAACAGATGAAGTTATCAATAAAAATCTCTCATGCTATCTCTTGTAAACAAGGAATATTAATCTGAATGGGACCAAGACCTTCAAAAACTGACACATAGAAAGGAATATTGCAGAGGCAACGTGTAAAACTCCAATGTAAAAAGCAACAGACAATTCAGAGACAACTTATTGTAAAGAGGGCCGATTCAGAAATACCTCACATAAATAAGTTATCACAAGGTGTATGTAGTGAATGAAATATTGAGAAGATATTAGTTAACCTTGAGCTGATATCCAGATACATAATACCACCAGTGCATGGGCTTACCGATATAAGAATCCATACATGACAATAGCGTTTTAAAAACACCCTCCCAAAGAAACTAATATAGCAGAAATATGGTTTAGATGAATAGTGGAACAGAATATCATGCATGAGCCATATTTAAAGCGCTTGACTAATCCGAGTATGGGTATCAACTAGGATAAATCCATACCAAAAATCAGTGAGCCACTCACATTCCAAAACATGATACAGGAAAGATGGATGAAATGAAATGATTTATTTAAATAACAGATAAGAGAAAGTTACAGACTGTGAAATACCAAAGACCAAAATCCTCTTTAACAGATGGAACTCCTCCTCACTGAAACCCTATGGGCTCTGAGCCTTCATACAAGAGTTCTACAAAATGTATACAAAAAGCCTTTCACTGCATAATTTTTTGATAAAATCTGGAACCCCTAATTATCTATTCTTTGGGAGCTTTATAGGAGAACAAGAAAGCTCCAAAAGGGAGTAGGTGATGAACATTTAATTTGACTAATTAAAACAAAATGGTGGAAACGTGCACGTCCATACTGCCTGATGACTTTGTAATGCTGTTTTTACCCTGCTACCTGCTTACATAAATAAATGCGTTGGGTAGAAAACTCTTCAGGAACACGGCAACGGAATAAAATCACATAGACATTCTGTCCTTTCCCGAAGAAAAATGATGCTGAAAAGAAAGCTTTAGAGTATGTTTTCTATGAATGGTACCCTCTGCCTTCAAAACCCTAAATTACGACTAAACATCTTCAATGCTGAGCGTTGAATTCCTCGATCATTCACTGATATTTCTTTGCTGCTCCATTAATATCTTCATCTGCGAATTCGGCGCCTTGAATGTCCCTGGGAGGTTTGACAGAGTTTAAATCTGTTCTTTTAATGGAATTCATATCACAACAACTTCCCAAGCCTTCCCCATAATTTCAGCCTCTGAGAAATGGTCCTTTGATGTGCTCCTGTTACAGTACATAGACTGAATCATGGCGGTTTTCCGCTGCTGTAACCCTGCAAAACAAAAAAACCTGTTAAGAAAACGACGCATGGGGATGGTGGATACAGGTGGTGAAATGACGGAATAACGTGGGGGCGATGGTGAAAAGTGCAGAGAAATGGCGGAGAAATGTTTTGGTAAAGGTTGGAGGAATGTAGGAAATTTAACATAGACAGTGGACATTTGAACTTTGAATAGGAATATGTAGGGGATACAGACGAATGTACGATGGGAGCACGTGGAATGATGACGTGGAGATACGGGGTCAATGGCGTGGCATGGGTTAAATCTAGACCGTTCGATCTCAGGAGGAGATCGATGGTGGAAAACGTATTGGAGGGCAATGAAACGGTGGGCCAGGGGCACTATTGGCTTGGATTAATTTCTACACATATTCAGAGTGCGATGACCGTTGGATGAAGAGCCCCAGATCGAATGGTGGATATGAATATCGCGCCGTATATTTTGCCGAACAATAACGTGCGATGGAGAGCGGTTTTTGAGCCGTACGTGGGGACACGTGGTGCACGATGTATGGAATTGCTCTGAATTGAGAAATACCGCCTACCTCCGAAAGGCGGTGCGATAGAAACTGGGCGGGTTTTGCACAGTGAGCGGGTGTGGGGACCACCGGGACAGATAGACTCCGGGCCGTTGATTTTACGGTTTGATCGGACGGTAGTCAGGCAGGCTACGGGTGCAACAGAGATGAACGAACGCCGTCCGATCTTTATAGATGGACAGCTGAAAATGCGCCTGATATACATTTGATAAGTGCCTTTCGGGCCGGCACTTGGTTTAGCGCCCGGGTTACGTGGAGGAAAAGATTTAAAGGGCTAGGGCCGAAGGGGCTAGGCCTTATATATTTTTCAAATTTCGACTTTCGACCTTTTATAATGTAATGTGGGGATATAGGAAGGTAACGATAAACAGAAAATGGATTTCTCAGGGCAAACCGAGGGGGTCTAAAAAGGTTTAAGCGGGATTTCTTGCTAAAAATTTAATGGGAGTTTGACATTATCAACATTTGCTCCATCTGGGGACGACACGTTCATCCCTGGATGTGTTGAGAACTTCGCAAACCATATGATAATCTTCTGTGAAAACTCTGCTCTTCAGCACTTCTACCTTTCCTTTTCATGATTCATCACGACACCCACATTATTCAAATAAAGATGAAACAGAAAAATAATATACAGTATAATACACCAGGCTGTCTCTGCCTAAATTAGAACTGGAAGTAGGGTTTAAGAAACTGACCATTTACAGAGGCATCAAGCAAGTCACCCTGTAAATTTTCCAACTTCAAAGTATTGTTACCTCCCTGTTCCACAATCTTGAAAGGACCGAACCAAAGTGGATCGAATTTACCATGTTTTCCTTTTTCAGCCCTCCGGATATCCCACCTGAGTACTAAATCACCAATCTGCAGATTCCTGTCTTTAGCGTGCTGATCAAAAAGGTATTTCATCTTCTCCTGATATTCCGTTAGCCTTTGACTTACCCGGTTGCGGGTCTCTTCCAATTCCACCAGCTGATTTATTCTCCTGATCATATCATCAGGCTCTTCTTGAATTTCCTGCATGAATCGGGCTACTGGTAGGGCTAACTAAATATGAAATACTGCTGCCCTCCCATATACCAATTCATATGGGGATTTTCCAGTTGCTCTCTTGCTGGTAATTCTATTGGACCACAGAGCAAATTTTAAATGGGAATCCCAATTTTTCTGGTTTTCATTTATAGCCTTTTTCAGTGCCCTCACTAGGGTTTTATTGGAAGATTCTGTTAAGCCGTTTCCTTGTAGATAGTATGCTATGGAGTGGCTTAGTGTGATGTTATATTGTTGACAGAAGCTCACAAACTTTGCGGACTTGAAGGCCTGTGCATTATCAGTCACTATTCTGGAAGGACATCCAAACCTGGATATGATGTTTTCCTCTATGAACTTTATTATGACAGTATCTGTAGCGTTCCTTGCGGGTATGGCTTCCACCCATTTTGTGAAATAATCAGTGGCAGTTAACATCCATTTATGCTGACCACTTGATGGAGGATGTATTTCACCTATAAAATAAATTCCCCATTGTCGGAATGGTTCATCCACGTGTACGGGAATCATGGGCAGAGGTGCCAACTTCTGTCTTTTAGCAAATTTCTGACAATTCTCACATGCTCTAACCTGGGCAAAAACATCTCCAAAAATCTTGGGCCAATAGAAGCCAGCCTTCAGAATTTTGTGAGTCGTGGCCCTCCAACTGTAGTGACCCCCATAGATTCGTTCATGAAATTCAGCTATTACGCTCTCTACCTCATCCTCTGTGAGGCACAGGAGTAGGATGCCTGAGGGATCACGCCAATATAATCAGCCATTGGCGACTATATACTTCTGTGATTTCAATCTTAATGTTCTGTATTTAGCTTTATCACAACTTGGAGTGCAACTGAGTGTGAGGAGATATTCCACTATCTCTTTGTACCACTGACTGGTGAGGTACTTTATATGCGTTTCTGGAGTAGCTACTCCAATTCCCTGTCGCTCTTCTTTCTCCTCAGATACTTCACTTGCTATTATGGACAAATTTATACCCAAAGCTTGATAGTTTGATTCAGATAGGATCTTGGCCAACCCTTGTCCTTTGATCAGCTTAGTAGGGCGAATGTCTAAGTCATACTCCTGTATCTTGGCAATCCACTTCCCCCTTTTTCCTTCACTATCCCCCTGAATAATAATATCTTTTACAGTAGCTGTAGGCAAAATGCAGTGATATGGGACTGTAAGATATATACGCGGAATGCTTTGAGGGATTTCACTAGGGCGTATGCTTGCTTTTCTAATATGTTATACTTTAATTCTGCATCACAGAGCACCTGACTGAAGAAGGCAATGGGCTGCTCATACCCATCCTTATTTTTCTGCAATAAGACTCCTACTATTGTATGAGGTGATGCAAAAGAAAAGATCATGAAAGATTTAGCATAATTTGGTCCAACTAGCACAGGGGCTTCTGCAAAAGCATTTTTTATCTTGATAAAGGCCTCTCGTGATTCATGGGACCATTTAACTTCCTTATCTTTCTTTAGCATGTCCATTATATGTCTAACTATTTCAGCATAGTTAGGAATAAACCTTCTCAGGAAATTGATGCTCCCTAGGAACACCTGTACCTCCTTCTTATTTCTAGGAAAAGCAATACCATTAATAACCTCAACCCTCTTAGGATCTATCTTCACCCCATCTTTTGTTACAATGTGTCCAAAAAGTTTTCCCTCTTCTAAAGCAAATGAAGACTTTTGAGGATTTAGAGAGAGACATACCTTCTGCATTTCTCAAAGGTTCTACGCAGATGCTCAATGTGCTCAGTATCATTCTTTGAGAACACAGTGATATCGTCAAGGTAGACTACCAAAAATTTATCTTGCTCCCCAACAAAAGCAATGTCCATGGCCCTCTGAAAAGTGGCCCCTGCATTAATCAATCCAAAAGGCATCCTAGCATACATAAATGTACCCCATGGTGTGGTGAAAGCAGTTTTATTTTGATCTTCTGGGAGTACAGCCACCTAGTTATAACCAGAGAATCCATCCATCATTGAAATCCTAGAAGCTCCAACCACCTTCTGCAGGATGTGATCCATCTTAGGCAGTGGATAATTATCCTTTAAGGATGCTCTGTTTAAATTTCTAAAATCCACACACAACCCTATTTCCCCATTCTTCTTCCGGACAGGGACTAGGTTTTCCACCCATTCAGAGTACCTCAATGGCACAATTATTTTGGCCTTTAACAGCTTCTTGATTTCCTTCTCAATAGAGGGAAGCAGCAAGGGATTTATTTGTCTGAGCTTCTGCTTATGAGGCTTTGCATCTCCCTTCAGTGGAATTTTGTGTTGCATTATACTGATATCAAAAGTTTTCAAGTCCTGATAGGACCATGCAAACACATCTCTGTAAGACTGAAATAATTTATGATATAGTTTTTTATATTCTCCAAGGATTTTCCTGGACAGTTCTACAATTTTGGGGTCAGCCTCAGTACCAAGATTCAGGTCTTCTACTTGATTTTCTTCTACCACTTTGCCTGGCTGCAGTGGGACATCATTCTTGTCAAATAATCTTTCTAGAGGCACCAGCCCTCTAGGGATAATGTTTCCCTTTAACTGCAACACTTTATTACTTGCCACTTTCTTCTCCCAATTTCTTTCTGAAGTATCTTCAGCCTCAACCTCTTCTCCAGCATCAATCTCCATATTGGAGAATTCCCCTACTGTTTCCAGGAATCTCTTCATTTGTTCTTCATCTTCAAATACCTGTCAGTGTTTGATGTTATCTGGGATTGACGGCCGATAATGCACCTCAACTTCATATCTTAAAAGAGGGTTCTGCGGTGGTCGAAATGTACTAGCAGCCACAGCAAGGGAATCAACCATCCTATTCTGTTCTCGAGGCATGAACTGGATATTGAATGCCAAGAAGAAATTTTCCACCATGTCCCAAACTTCATTCCTATAAGCCCTCAGTTGTGGATGTTTGGTTTGACATTGATTCCTGACTTGTCTAACCACCAGTTCTGAATCTCCCAGAACTTTTAAACTTTGTATGTTCATGTTCTTGGTTGTCTGCAATCCTAACAGAAGTGCTTCATATTCAGCCACATTATTTGTAGCTTCATATTCTAGCTTGAAAGACAGTGGAACCCATTTTCCTGTAGGAGAAATCAATGATATTCCAGCTCCATTACCTTCTTTTGAATTCGCCCCATCAAAATGAAGTGTCTAGATTCCTGCTTTATGGCTCTTAGAGGGCTGCTCAGTATTGATCTGGCAGAAAGATGATTCATGAGCATAATCTTGATATTCTTCGAGCATCAAGCACGAGAAATCTCGTTCTTTACTGTAGAATGGTGAATTAACAGAGTTGTCGGCCTTAGTCATCATCTTGACAAATCTAGTCTCCCTGTACAACCTCCTCTCTTGGCCACCAAAAACTGGGATAGTGGCATATGTTAAATCCAACTTAATTGACCCACCAATTTTTGTCCCCTAGGACCTCGACAGTAACATGCCAAAGCAAGCTGGGATGTCAGCTACCACAATGTCCATTACCACATTTTTTGCTGGGATTTGGGCCAAATTGACCACCAAATCCTTGATCATCCCCAAGCATTTAACTCTTTTGGAATCAAATGAATAGAGGTCTTTGTATGGACGGGTAATTTGTAATCCTAGTTGTTCCATGACTGACAAAGGTAATAGATTATGGGAAGCTCCAGAATCTAGCATACAATTATGTAATAGCAGGTCATGAATCACTAGAGACACATAAAAGGGAGGGGTAGAAGCATCTAATTCCTCAACATGTGGACCAAAGACAACCATGGGTCTTTCTTCTTGAAGGTTGAGACTATCTAGGGTGAGTGCAGCTTCTGGAGGGAGCATGAAAGAGGTGACTTGGGATTGATATGCAGGTTGCTTTAATAGTTCAGTCAAGGGAACTGGGATTTTGAAATTTTCAAGTTCCTTTTGCAGACTGAAAACAGGGGGAGATTTTTCTACTACAACCTCTTTTTACTCTTTATTTTCAGCAGAGTGCTTGACTTCTTTTAACACAGACTTGGTATTAGGAGGAATGACTACTTTGGAAGAGGAAGGAATTTGATCATTAGACTGCAAAGGTTTGTTTAGAGGGCCCTTACCTTTGTCTATGACTTTCTGCACTGTTGATTCCTTCTGAGCAGGTGCTTCCTTCTGGGATAGCTCTTCTTCTTGATCTTGAGTACGAGTCCTCTTCCTAGAAGATTTGAGATCATATCTTCTATTGAATTGTGCTTGCATGAAATCAACAAATTGTTTACAATAATGATCAATTTCTGCGTCTTCTGTGTCTCTGGCCTTTTCTTATTCTTGCAATGAGCACTCAGCTCCATCATTTCCTTGCAAAGGGCATTCTTCTCCATCACTATTTTAAAAGGCAAGATTTGCATCCTCCATTCCATAGGCAGTGTCTTCAGTAGAATCATCTACTGGACCTTCTAGGTACAATGGGTGTGGTACCTGATCCTGTTGCTCCTTTGCTTCCCTTGGCAATATTTGCAGGGGTGGTTTCCTATACTGATGATTGTAACCTCTGTTTTGAGCATTATGGAAATTCTTAGGGGCTAAATTCTTGGTCTCCAATTCAAGCTTGACCAGTTTACCAGAAAGGTTCTTGATCATTCTGCTCATTTCTTCAATTCTGTCATTGGCTGAATCTTTGTCTTGATAAGAGGTGGACACCTCCTCTTTGCCCCTTCTTCTGGTATCTTGTTCATATTTTCCCTTTGATTTTCTAGTGGAGGCAAAGTTAGCTTCCAACTCTAGTGCATCTGACTGAGCATCATCCAGAGTAGCAGGCTTTCTTTCTCTGAGAGAGAAAGCAAATTCTGAATCAAAAGCTGCCACAAAAACAACTTTAGCAGCAGTTTGATGAGGTTTCATCTCAGCAGGAAGACTCAAATACAATTTATTAAATCTCTTGATAAATTCTGACACCCCTTCATTATGTCTTTTATTGAGTGTATTGAACTCAGTAAGACAATGTCCATGGTCTTTCTTCTCTCCCCATTTCCTGAGGAAAGTATCTTCCATTATTTCCCAAGTGGTAATAGAACGACCTGCCAATGTCTTAAACCATTTTCGAGCTTCACCATCAAGAGATTGGACAAAAAGCCTTAAGACCACATCTAAATGTTCCACATTAAAATTCTCTGCAAAAGCACAAAAGACCTCAAGATGTTTTTGAGCATCAATCTCATTTTCCCCATTGAATCGGGGTAAAATCTTCAAATAGTCCTGTGGAAAATCATTCAACACTTGGGGTAATTCCAGAGGAGCATATTTATTTAGCAAGAAGCATGGAACATTTTCCATTGTAGGGGATGGAGGTAGTGCAATATTTTGATGAGTAAGAGGAGGAGGAGGAGGTGGAAGTGGAGTATGAATAATAATAGGAATGTAATGAACAACAAGCTGAGGTGTTGAGGGGAATAATGGTCTATTAATAGCAGATACTTCAGTGACTTCTTTAACCTCTTCAACCTCAGGAGTAGGGTGAAAACTATCTTTATTTCTGATACCTCTTTGGGGTGGGCTATCTGAATAGTAATAGTCGGTATCTCCCACAGTGGAGTCGGGATCTGGCACTTGAGCTTCTTGAGAAGAAGAGGATGGAAAGTCTTCTATAGACAATTCTAGAATTTTAGGGTGGACTGATTTTCTTTCCCTCCAATTTCTTCTATGTATGATCTTTTCAGGGTCAGACACTGAAGGTGTCTTTGGCTGAGACGTATCTGACCTCAGGTGTGGCTTGCGAGGAGCCAGGACTACAAATAGATTTATCAAATAACAAATGTGGAGTCGCCAAGGTGAGGGATCTACAACTCTCAACTCTTCATGCTCACCTACTTGAAGAGTGAATTAGATTTTTTCGAGGCCCAGGGATTTATATTTTCTCAACTTCGATCCCCGGAAATGGCACCAAAAAGATGTTGTTGCTCCTAGAGATAGCCTAGAGTTGTGATGGACCAGTGCCTAGGACATCTTATATAGCAAGGAGCATATGGTATAACAGATGAAGTTATCAATAAAAATATCTCATGCTATCTCTTGTAAAAAAGGAATATTAATCTGAATGGGACCAAGACCTTCAGAAACTAACACATAGAAAGGAATACTGCAGAGGCAACGTGCAAAACTCCAATGTAAAAAGCAACAGACAATTCAGAGACAACTTACTGTAAAGAGGGCAGATTCATAAATACCTCACAGAAATAAGTTATCAGAAGGTGTATGTAGTGAATGAAATATTGAGAAGATATTAGTTAACCTTGAGCTGATATCCAGATAAACAATACCACTAGTGCATGGGCTTACCGATCTAAGAATCCATACATGACAATAGCATTTTAAAAACACCCTCCCAAAGAAACTAATATAGCAGAAATATGGTTTCGATGAATAGTGGAACATAATATCATGCATGAGCCATATTTAAAGCGCTTGACTAATCCGAGTATGGGTATCAACTAGGATAAATCCATACCAAAAATCAGTGAGCCACTCGCATTCCAAAACATGATACAGGAAAGATGGATGAAATGAAATGATTTATTTAAATAACACATAAGAGAAAGTTACAGACCATGAAATACCAAAGACCAGAATCCTATTTAACAGATGGAACTCCTCCTCACTGAAACCCTATGGGCTCTGAGCCTTCATACAAGAGTTCTACAAAATGTATACAAAAAGCCTTTCACTGCATAATTTTCTGATAAAATCTGGAACCCCTAATTATCTGTTCTTTGGGAGCTTTATAGGAGAACAAGAAAGATCCAAAAGGGAGTAGGTGATGAACATTTAATTTGGCTAATTAAAACAAAATGGTGGAAACGTACACGCCCATACTGCCTGATGACTTTGTAATGCTGTTTGTACCCTGCTACCTGCTTACAGAAATAAATGCACTGGGTAGAAAAATCTTTAGGAACATGGCAACGGAATAAAATCACATAGACATTCCGTCCTTTCCTGAAGAAAAATGATGCTGAAAAGAAAGCTTTAGAGTATGTTTTATGTGAATGGTACACTCTACCTTCAAAACCCTGAATTACAGCTGAACATCTTCAATGCTGAACGTTGAATTCCTCGATCATTCAATGATATTTCTCTGCTGCTCCATTAATATCTTCATCTGCGAAATCGGCGCCTTGAATGTCCCTGGGAGGTTTGAAAGAGTTTAAATCTGTTCTTTTAATGGAAGTCATATCACAACAGCTTCCCAAGCCTTCCCCATAATTTCAGCCTCTGAGAAATGGTCCTTTGATGTGCTCCTGTTATGGTACATAGAATGAATCATGGCGGTTTTCCGCCACTGTAACCCTGCAAAACACAAAAACCTGTTAAGAAAACGACGCATGGGGATGGTGGATGCAGGTGGTGAAATGATGGAATAGCGCGGGGCGATGGTGAAAAGTGCAGAGAAATGGCGGAGAAATGTTTTGGCAAAGGTTGGAGGAATGTAGGAAATTTAACATAGATAGTGGACGTTTGACCTTTGAATAGGAATATGTAGGGGAGACAGACGAATGTACGATGGGGCACGTGGAATGATGATGTGGAGATACGGGGTGAATGGCGTGGCGTGGGTTAAATCTAGACCGTTTGATCTTAGGAGGAGATCGACGGTGGAAAACGTATTGGAGGGCAATGAAACGGTGGGCCAGGGGCACTATTGGCTTGGATTAATTTCCGCACATCTTCGGAGTGCGATGACCGTCGGATGAAGAGCCGCAGATCGAACGGTGGATATGAATATTGCGCCGTATCTTTTGCCAAACAATAACGTGCGATGGAGAGCGGTTTTTGAGCCATACGCGGGGACATGTAGCGCACGATGTATGGAATCGCTCCAAATTGAGAAATACCGCCTGCCTCCGAAAGGCGGTGCGATAGAAACCGGGCAGGTTTTGCACAGTGAATGGGTTTGGGGACCACTGGGACAGATAGACTCCAGGCCGTTGATTTTACGGTTTGATCGGACGGTAGTCAGGTGGGCTACGGGCGCGATATAGATGAACGAACGCCATCCAATTTGTATATATGGACGGCTCAAAATGTGCCTGATATACATTTGATAAGCACCTTTTGGGCCGGCGCCTAGTTTAGTGCCCGGGTTACGTGGAGGAAAAGATTTAAAGGGCTAGGGCCGAAGGGGCTAGGCCTTATACATTTTTCAAACGTGGACTTTCGGCCTTTTAAAATGTAATGTGGGGATATAGGAAGGTAACGATAAGCAGAAAATGAATTTCTCAGGGCAAACCGAGGGGGTCTAAAAAGGTTTAAGTGAGATTGCTTGCCAAAAATTTAATGGGAGGTTGACATTACGAACACAGCCAATCAAGTGCAATTTTGTGATAACACCCGGTACGATTACTGGAGCCGTCGTAAAAAATAAGACTACCACCCAACGTAAAATAGGTTGATAGTCCCTCTCCCGGGCCATCAGTGTCTCCAACCAGACCTCCTCGAGATCATCCAAAATACCTCGATAAGTCATCCCCTGGGTCAAGCGGTCCACTCGACCCTAGGCATCCTCCAAAACTGACACCCGAGTAGTCAACTCAACATTGCAAGCCTCTGCCGATTCCGCATCGGCACGAGCTCACTCCATCGCAGCCTTAGGGAGACGGCAGCACCACCACTGGGTCCACCACCCTAACGCTGTTCAACATATCCTCCCAGCCCCCCACGACCGCCTCGAGGTCTTTGAAGAGGACTGTGGCCAACCAATCGAGCCACAGGATGACGTACCTTGCCAACATCTGCAAGAGTAACCAAAACTATGTCAGTGTCACCATCAAAACACATAAAAACATATATAGTCAAATAAATGCAGAAAACATAAAAACATACCTGTTGGCCCCCAAGCATAGCTAGGAGGGAGACCCATCTCTGGATCCCCCCAAAATTCCATCCCTACATATGGGAATGGCAGGAACATCTGGGGGTTGACCTCAAACTAGGCCTCCATCGTGGCGTTCTAGTAACATCCCATCATACCCCACCCCCTCGCGGCATCATAGGAACCCACCTCCTCATGTGAGGCTTCCTTGGCCCCCCAAGAGGCAACGCCACCACTGGTCTCAGCAGCACCACCCTCTCGTACATGATGCTACATAGAATATTGGTGTACGCAAACAAATTTGATCCATTATGGACCTTGTTAAGCCGCGTCACCATCCCATCATAGCAGAAGTGGGAAAAATCAAAAAAATGCCTGGATCTCAGCCGGAGCAAGACTCCAACCTGCGGGCCCGATGCTTGATGTGAAGCCGACGACCCTGTTAGGGTCCTATAAATATAGGATTCATAATTTTGAATTGATTTATGATAGTCTTGTAAAATATGTAGATACCTTGCTTTCTGCAAGTTGTTTTCCCATCTTTTGGAAAAAAATAAATCAAAAAGAGGGTAAAAGTCCTAAAAGAAAGATCAAAGGACCTAAAAAATATAGACCCCAAAAGAAAAAGATGAAAATAAAACATGAAAGTGTGCAAGTCCAAATAGCACTACTTTTTACATTTTTGCAAATGATTGTGGCAGAGTGTCAATAAATGCCATAATCCATGATGAGTTAAATTGTTTAAACTTGACTTGTCATGTTTTCAATTTCCATGTTTTAGACAGTCAATAAATATTGGTCAGACAATTTAATCATGACTAATTAGTAGATAGGTAGAGAATAATGAGGAGCTCATCAGTTTAATATGAGCCCTCAGATGAAATAAGGTAGAATTAGATTGTTTTATTCTTTCAAAAGAATAAAATGTTTCAAGGTAGCAAGCTTAAATGCACCTGCTAAGAAGAAGAACCATGGATAATCTGGTTTCTGCAAATAACAACAACCACAGGAGTTTAAGAACCATTAGAGGAAAAAAATGTTAGAGTGATGCTGGGTAGGTAGAAAGAAGTGGGAAAAAGCATGTAATACTCATCACCGAGCAAAAATCATTAATTTCCCTGCCCCTGTAAGTATTCAGTATTCTATACTACCAGTAAAAAAGGCTCAGAGCATTTCTCTGACTTTTGTTGGGACCGGACCCAAGGCTGGATGACTGGTTAGTGGAAAATGTTGAATTCTTATGATAAAATCCTCTTTACCATTATTTATCCCACAGTCATACATTTAATTCATCTTCATAAGTAAAGAATCCTTCTTACTTAATGAAACCTAAAACCCCATATAATTAACTTCCTTCATTCATAAAGCATACAAAAACCCTCAAAAAACACTCTATCCTAAGTAAAATAGTGAAATCATGAAATAATAAGCTTTGCTTTTATTTATTCACTCTACTTGATCATTTAGTGTATTTTTGTGTATTCCATCTCCCCTTGTCATATTAACTTTTTTTTTTTTTTTTTTTTTTTAACTGAAACAGGTATGGATTTTATTAGTAGGGACTCTGAAAGGCCGTAGCCTTACATCTTTCAGTGCAATTCTTTTACATTTCCTGTTTCCAGCAAATTTCGAATTTCATGGAATACAGATTGTTTCTGGATCTCCGCCATTTGTGCTTAGATCTCCTTGGGCCAAGAGGCAGCCTTTGTTGGCATAGAAGTCTGCCTCTTTGTTTGATTCTATGAGAATGTGATAGCATTTGAAGGAAGTGAAGTCTTGGAGGAGGTATCTCAGCCTTTGCAGATTCTTGTTTAAACCAGCTTTATTGAATTGGCCTTGCGTATGTATTATTTTGATCAGGATTTCTGAGTCTTCGAATGCTTGCAGCTTCCGATGTCCTCTTTCTTTGGCTATTTGGAAAAATTTTAACATGCTTAGAATTTCTGCTTGATTGTTAGTTCACTGACCTAGACCCCAACTGAAGGTTTCTATGATGCCTCCATCAGGAGAGTATATGAGTCCTCCTGCTCCTGCTGTCCCAGGGTTTCCTTTAGAGGCACCGTCAAAAAAGGCTGTTGTTATTCCTTGCTTCCTCCACCAATTCTGAAAAGGTTCATCCTTTTCTCTTAGCCTCCACTCAGGATTTCTGAGGGGTTTTTTTGTGCTGTGTATCCGTTGGATGAATGCTTGAATGCCAAGCCAATTCTTTTCCTCTTGCTGCATCGACTTGTCCTCTTTAATTTTTTGAGAATTCAAAATTTCTAGAAGGAGTCCTTTTGCTTTTGCTGCAACCATGTTGGGGGTCCAAGTTACATTATTAAATATCTGCTCATTTCTAGCTAGCCATAGCTTCCAACACACTAGCTTGGGGAGAGTGATCCAGATTCTGGCCCAAGATGAGTTTAGGGAGAGCGACGGTTATCGCTCTTTCCATGAAAGGAATAAGTCCACAAATGAAGTTTTAGTGGGGATTACAACCTTTAATCCTTGAAGAGTATGGGTTCAAACTCTGTTTGCATATGGACATTCAACAAATAAATGATCCATGGTTTCCATGGCTTCTTTTCAAAGTGTGCACCTATGCGGACCTGCAATGTTTCTTTTCATAAGGTTTTCTCCGGTTAGGATCTTTCTATGCATTAGAGTCCAAAAGAAGAAGTTTACCTTGGGCATCGCCATTGGATCCCATACCTCTTTCCAAAATTTAGCTGGTTGAATTCAGTCTCTGTGTGTTTGCATCAATTCATATCCTTTGGCTGGGGTGTATGCTCCTGTAGGTCCCCATCCCCATTTATCCTTTTCTGATTTATGCACCGGGGCAGCCTCACGTAGTTCCTGTTTGAGATTTTCTGATTGTTGCAATAGGTGAGCTGGGATATCTCTTAAATCCCAATCAATCCAGAGCCCAGACTCGTTCCACTTTGAGATATCATAGAGCGTCTTGTCCCCTCTATTATCTAAATACTCACATATCTCATGCAGTTTGTCTTGTGTGGCTAATGGTGAATGTCCCATTATACTATCAGTCATCAGCTTAACGCGTTTCCCATTCCCTGGGATACGATATAAATTTTGGGTGAAAAAACTCTGCCCTTTAATACATAACTTCCATAATAGTGAGCTCTTTTTGCTGTTTGCGATCTGCAAGTTTCTTAGATTTTCATTTGGGAGGTATTTATGCCTCAGAGCTGTGCTGACGGGATGATTGGGGTCGCTGTGGAGTTTCTAGAGTATTTTGCATCCCATAGATACGTTGGCAGAGTCCAGATCTCGAATTTGAAGGCCTCCTTCCTTCAAAGTTTGCTTTGCTATCTCCCATTTCACCAGATGAAATTTCCTCTAATTTCCTTTTCCTCCTTGCCACAGAAAGTCCCTAATGATTTTATTAATCTGTCCTGAAATCGACTTGGGAGCCATCAGGTATGATGCTTGATAAATTGGCATAGATGACAACACTGATTTTATAAGGGTTAATTTTCCACCATGAGTTAGCCATTGACCACCCCATGCAGCGATTTTACCTTTGATTTTTGTAATTACTCCTTCCCACAGATTGACTTTGTTTGTGCCCAGTGTTAGTGGCAATCCAAGATAGTTAATTTTTTCCCATTTTGCGTATCAATTAAACCCCAAGTTGTTTGCTATGTTTTGAGTTTCTTCCTCCTCTGTATTCCAACTATAAACTACACTTTTCCTTTCACTGATTAGAGCTCCAGATGCTTTACAATATGCATGAAGAGTATTTTTGAATGAAGATCCTATTCTAGATGAAGCTCCACCCAGCATGAGGGAGTCATCCATGAACAGTGCATGGTTTATTGCTTTAAGGTCCTTTGTTATTTTTAAACCTGGGGCTATTCTTGTTATCATATCAAGATCTAGCTTTCTGCTCAATGTGTCCACCATTAAGATGTAGAGGAAAGGAGAAAGGGGACATCCTTGTCTCAACCCCCTCGTGGCTTGGAAGAAATCAGCTGGCCTCCCATTTACCAAAGCTGCAATCCATGGACTACTGGTGCATGCTTGAATCAGATTAACAAACTCCTGATCAAAACCAAAGGAGATTAGAACTTGATATAGATAGGACAACTTGACTCTGTCGAAGGCATTAGCCATGTGTAACTTGATCAACATACCTTTCTCCTTTCTGAGGTTGTTGGAATGCATGACTTCCTGGACTTGGATTACATTGTCCAGGATATGCCTCCCATTGACGAAGCCCCCTTGCAAATCTGATATAAGTTTGCTCAGCAGTGGCTTTATTCTATTTGCAAGAAGTTTTGCAATAATTTTATAAGAGGCATTGCACAAAGAGATTGGTCTGAACCTATCAAAGGAGGAGGGGTTTGTCTCTTTCGGGATTAAAGCGAGGAGGGTTGAGTTGGTGCTGCCCCCCATTTTTGCTTTCTTCAAGAATCCTTTTGTCATTCTAATTAGATCTGTTTTTATTATATCCCAACATATCCTGTAGAAGTGAATAGTGAACCCATCTGGCCCAGGGGCTTTGTCTGGATTCATGGACCAAATTATATTGCTGATTTCTTCTTCATTTGTTTGCTTCAGTAATGCTGTATTGTCATCTGTGGTGACCAATGCCGGGATGTTCTTCAGGAATTCTTTTTTATCTTCTTCACAATCCTCTTTCTCTTTGATGAAAAGATGATGGAAATGTAATACTACAGCAGATTTAATCTGTTCTATTCCTTTGTAGAGTCTCCCATCAGAGGAAGTGATCTCCGAGATGTGATTCCTGGAGAGTCTAGCTCTACATTGTCGATGAAAGTATGATGTGTTCCTATCTCCAGCTTCCAGCCAGAGACTCCGGGACTTAAGTCTCCAATACTCTTCTTCATTTCTGAAGGAGAGAAATGTTTTGCATTGGGCAACTTGCTCCTTTTCTAATTCTATTTGGTTTATATCAATTGTGTCCATTTCACTTTGCAGAATTTCCAAATGTTGCACTGCCTCGATTCTTTGGTCTTTGGGTGTGTTTGTTGGAAGTTTACTCCATTCCTTGAGTGCCATTTTTGTTACTTTTAGTTTTTGTTCCCATACATAATTGGGAGAGCCATTAACTGTGGTGTTCCATGCCATTCAGACCGTCTCTTCAAAGCCGCTCTTTCCATTCCACAGAGGGATAAACCTGAATGGGATTGGCCACAAATTCTCTTCCTCCTCAAGCAGTATCCGGATGGGCTTATGATCCGAGGTGAGCTTTGGAAGGATGGCTGATGAGATGAGCTTCCGTTCCAACAACATTGTGCTTTGGACCAAGAACCTGTCCAGTCTGGCGGATATATGGTCTTCCCCATGTCCTGTTATTTGTCCAGGTATAGAGCCCTTTTCTTGGTTTAAAGTCCAATATATCCCATTGTTGTATCATGTCCTCTACTACCTGGATCATCTGATCCTTGCTATTCCTACCCCCTCTCTTTTCTTTTTCATTCATTACTAGATTTAGATCTCCAGCTATGATTATATTGTTGGGAGAATTCAGTTGAAAAAACTCATTTAATGTTTTCCAACAGTATTTCTTTTCAGAATACAGTACCGGTACATATAAATTGAATAGTGCAAAGGTTAACTTACTTGATATATGCTTCAGCTCAGTGAAACACCAGTGTTGTGTGTTGTGTGAGTTGACGAGCCTGAAATGATCTTCCTTCCACAGGGTTGGTATCCCACCCAAGGAGCCTCTTGCGCTTATTTCTTTCCCTGTGTTCTTCTGCCATTTCTTTTTGCTGATCTCAAGAAGGGCTTCCCCTTCAATTTTTGTCTCTTGGAGCATTAGGATGTCTGCAGGTTCCGCTTTCATAATATCTTTGACCGCTTCTATTTTCATAGGATTCCCGAGCCCTCTACAATTCCAAGAGACTATTCTCATTACTTACTGTTCGAGGAAGTTGGGCCTCCTCCTTTTGGCGGCCTTGTCCTTGTGTTTCTGCTAATTGACATTTCTATAGTGGGTTGGCTTCCTTGAGTCTTTTGTCTTTCCGCTTCTTCCTCCCTCACTTCTCTGCAAGACTTTCTTCCTGCTCTTTTGGCTGGCCTTTCTATGATCTCGTCCTCCGAGGAGCTTGGAGATTAATACACTTTATTTTTTGATGCATCAGCATATGAGGGAGAGGGAGCTACTTTGGGGGTTTTCCCTTGCTCCTCTCCTCCTTTCCTGATAGGGGAGGATCTTGATTGATTACTGCTGTTCCTGTTTTCTTCTGGAGTTTCTATGCCCTTGCTGGAATCTTCATTTTGATCTCTTGATTTCGGGGTGGGGATGCTGTTCCTATTTTCTTCCGGAGTTTCTATGGCCTTGCTGGACTTTGCATTTTGATCTTTTAATTTCGATGTGGGGATGGAGGTCCCATCATTTTGTTCTTGCCCCTTTGGATCGGGGTTATTTCCTTTTGGAATTCTTTTGGTTTTGGGTTTTTCTGTCCCTGCTTTCTGCACTGTGGTACATTGTTCTGCTTTCGCATTCTCGCTCTCCTCTCCTTCCTTTTTTTTTACAGTGTCTGGCGAAGTGACCATAGCCGTGGCAGTGCCGGCATTTGAAGGGTAACTGCTCATAATCAAGCTCCTGGATGTGCGACCATTCAGCTGCTGTAAGTTTGATTGCCTCTGGTAACCCTACCTCCAGATCAACCTCCACACAGATCCGTGCGCAGGAGTATTGATCTTTTCGAACAGCTTGATCGATATACCTTCCAAGCGAGTTGCCGATAGCTTGTAGAGATTTTTGATTCTAGCAATGAAGAGGGAGATGAGGTAGACGGACCCAAACTGGAACAGTAGATGGAACGTCCTGGGCTGGGTCAAAGTCATGGGTCCATTTGTTCAAGTATAAACCCTGAGGTCCAATGAAGTAAGGACCGTTTCTGAAAATGAGGTTTTTGTCGTCCGAGCTTTCAAACACGAACACATAGAATCCTTTTCCAACAAAATGGATCTTAATTCCTTCAGAAATGAGTGAAGTCCAGTTTCTTTGCACCCAAGCTTCAACGGATTTGGGAGAGGGCCAGAGCCCGGTAAATTTTCCAATGAGCCCTCTGTCTGCTAGATTGACTGCGGATTTGTAAGTCTATGCTATTGGAAGTTCAACGATTGGGATGCAATCCAGCTTTTTAACGAACTTCTGTTGTGCTTCAGATATTGGTCTTTTGTGAGAACCGGAAATGAGGTTCTTGAAAGCTAACAGTTCGGGCAGGGGAGGGGCAGGATTGGCTCCCCGGTCGGCCTCCATTGGAGCTGAACCCAGAGAGCAAGAGCAATGGCGGCGATGGCGGCACAACTAGGTCACGCAGCGGAAGAAAAAACCTCATATTAAATTTTAACTTATGCTACTAATTCCCTAAAAATACCTTATCCTATATATATAATTCCCTATATCTAAATATCCCCAAAAACCCACTATTATAAAGATTTTGGACCAAAGTTATTATTCACATATTGAAATAAAACCCAAATAATGCGCCCTTTGGTCTAAAACTAATTTTAAGCAAATACCCTGCCCCCTATGGTCTTTAAACTATTCAAGAAGTTTAAAAAATATATAATAATATACCGCACCCATATTTTGTTTTATTAAAATAGTTCACAAATGTTTAAAAAAAACACTATACATTATGCTACCCCCCACATACTTTATAACCCAAGGTTTTCTTTGAAATAAACTAAGGTTTGTTTTAAGTAAACTAAACCCCCGCCCGTATACCAATCCACCATACTATATGAAGCCTCATGCTTCATATTCTTAACTTTCGCAATACATGACATTTACCTCACCGTTGCATATAATTGAACCCAACCCACCTTATATTGTATCAAGGTTTCAGGTGTAAAAACCCTCTCTGAAGCACCTTTGTAATGATATATTACCCCCCCTTGCATACCTTGTAACCCAAAGTCTATCGAAATAAACTAAGGTTTATTTAATAAAATCAAAACCCTCGCCCCGTATATATAAAACCCATATCCATATTCATTAAAAAATATATAAGTTAAACCTTATATAAATGTTTTTTACCCATCTACGAGTATATAAGTTCTTCGGTCCCACCATCTTTTAGCCGCACCTTCCAAAAGAGATCTCAACCCTTTGCTCCCAATTGTCAGATCCAATGGCGCAAAATCAATATCATGCTCACAAATTGATCATCCGCCCAAAGCCCAAACGAGCGTGAAATGGGTTGTTTTACCCATTCCGCCTCCTGCGACGTGGCATCCTCTCATAGGATCGCGTTCATTTTGACAAAAACTGCTTACCACCTGAGCTTAATGCGAAAACTGCTAACAGTTTTGTTTTTTGAAAATCCAAACTGCTCCCGCCATTTGATGAGACCTGCATTTAATGCATTTATGCTAATTTTATATCAAAGTTTAAAACCTTTGATATACCATTTATGATGTTTATTTGTGCATTTCAGACTGTAAAAGAGCCTCCCGACTGTGTTAAAACCCCTGAACACTATTATTCCCGCCAAGACTCCAAATTCGACCAAAATCTACCGTTTAGAAGACCTGCAAAGATTTCTGCCAATGCAGTATACCAGCAGAAAGCTCAGAGTCAACTAAGATCCTCGCAGAACCTATCAAGAAGCCAAATACCTGTGTTTAAGGTATTTTTCGACCAATTTAAAGCCTTGAAATTCCATTCAAAACCTTCTGTAATAGAATGAGGCTTTCAATTAGGAGATTTCACCAAGCCAAGTTGCCTAAAAAACGCCAAAAAGAGGCCAAACCCTGGCCAATTTTTCCCAGAAAATTCCGTGTTCGAGAAAACCACTTCTTTAGCCAATCTCATCAATTTGTGACCTCTAAAGATCAATTTCAAAGATAGAAAAGGGTTTAAAGCCTACAGATATCTTAAAAACTCCTTTTTGCAGACCAATATATTCAGGAAACCATGATTTTCTGTGTTATCCCAGTTTATATCCTCTGACAAAGAAAAACAACTCCTGCAAACAATTTAAGCTTGCAGTAGTTATTCCAAAATGACCAAAAAACAGATCACAGCTAAACCTGGAGGTTCTAAACCAACCAAGCCTGGAGGATCCAAAACTCCTAAATCTGTAACATCTAAAGATGTTAAATCTACTCCAGTCCTCGCTGCTAAATACAATGTGTCAGTAAATTCCCTCCAGCCACCTGTAGCTGCTGAAGAAACCCTTCCATTGACTGATATGGACTACAAGATTGTTGATCCTGTTGTAGAATTAAACCTTTTAGAAATACATAATTGGTGCTACGATAAATACTTGGACAAGGTTGAAATTCCTATTTTGGAGACTCATTTGCCAAAATATGTAGTTCCATTGACCCACCCTGGACAAGACCTTGTTAGATTATGTCAAAAAAATTATGAACTAGACCAAAGGGTCATTGTTAATGCTGACAAAGAAATCCTTTTTACCATCACAACAGAATCAATAAATCAAATACTGCAATTACAGTATGATCCTTAATCAGTCCCCCTATCTATAGAAGCTTTGACCCAGTTATACTTAGGCCTGGATTTCCCAAATAAGTTTATGATATTTCAAAACTTTTTTCCTTCCCATGTTGACATTCCTAAGTTGAACCCTCCTTATTCCACTGCTAAATTTCCTGAAGGGTCTAGACATATTATCTCAATGCTATCTTTTATACTGGGATACTTTACATATGGATTCGCTGATGAATCCATTCTTGGCTTTCTATCCACCTTATCTCCAGGCCAACCTCCAACAATAATTTTCGATTATGCCAGATTCATAGTAGACAGTATTCATCATCAACTGACCAAAATACCCACTGAAGGGGTTTTCATATACTCATCCTACTTGTTTCACTTATTTTTATTCTTCCAAGCTGATAATTTTCCAATTGCATTGCAAAATATGGATGTGGAGGGTAAGCCTTTATCCATTATCTTCTGGACTTCCTTGCTAAGGAAAGAGGGTATCGAGTTCACCTACACAGATTTTTCAGACCTCTTTCTACATCCAGCAATGAACGTTTTATACAAAGTAGAGCAGTCCAGAGTCAATGAAGAAATGAAAAAAATCTTGCAGTTATCAGAACAAAATAAAATGGGAGACTGGTTTCTTTATGAAAATAATACAGAGATAAGAAATTTTGAATCCAACTTATTACCTTATAAGTTACCAAAATATATGAGCATGAGAATTTTTGCATTGGAGTATTTAAGACAAATTCTCAATTCTGACTCTATTAGCTTCTCAGCTGCCAGGAAAAAGACTTAATTCAAGCTAAAGAGTCAGATTGGTCCTTTGATCATAAACAACAGAGAGGCAGAAAAGGAAATCCCAAAGAGACTAGCAGAGTATAAATTTCAGGAAATTTTTCCATGGAACTATGATCCTCAAGGGATCCTGAGATATTGAAGGGTAAAATGTAAACTGACACCCTTCATACATGAGCTTAAGCCAGAGATTGAGAAGTTTACCAATCAAGCAGAATGGGTGGAGAACCCACTGATAGATACAACTACTAATATAGAGACAACAAGAAAAATGGTTACAACACAAGCCCTTGAAGTTGTAAAGTAGCCAGAGACTTCAGTTAAAAGAGGTAGAGAAGAAGGAGCATACGCAGCAGAAACAACTTTAGAAACTAAATTCAAACTGATTTATAATAAAAGGCTTAAATTCAACTCAATTGGGAAAGAAAAGGTAATTGATATTGAAGATACAAATGAGCTAGAGGTAAATAATGATGAAGCTACAATGATAATCATTGAAACTCTTGCAGAGATTGAAAAAGAGAAAACAACAAGTAAAGATAATACTCAAATGATTGAAAAGCCATAAAATATGGAGGCCTCTTCCTCACAAACAACCGAGGAAAATGATTTATATATCGAAGAGAAATATAAGCAGATAAAACAGAAGAATGAGGAAATCAAGACTGAGATATATTCTCAATTCCTCAAGCAAAAACGAGGGAATCAAAGTAGGATATTGACAACCTTTGATTATTCTACAAACAAGATTATTATTTCATTTTTGCAACCAACTACTTCAACACCAAAGACAGTGGCAGATTATAAAAAGATGGAGTTTGAGGTAGACACTAAAAATTTTCATGAGCTGGACCAAATTGAATTTCATAGACATAGCTCTGAATTGTTATATTCAACAGTGGTGACAAAGGAAATGAGTGCTACCAAGTTGCAGAATACTATTCTTAATATGCAGGATCAAATGAAGTTAGACAAGGGATCTTTGTATGCAAAGGACCTAAGGATTAAAGCCTTAGAGGATTTAGTTTTACAGGTGGGATATGATCCCTCAAATATTCAAGCAGTAGAATTGTTGGTAAAGAAAAAGAATGAGGATATAGCAGCTTTGAGGAAAGAACTTAAGCTTCCTCAAATTGAGCGTCCACAAACCAAATAAATCCTTCAAGATCAAGCTGAAAAAGAAGAGATGATGAAGCTCATCCTCAAACAAACTGCTCCGATCAAAGAAATGGAATCCCAAATGGACCAGCTTGTCCAAGAGAAGGGAACTGTGAAAGAAACTAACACTCCTATCATTCCTTCAGTTATACCAGTGATTGCCACAACAGTGGCTTCCACATTAGGAGAAAAAACTAGCACCAAAAGAACCACTGGCAACTATAGTGCCAGTGATTTCAGCTACTACTTCAACCACATATTCTTCTACAACACAGGTTCAACAAAAACATGGAGCAGGTCAGATTGTAAAAGCTATGGAGGAATTATCTTTGAAAAATAATGAAATCAACAGTCTAAAGAAGATGATTAATGATATTGAAGCTACAAATAAGTTGGCTCTGATAAATGCTAAAACCCATGAACAGAAGGCAATCAGACTTGGAGAACAAATCAATGGCTTACAAAAGGAGCTAACTTTCACTGAACAAATTTCATTTGTAAAAGATCATCTATGGACAAACATAATTGAATCCATTCACACTCAATGGCCTTCAATTTAGGTTATATATGAGTAGAGAGACTTATTATTAACAGCTCAGGCAGAGATTCAAAATACCAAGGATGAGTTAACGGATAAGCCAACTCAGGCTTTAAAACTCATCACATGCCTGAACAACAAGAACAGAGAAGAATTGGAAGAATTACAGGTATTGGACAGAACAAAAACCATTTTACAAATGAAAAAGGTGGTAACAAAGAAAAATTTGATGAAAAATCTGGAAGAGAAATGCGAATCAATGAACCTTTCCATAACAAAGATTTTGGCAAAATACACAAAGTTGAGACTGAGGGGCTTACCAGACATCCATGTTTTTAATGAAAAACTGATGCCCCAGAAGGATTATGATAAAAACATAAGGGAATTTGACAAAGAGAGTCAAAAAACCATTACCACAAGGCACTCCCACGGGAAAAGTCCTCCTTCAGAACTTTGAAGATTTATTCTTTCTACAACATGAGATTAAACATCTCTTTGTGTTCAAATTCACCTTTGCTAGATACACAGAAGCCGATGAGAATTTCAGAAAGCTAAAGAATTTCAAAATTCCCAATGAAGAACAGTGGCAAACATTTACAGATTTAATGTAACCATGAGAGGTAAAACAGTGAAGATTTTTACAGCAAAAAGATATATTTTTACAGTAGTAAACAGTGAAAATATCAGTCAAAAGTGTATCAGCGTTAAAGAGCAACGTTAAAGAGTATCAGATGAAAGAGTATCAGCTAAGGCAACTCAAATGAAGATATTTTCTAGCAGCCAATAAAGCAGGACAACTAATCACTCAAAGGCTCCTTGTTAGATAAAGTAGTTCTATTTATTTTGGATAAGAGGACAACTTATTGATTTGTTAAGCAACTATCCCTCTTATTTTGTAAATATATTTTCTATTTCCTAAAGATATTCCTAGATTTCTCCTAGGATATTTGTAATAAAATTTTGTATAAATACTTTTATATTAGAAGTATTCAGTGTGGAATAAAATTGCTAGACTTACTATAGACTTTTTGCTGAACATTGGAGGCTACTGTGTGTTGATTTCAAAGTAGCAGACTGGACAAAGCTAAACTGGCATCATAATTCAGGATCCCTATGATAATCTGATGAGTGAATTACTCACTTCTTGTCATTATTTTCTTTTCTGAGTTTCATGCAATTCATTATATGTTTGTTCTATTTGAATGTGCAACTAGGAATATTACTACATGATTAGTCTAGCGCTCCTTGTTTTTAACTAGTTACCATTTTAAATGTTTTCTGTTGATTTCCGGTGTTAGGAATCCTTGATTGCTCCTACTCCCATTTGACCCCTGACTCCTTCTTCCATTTTCCAGATCAAAGGATCCTTCATTGCCCTTTATCTCGATCATACCATTTCACCAAAAAACACTTTCCCAAATCTCTGAGGGTTATCTATCTTGCCCTGAATACATTTGTACCTTTTTAGCCTTGACTTCTAGTGCTGCTAGCTAGATTTAGACTCCATAGCCCAATGGACAAGTTGATTTCTCTCTAGTTTACCTCTAAGTGAATTTTTCCCACCAAAACCTTTTAAAACAAAACCAATTGTTCTATCATAACTAGCCTAAAAACATAAATAACAAACAAAGATAAATCTTAAAGAGAGAGCCCTCTCTGAACTTTAGGAAGGCTAGTTCCTAGATTTCCAAGTAGGTTTGTGGTTACCTCTAGTGTTCTTTGACTAAAAACTCAAATCCCACAACTTAAGAAATTACTAGAGTGATAACATACTGGTGACCATACTGGGGAACTAACCAATCTCCAGTCTTAAATTTAGTCTTAAAGAAAGATCTTTCATTTATCTTTTTACTTTAAGATTATTTTTATAGGTTGCGGGTATCCAAAATAGTCATTCTGGCTTCTAGGAAAACCTACTATACCAGGTCTAATCCGGATCCTAAGCCTGCAGTTATAGTAGATAACCCAGATCAGATTGGTAAAAAGAAAAAACAAACTGTCAATTTAGAAATTGAAGTACCATTAAGAAAATCCAATTATTTACCCAAAAAGCTAGTGAGTTTGAATGATATTGATTTTGATATGAAGTTTGAATATTCATTGTTTGAAACTAAATCTGAAACTGATTTGAAAATACTGTTATAGATCCTGTTTTTATTTCATCTCTTAATGCAAAACATAAAAATATTTCAGTAGAAAAAAAATCAAATAAATCTGAATATCAAAGTCAAATCGAAAAGATTAATGTTACATTGATTAAAGATATTGATGAAGCTATTGAATTAGCTCATTTGTTGTCTTACATAAAACCTCTAGTTTCTCAATTGCATACAACAATAATACCAACAGCAGATTCATCTTTATATGTTGTTAATTCATTTATAGATACCACTGCAAGTTCATCCACAGATATTTTCATTCCTAAATTTCCTTTGCAGCGTAGGATATTATTTCCTTCATCCACTCAATCCACTACATCCAGTAATTTACAGTCAGATTTTATAAGCACCACATCTTTATTTCCCAGCAATTCCATTTACATACCATCTTCAGTTCCCAACTCTTCAACTACAGTTTTCAGTTCATCAACTACCATATCCAGCACTGCACCTATCATTACTGTTATACCTCCCAGCTTAGCAAAGCTTCAAGCCATGGCTACTAGGTATGCTCCCCTTATCTTACCTCAACAGTTGCATAACATGCCTCAATATTATCAAAACAAAATACCACTATTTGATGGTACTACACAATATACTGCTCAGTAACACGTAACTAAAGTCACAGAATTCTTTGAAATTTATGAAATAGATGAATCAAATGTCAAAATGAGATTGTTTGCTCAAAGTTTGACTAGAGAAGTAAAGAAATCGTTTAAAGATCTAGCTGCTGGTAGCATAATTGATTTAGCTGTATTTCATAGGAAATTTTTGAATAAATGGCAAAAGAAAAAGAACTCCCTTCAAATATTATCTAAATTTGATGCATTAAAAAGAGCTCCAAATGAGTCAGTTCAGGATTACTGCACTAGGTATAATAGTGTCTATAATTCTATCCCTGCAATTCTTAAACCTACTCCTTATTCTGTTATGCTCAAATTCCCTGATGGATTTGATGCAGATATGGCTTATAAATTAAGGGAAAGAGGTGTAGACACTTTAGAAAAAATACAAGACGATGTTGTTAGTGTAGAAATAAACATATTGGCTAAAAAAGCTAGACTCAGAAATGAAAGAAGAGTGACTTTCAAAGAATAAAATTCAAATTTAGATGCAAAATAGATAGTTTAGCTAAAAATTTAGAAAGGGTGGTAGAATTATAAGATAGTATAGATAGAAAACCTCAATGGGATAATCAACCTCAGATTAGAAATCCTAATTTAAAAAAAAACAATAATTCTGGAAAAGCTAAAGAAGCAGCTCCAGACCAAAACATTAGGCCCCCATTTCAAGAGAAATATGCTGAAAGTACTCAAAATAATGATGAAGATGAGGATGACATCAATCATCTAATGGGAATAGATGAAAACAACACCATTTTCCTCACTCAGGAATATCTGGAACTATTTGAGCTTCAACAACTCAAATTAAACTCCAATGAATCCTTTGACTACAAACAAAGGTTATGACTTTGCTATTAATGAAATTCACAGTTAGTATAACCTTAGACACAAGAAAAATAATGAGTCTTCTACTAAAAACAATTCCCAAAATCAAAATAAGAAAAATGTAGAAGCCTCAAAAACAAAAGTTTTGCAAATTCTCCCAAGGGAAAATAAGTAAAATTCTAATCCTTCCAGTCCTAAAAAATCAACAAGTCCCAAATTTGTTTATATTACTGATGAAGTAGCTCAATCTTCCAAAGATACACAAAAATCTAATACTTCTAAAGCTTCCAATTCAGTAAAACAACGAATTTTGATCCTAAAAAGATTTCCGCTGATTCTAAATCAACAAATCCTAGAACAGATAATCCCAGAACACCTGTTGATAATTCTAAGTCTGATGAAACCTCTGTTTCCACACAAACAGTCCCTGAAAGGAAAATTAAAAGCAACAAAACTCAAGAAACTCAGACAGAGAATGTCAAGACAATTGAAGATAGAAATACAATTGTTGAAAATCAAGATAAACCAACACAGATTATAGTTACTAAAGATAAATTAGTTCAAATTAGTAAATCTTAACCCTCATTCAATATTCAGTCTGAAATTGCTAAGTTAAAAATACCTATTCCTTTAACAGAATTGGTTAAAAATGACTTATACAAATCAACTATAACTGAAACTTTGAATATGAATGATGGTGAAGATACTATTAATTTGAATGATGATCAACCAGAGTTGATTTTCGGCCTTAATGTGAATGGAAATCATTCAGATGGATCAATCCCTCCTTTCTATATCAGTCTTACCATCCATGATCAAATTTTACACAACGCTATGCTAGATTCAGGAGCTTTCCATAGCTTAATGCCCAAAGCTATCATGGAAACTCTTAATCTAGAAATAACCAGGCCTTATAAATATTTGTTTTCATTTGACTCTAGTAAAGTTAAGTGCTTAGGATTGATTAAAGAATTATGTGTTACTTTAGTTCAGTACCCTGGTAAGAGTATGGTAATGGACATTGTAGTAGCTAACATCCCACCAAAGTATGGTATGCTTCTTTCTCGATCATGGGGAGCAAAGTTGCAGGGATCTCTACAATTGGACATGAGCTATGCTACTATATCAGTGTTTGGTCATCCTATATAGGGTGTTGGGGCTCCGTAGTTTGCAAGATTGGTAAGTATAAATGCTGCAGAGCCTACATCGAAACCGCTTTGGAATTTGAGGACATAGCCATCCTAGATTCAGAGAGGGATCTCTCTATGTAGAAGTTCAAAGATATGATCTTTAAGTTTTATGATATGATATTAGGCTAGTTATGAAGAAATTTTTTTTGGTTGGTTTTGGTTGGGCAAGGATATTATGAATATGAAGGGTGAAGGTGTGAGTAGGTGAAGGAATGGTTCAACTGATAAGATAGGCTAGGAGCAACATCAATCCATTGGGCTATGGAGTCATGATAGGATTTAATTGGACAACAAGGTTCAAGAGTGGTCCATGGGGCAAGTCATCTATGTCAAAGGATCTCTTTAAGTTGATATTATGGAATGAAAGAATAAGAAATGAAGTGAAAGAAATAAAACACATGAAGAAACAAAGAACAACCTAAGATCAAGTAAGTACTTTGAAACTATCCTGCTTTTGGCATGCACTTAAAGAAAGACACAAAAGTAATCTAAGATCAGGTAAGTACTTTTAAACTAGCTTGATTTTGATGTACTTTCAAGAGGAAACATTTAAAAAACACAGAATAGCTTAAGATCAAGTAAAGACTTTTAACTTAGCCTGCTTTCAGCATATTCAAAGGGAAAACATTCATGATAAACACAAAAGTAGTCTAAGATCAAGTAAGTACTTTGAAACTAGCCTGCTTTTAACATACTCTTAAGGGAACTTTTCAAAGCAACTGTTGGAGATAAACCAGAGGACAGGGCTAACCATAAACTTCTCTAGCTCAGCTTTAATTAGCAAAACTCTCAAGAACATTTAAAGATAAAATCTCAAGTTGTACTCAGGAAATATGGGCTTACCAACACTTTATTGGTTATACTCTATTGAATTAGCTCCAAATTAACAATCAGCAGAAAACATAAATGATAAATATTTTCAGTGAGATTTAGGGTACTTCAGAAGTAAATCCTAATCTATATTTAATATTCTTTATCAGAGAAAAGTGGACAGAATGAAAACATAAAGAAAAATGACAATTACAGTGAGAAACACATAACCATTGATGTAGACCAGGATCCCATAAATCAACTATTTGTATTTGATGTTCAAACCAGTTACAATATTCAAGTCTAATGGGCCTCTACAACTTCACACTTCTGATCTCAGCTTATGTGTCTTCAACTACAAACAACGCTACAACAGCTTGAAAAGCTATTTACATGCAACAGATATCCAGAGACCAACCTCTAAACTATTTTCTATAGAAGTATTTATAGAAGAAAGAGGAGTTGGAGTGTCAGAGGGGTTCATCTATTCAATTAATATAGAGTAATGGTGTTTTGAACTTTAGGAGGCCTAAGGGAGGAGATTTTGAGTGCTCATCTCTTGTTTTAATGATTTTACATTAAATTTCATCAACCTTAGTTACTATTGTTGACTTTGGAGGCTTTAGTTGGTTGATCATAAATTCTGAATTGTCTTTGGCAAAAGATCTTTGAGTGTGCCTTAACTGTGTCTTGTTTTGATGTAAGTAGGACTGCAGGTGGCAGAATAGGTTGATGAGGAAGTAACTAGCCTCTCTGATTTGGCGTGCAGAGGCTTCTCTGTTGATCTGACTATTTTTCGCGTAAAGCACTGATTTGGCTGTGTACTGTGCCTTAGGCTTCATTAAGCTTTTTCGATCATCTTTGTCTTCGGCTGTGCTTTATCCTTCTAAACCGCAGATTAAAACTATTAATCTTCAATTTTCTGCTTTAATCCTTTAACCCTGATCTTCTTTATTGCTGACTATACAGGTTGCTGGGTTTTGTTGATCTGGAGGGTTCGCTCATTCTGCCAAATAATGCTTTGTAGATCGAGACATGGATTTCATCCCCTCCTCTGTCTCCTTTTGCAATTAGTTTGTGCTATAGGATCGTCACCCTGGTGACTGTGGGAAACCTGATCAATACCACCATTAAAACCTGCAATCAACACTAAACATATTATAAAAACCTGCGTATGGGGGTTTCAATTGCTTCGGAAGCCTGGTGAATGGTGGAGGAGCGGTGAGGAAGAACATGGTTGCAGTGGAAAGAGGGTTGAAACTGTGGTGAAGGGCAGAACCAGGTTTCGAATTCAAAATATGGCGCGAGAGTGCGAAGAGTGGTTTTATGAAAACCGTGAATGGTTTTCACTTGACCCTTGGGCGATAAGTGGTTTTTCCCGGAGGGAGTGCAATTCCATACACTACGCGACACTTGTCTTTTGGAAAACCGCCGGTATTGCATTATTTTGGGGTGTTAAACTCTAGGAGAAAAAATTATGCGATATGCCATTGCAACTGTCGGATGAGGGGAATGAGATCCGATGGTGCGGATCGGGCCCAATGGGGAAACTGCATGGGCAGAGAACGAATGGGAGCCATGTGGCGGCTTGTAACTGGCGGATTCATTTTGAAATGGATGGTAGGCCCTGGTGGAGTTGGATCATCGGGTTGGATGGGGACCGTTAGATCTATAAGATCTACGGCGAAGATTTTTGCGGAGGGCGGACGGATAAACCCAAAAATAAGGGGAGGGGGCTAAAAACCACCGTCCGATCATATAGATCTACGGCTAAGATTTCATCGGGGCATCATTATCGGAGGTTGCGAAGGACGGGGGAACTTGGACATAGAGGATGCGATGATGGAAGGGCCGTTGGATCTGGGCAAACGGACGGCCGTGATGAAATTGGGGATCGGTGAGGAGAGACACTAGGGTATAAGGCGCCAGGGAAAATCCGATGCGATAAGCGATGGGGGTTCAGTGTTGGCCATCCAATCATTGAGAGGGATGGTTGAGATGTGATTGAACTCATCACATCGGTGAAAAACAAACACAAGGTGAAAAAGTGGACGAAGGGAGCTTGCGATGCGATGAGGCCTTAAGCGCTTGGTCATAGCACGTGGTTTCATGAAAAAAATGAGGGGACTAGGGCTAAGCCGAAAGGCGCTTAAGCCCTATTTGTTTGAAGAATGGGTTTTTAGGCTTTTTAGGGGTTCCGATAGGAGGGAAAGGGGGGCTTCAAAAAGTGATAAAGGAAATTCATTAGTTTTGAAGGGAAAAATGAAGGGTAAAAGAGGATTTTTAGAGGTAAATGTAGGATAAAAAGGGTCAAAATGAGTGAATGAAATAATGAAAGAGGGGTTGTTTAGGGAACAATCTTGCAGGGGGTAGCAGGTTTTACTTGGTGGTTTTTTCCTTTTTAGTGAAATAGCAGTGAAGATTACATACTAAGTTCAAACAGCTCAATAAGACTTCAAGAATGAGCAGTTTTTCATGAAAACAATCTCTTGAAGGCTTAGGAATTATTTTTAGCCATCATTTTCCCAGTAAAAAATTTACTGATGTCTAACAGTGGCTCCACTTGGGGATGGCAACTCTTTGGAGGTGTCAAGAATCTTCAGAATTTGATCTCTGGGATATAGACCTGTGCCTTTATCCATTGCCAACTTTTCCTTCTTTGATTATGAAGCTTTGAAATATGACCAGTATTTATATCAAACAGGGTTATTTCCCAAACGACTACCTACACAGCCTACTTCCTAACATTTTTTCTTCAAAAGGTGCGTTTGGACTTGCAAACCTTAAACATCAACATTTTATTCTTTTTTGAAAACAGGGAAAACTAATCTAAGTCTACCCTTATTTATTTCATGAGTTTAGATTAGACTGTTGAACTCATAAATTCTCTACCTAAGCTACTATCTACCAGGATTAGACTGTCTGGCAAATTTTATTCTCTATTTTCTAAATCAGAAATTTAAACATAGCCAAATCAGGATTAGGTTCTCTGATTTGCTGTGGGTCCATGGCATAAAAACAAGCTACACACAGACTTTATTTTTCAGAAATTTAAAACAAAATTGTGAAGGCTTAAGATTTGAAAATTTTTAAAAACATCCTTCAATCTTTTTGCAGCTCTGATTTTGATTTTTTTTGAGCTGATCTTTTCTTTTCCCTTGGTTCAGATTTTGAGCATATTAGAACCAATTTTTTTATCAATCTTCCCGGTTCAGATTTTTAGTTTATTTGAACCATTGTTTTCTATCCTAATGTAATCTACTGATAAGCCAAGATTAAAAAGTTTGGAAAATATTCTTCACTAACCTATCAGCAGAAACATTGAAATCTATCTTAGTCATGATTAGGCTGTATCACTAAAATAGCAGTGTTGTTTTTGGTAGTGGTATTTAAGCTTGCACACTCTTAGAATTTCTCTTTTTTTTTTTTTTTGGTATGGGGCTGTCTTTTATTTCTGCCCTCTTTTTCTTTTTCTATTTTTTTTTGTCTTTTCTCTTTCTTCAAATTGAAAAATAGTGTTATATACAATGGATAAAAGCCTTGAAAGTAAAATATCAGTCAACAGAAATAATGTTTGAGAACCCTGCAATTAACAGGACCTCCAAAGTATTCAGCTCCATCTAACTCTTGCGGAAAAAATGCATTATTTCCAATAGCCGATTGGATAAGATAAGGGCCCTGCCATAAGTTATCAAAATTTCCATGTTTGCCCTTATCTTGTCTTCTTGAATCCCATTTCAAAACTTTATCACCAATTTTGAAATCACTTGCCTTAGTTCTTTTGTCAAACAGCTTTTTGATATTTTCTTGTAGTTGTTGTGCTTTAATGTATACTTCCTCTCTGGTTTGCTGTAAATGTATAGTCTGGTTTATTCTTCTTGTTACATCATTATCTTCAGACTGTACTTCCTAGATCAGCTTCATGACTGGTACTCCTAAACTGGTTGAAAATATTGCATCAGTTCCATAAACTAGCTGGTAGGGAGACATTCCAATGGATTTTTTAATGGTCAGTCTGTCTGCCCATAAAGCATGTACTAGCTTATTATGCCATGATTTCTTGTTATGTTCCAACAACTTCTTGATAATGTTAACCATAATTTTATTTGATGATTCTGCAAGCCCATTACCTTGAGGGTAATAGGCTGTGGAATGACCCAACATGAACTGATACTTATGACAAAATTCTACCATATTTTTAGATCGAAATGCAACAACATTATCAGTTATGATCTTTCTAGGACAACCAAATCTGGATAATATATGGTTTTCAAGGAATGAAATGATGACTGAGTCTGTGGAATTCCTAGAGGGGATGGCTTCTATCCACTTGGTAAAATAGTCTGTTGCTATGAAGATCCATCTATGTTGGGCAGACGAGGGAGGATGGATTTCCCTAATGAAGTCTAGACCCCACTGCTGAAAAGGAGCTTCAACAGTGATTGGTTGCAGAGGTAAGGGAAGAAATTTCCTTTTGCCTTCAAAGATTTGGCATTTGTGACAGGCAATAATCATTTTATGGACATCTTGAAAGAGGGTGGGCCAGTAATAACCAGCTCTAAGGATTTTATTAGCAGTTGATTTCCAGTAGAGGTGGCCTCCACATTCTCCTTCATGAAACTCATGCTTGATCTTATTTGCATCATTCTCAGGCAAACATTTAAGCAATAATCCACTAGCATTTTTCCAATATAAACATTTATTCAAAATGCAGTAATTTACAACTTTTAACTTTAAAAATCTTGCCTTTGTTTTAGACAAACCAAGAGGGGTATTAATATTGAGCAAAACATACAAAATATCAGCATACCAAGATGAATTCAGAAAATTATCTTCAATAATTGGAGTTGAAAATTCATCTTGTTCATCGAATTCATTAAACATGTTTATATCAAGAGCTTGGAAGTTAGATTCAACCATCATTTTTGCTAGTCCTTGACCCTTTATGAGTTTAGTGGGCTTGACTTCTAAGTCATACTCTAAAATTATAGCAATCCATTTTCCTCTTTTTCCATCTGGATCTTGGGTTAATATGTCTTTCACCACTGAATGAGGCATAAATGCTATGATGTGGGAATGTAGAATGTAGACTCTGAAGTATTTTAAGGCTTTGACTAAGGCAAAGGCTTGTATTTCCATTATGTTGTACTTCAGGGGTGCATCTCTTAATTCCTTGCTGAAAAACGCAGTGGGCTGCTCTTGTCCATTCAAATTTTTCTGTAATAGGACAACAGTTATAGTGTATTTTGATGCAAATGAAAAAATGAAGAAATCTTTGGAAAAATCAGGACTGATAAGAACTAGTGTTTTGGTGAGTGCTTGTTTTACCAGTTCAAATGACTTCTTTGTTTCTAAGGTCCATTTAACTCCTTTTTTCTTTTTAAGCATGTTTTTTATGTTTCTAAGGAGTTCAGCTAAATTGGGTATGAACCTTCTCAAGAAATTAATCTTTCCAATGAAGGATTGAAGTTCCTTGATGTTTCGGGGATGGTTGATTTGCAATATGCCATCAATCCTTTTTTGGTCTATCCTTATCCCTTCCTCTGATATGATATGTCCAAGAAGCTTGCCTTCTTGGAGACCAAATAGTGTTTTCTTGGGATTCAATGACAATCCAAAATTTCTGCACTTTTCAAAGACTTTTTTCAAGTGTATTAGGTGTTCTTCATCTATTTTAGAATACACAGTTATATCATCAAGGTAAATTACAATGAAGTAACCTATTTCTTCTGAAAATGCAATGTCCATGGCTCTCTGAAATGTGGCACCAGCATTCATTAAACCAAAAGGCATTTTCAAATACATGAAAGTGCCCCAGGGTGTAGTAAAGGCTGTTTTAAGTTGATCATCTAGATGTACCAAAATTTGATTGTAACCTGAGAAGCCATCTAGCAAAGAAATTCTTTTGGAACCAACTACCTTTTGTAAAATATGATCCATTTTGGGTAAAGGATCGTTGTTTAAGTTTCTAAAATCAATGCAAAGCCTTATCTCTCCTGTTTTCTTCCTCACTGACACAAGATTAGACACCCACTCTGAGTATCTAACAGGGAAAATAATTCCAGCCTTATACATTTTTTTGATTTCTTTCTCTACCAGAGGTAATTGAACAGGGTTGATTCTGCACAATTTCTGTTTAAAAGGTTTTTGGTTTTCTTTGAGGGGTATCTTATGCTGAATTATTTCTGTATCATACGATTTCAGATCTTCATAGCTCCACATAAAAGTATCAAAAAATTACTTAAAGAGCTCAACGTATTTCAGTTTAATGTGAGCAGGCAGTGTTTTAGATATTTTGATTATTTTTGGCTTTTCCTCACTGCCTATATTGCATTCTTCCACTTCAGATTCTATGGGTTCTAGTTTTGGCTTTTTGGCCACATCATTCAAGTCAAATAGTTCTTCTAAAGGGACTAGTCCTTTTGGCAAGCTTTGGACTTTAGATTGTAGCACTTCTAAGTCTTCATTTACTAAATCTGTGCTATTTTTTGTTATATGTTGAAATTCATTTGTTAACAGATTCATTTCTGCAATCTTGGGAGACTTTTCTTCTTCAACAAGTGAATTTTATTCAATAGGACAGTCTTTATCGTAATTTGAATTTGATTTTGATGTCTCAAATTCATTTTTGGACTGTAAGAAGTCTTCTATTTGTTTATCTCCCTCAACAACTTGCCAGTATCTCTCATTGTCTGGGACAACTGGTCTAAATTTGACTTGGGTGGTGCATTGCTTGGTTTCATAAGGTGTAAGACAAGTTCTAGCAGCAAAGGCTAAACCATTGTCAAGGACATTTTGGTTTCTTGGGACAAAGATAAGTTGGAATTCATCAAAAGTTCTTAACAAGTCTATCGCATCATCTCTATAGGCTCTAAGTCTGGGATGATTAGCGTTATATTCCCTATTTATTTGCCTAATAATCAACTCAGAATCCCCATGAACTTTTATCCTCTTGGCCCCTAATTTTTTCAATAAATGTATGCCTAAAAGGAGAGCTTCATACTCTGCTATGTTGTTTGTACATTGAAAATTTAATTTATAGGAATGCCCTTCAACATGCTTGTTTTCAGTGTTTTGTATCCATATGCCTGCTCCTGCATTGTTTTTAGTGCAAGACCCATCAAAATTCATGTTCCAAAGAGGACTGTTTTTAGATTTGAGGATTATTTCACTGTTGTCCTCTTTGTCTTCTTTGTCATTCTATTTTGAATAAGGGTCTACACTAGATTTTCCTGAATTTTGTTCCTGGAGTTTTTTAATGTTTTGAGGTTTTACTTCTTGTTTTTCATGATTTGCATTACTTTTATGACTGTTTTGGACCTCAAGAACCCTAATCAGTTTGCTGCGAATTTCTAAATCAACAGATTGTTTTTTAATTTCCCCTCTATTCTCCTCTTCATCCATGACTGCAACTATGTTTGAATGTGAATTGATTACAGCGTTTGATTTTTTTTCACTGATTAGTTCTTTCTCTTTTGGAATATCATCATTAAAAATAATGAAAGAGTTAAGGTCAGTGTGTATGGAATAGAGAGGAGAATTATCTGGTCTTTCTTGGTGACTCACCATGTATTTCATGTGCATTTCCCTATAGAGTCTTCTAGGTTGACTGAAGACAGGGATGGTGGCATAAGTCATATCCATCTGCATTGTGCCTTGTAACTTAGCACCCCATGATCTTGAAAGGAGCATGCCATATTTGGGGGGTATATCAACCACTACAATGTCCATCACTAAATTCTTGGCTGGTATTTGGGCTAAGCTAACACAGAGGTCTTTTATTAAGCCTAGGCATCTCACTCTACTTGAATCAAAGGAATATAAATCTTTGTAGGGTCTAGTCACCTCTAAGCCTAATCTTTCCATTATCGCCTTGGGCATGAGGTTGTGTGATGCTCCTGAATCAAGCATGGCATTGTGTAAAATATTATCATGAATGTTTAAGCTGATGTAGAATGGAGGGGTGGTTCCTTCTTGAAATTTCCCTTCAATTTTTGGTCCAAAAATTAGTTCTAGGGTGTCATCATTTAAGTTGACTGTATCATGAACATATTCTATGTTCAAAGCCTTCAAAATCTGACCTCTATATACATTTTGAGTGACTAATTGTGTAAGGGGGATAGAGATTTTGATTTTGGATATTTCACTCTGTAGGCTGAAAGGAATTTGGTTTTTAAACATGTTTAGTTCAGCATTTTTAGTCACTATTTCATCAGCGAAATCAACTTGCTGATTTTTGTTACTTACAACAGTTAGAATGGTTTTTTTAGGAGCATTAGCTGAGGTGCTAGTGCTACTGGGGTTAACACTCTGTTTCTCATTGGATTGAGTGTTTTTTCCTTTGTTTAAATCAGAATTTACAACCATTGTTGTGTGATTTTCAACTGTCTTTTTGGGTGTATTTTCAGGGCTGTTTTTGGCAGATTTATCAGAGGTTTTGTTCCTGGGAGTTTCTTGATTCTTCTTACTTCTGAGGTCATACTGTTTAGGTGATCCTATGATGGAATTTTCAGAGTATTGATCATAATAGTCAGTTTGTGGTATTCTATCATCATAAGGTGTATATAGACCTTGTTTTCTTTCATAAATGAGATCAGAATCCTCATTACTTACTCCCAACATATTAATGTTGTCATCCTCTATTTTTTCATTGGTTTCTTCATCCTAATTAACATAATTTCTTGGAAAGGAGGTCTGATCTGCTGATCATCCTCTCTTTGTTTGTTTTGAGGTTGATTTCTCCTAACGTTCTGACTTTGATTTTGAGATTGATTTCTATTTTGGGGAGCTGATTGGTTTTATCTAGATTGTGCTCTCTCAAGTATGCGCATTTTCTTCATCATTTCCTCCATCATTATTTCCATTTTTGAGCTAGATGTGGAGGGTGCACTTTCCTCCCTAAATGATACTTTCTTCTCATTCCTCATCCTAGCTCTTTTCTCAATCAGATTCACTTCCACAACAAAATCTCCTTTATGCATGTCTTCTAAAGTCAAGGGGTCTCTTTCTCTTAGCTGGTATGCCATTTCAGAGTCAAATCCTTCAGGAAATTTGGCCAAAGCTGAGCCTTGTGGAGGTTTCAATTATGGGGGTAGGGCATTATAAACACTATTGAACCTAGTGCAATAATTTTGAACACTTTCCCTAGTGTTTCTTTTAAGGTTATTGTAGTTTGAAAGTATTTGGAGAGGGTTTTTTATGACTTCCCATTTGTTTAGGAATGACCGACGGAGGGCTTGGAGGTCATTAATACTATTAGGGGTTAATATTTTAAACCACTTTATTGCTTCTTCCCCTAGACTTTGAGCAAACAATCTGAGTTTGACAGTTTCATCATCTATCTCATTTCTATCAAAATAGTCATTCATCTTGTCCACATGTTGTGAAGCAGTAGTAGCACCACTGGCATCATATAATGGTATCTTGGATTGATAGTCCTGTGGCAGATTGAATAAAGGTAAAGAAAGGAATAGAGGGGCATACCATGTTGCCATGATAGGAGGTTGTGGGAAAAATGGGGGTTTTACAGGTGGAGGATGTAAGAAGGGAGGGGGTTGATGGAATGGGGTAGTTTGAACAATGGGTGTATGGATAACAGAAGTGGATGGATCAACAAGAGAATTTTGAGTAGATCTAGGATGAGAGAAACCAAAATTATGAATGAAATGGAAATCAGGCGGGGTAGTTTCTCTACTACCAGGATGTTCACCTCTATCCTGGGATGAAGGTGGAGACTCAAAATCTACCTGATCTATATCATCAAGTGACCCAGTTCTGAATGGGTTTCTTAAGCCAACTTTTGAATCTTGTAGAGCTGTAAGGTCTTCAGGAATAGAACTAGCTCTATGGATTGGCCTAACAATAGTTGAAGCTTGAGCCTTAGGAGATTTCCTAAGTATAATTTCCAGATTATCAACTATCTCAAGAGGATTTGGGTCAGGATAGGCTCTAGTATGAACTATTCTAGAAGCCACTAAGCTATTTTTACAGACCTGATGATAAGAAAAGTTTACCCAAATATGATAATCTTTGTTAGGCTAACTGATCTTTTGACAAGAAAACTTAATCATCAAAGTTTCTTAAACTAATTTTGTATGATGTTATAATTAGTAATGGGTTTCCCAGTGGATTCTTTAGGTCTATTCAGGATTGTGGAGTCACCACGTGGAAATTTTTAGCTTTTAGAAGGTAAAATGTTTTATAGTCCACCACCATTAATAGGTTTGAATACCAATCTGAAATATTTTTGGGTTTTTTGAGTTTTTACAGTCCCGTGGGTTATGAGAGTGTCTTGAATCTGTTTCAGCACTTAGCTATGGTGATGAGACAAACATAGTTTACTCTGTGGATTACTAGATGATTTCTCCAAGGTTTGATAAGGGTATGTAAGAATCCTAAGAAGTACTTAGATTGCCACTGATTCAGACAAGTCCTATCATGATCACCAACATGCTTGGTAGTGCTTGAAGAAAGTTACTTATACTGCACTGAAAACTGAGTGTTTTGTTTTAAGGATTTTACTCAGAATATCCCCAGTATGGTCGCTAGCATGTTGGGGCTCCGTAGTTTGCAAGATTGGCAAGTAAAAACGCTGCAGAGCCTACATCGAAACTGCTTTGGAATCTGAGGACCTAGCCATCCTAGATTCAGAGAGGGATCTCTCTATGTAGAAGTTCAAAGATATGATCTTTAAGTTTTATGATATGATATTAGGCTAGTTATGAAGAACAGAGTTTTGGTTGGTTTTGGTTGGGTAAGGATATTATGAAGATGAAGGAAGTCTGTATGAAGGATGAAGGTGTGAGTAGGTGAAGGAATGGTTCAGCTGATAAGATAGGCTAGGAGAAACATCAATCCATTGGGCTATGGAGTCATAATAGGATTTAATTGGACAGCAAGGTTCAAGAGTGGTCCATGGGGCAAGTCATCTATGTCAAAGGATCTCTTTAAGTTGATATTATGGAATGAAAAAATAAGAAATGAAGTGAAAGAAATAAAACACATGAAGAAACAAAGAAAAACCTAAGATCAAGTAAGTACTTTGAAACTATCCTAATTTTTGCATGCACTTAAAGAAAGACACAAAAGTAATCTAAGATCAGGTAAGTACTTTTAAACTAGCCTGCTTTTGATGTACTTTCAAGAGGAAACATTTAAAAAACACAGAATAACTTAAGATCAAGTAAAGAATTTTAACTTAGCCTACTTTCAACATATTCAAAGGGAAAAAATTCATGATAAACACAAAAGTAGTCTAAGATCAGGTAAATACTTTGAAACTAGCCTGCTTTTAACATACTCTTAAGGGAACTTTTCAAAGCAACTATTGGAGATAAACCAGAGGATAGGGCTAACCATAAACTTCTCTAGCTTCGCTTTAATTAGCAAATTTCTCAAGAACATTTAAAGATAAAATCTCAAGTTGTACTCAGGAAATATGGGCTTACCAACACTTCACTGGTTATACTTTATTGAATTACCTCCAAATTAACAATCAACAAAAAACATAAAGGATAAAGATTTTCAGTGAGATTTAGGGTACTTCAAAAGTAAATCCTAATCTATATTTGCTGTTCTTTATCAGAGAAAAGTGGACAAAATGAAAACATAAATAAAAATGACAATTACAGTGAGAAACACATCACCATTGACGTAGACAAGGATCCCATAAATCAGCTATTTGTATTTGATGTTCAAACTAGTTACAATCTTCAAGTCTAATGGGCCTCTACAACTTCACACTTTTCATCTCAACTTATGTGTCTTCAACTACAAACAGAGCTACAATAGCTTCAAAATCTATTTACATGCAACAGTATCCAAAGACCAACCTCTAAACTGTCTTCTACAGAAATATTTATAGAAGAAAGAGGAGGTGGAGTGTAAGAGGGGTTCATTTGTTCAATTAATATGGAGTAATGGTGTTTTGACCTTTAGGAGGCCTAAGGGAGGATATTTTGAGTGCTCATCTCTTGTTTTAATGATTTTACATTAAATTTCATCAACCTTAGTTACTATTGTTGACTTTGGGGGATTTAGTAGGTTGATCATAAATTCTGAGCTGTCTTTGGCAAAATATCTTTGACTGTGCCTTAATTGTGTCTTGTTTTGATGTAATTAGGACTGCAGGTGGTAGAATAGGTTGATGAGGAAGTAAATAGCCTCTTTGATTTGACATGCAGAGGCTTCTCTGCTGATCTGACTGTTTTTTCGCGTAAAGCACTGATTTGGCTGTGTACTGTGCCTTAGGCTTCATTAAGCTTTTTCGATCATCTTTGTCTTCAGTTGTGCTTTATCCTTCTAAATCGTGGATTAAAACTATTAATATTCAATCTTCTGCTTTTATCCTTTAACCCTGATCTTCTGTATTGCTGACTGTATAGGTTGCTGGGTTTTGCTGATCTGGAGGGTTCGCTCATTCGGCTAAAGAATGCTTTGTAGACCGAGACATGGAATTCATCCCCTCCTCTGTCCCCTTTTGAAATTAATCTGTGCTACAGGATTTTCACCCTGTGCGTTTATGTCACCCTGGTGACTATGGGAAACCTGATCAATACTGCCATTAAAACCTGCAATCAACACTAAACATATTATAAAAACCTGCGTATGGGGGTTTCAACTGCTTCAGAAGCCTTGTGAATGGTGGAGGAGCGGTGAGGAAAAACATGGTTGTAGTGGAAAGAGGGTTGGAACCGTGGCAAAGGGCAGAACCAGGTTTGAATTCAAAATATGGCATCAGAGTGCGAAGAGTTGTTTTATGAAAACCGAACCGTGAATGGTTTTCATGTGACCCTTGGGCGGTAAGTGGTTTTGCCCGGAGGGAGTGTGATTCCATATACTATGCGACACCTGTCTTTTGGAAAACTGCTGGTATCGCATTATTTTGGGGTGTTAAACTCCAAGAGAAAAAATTATGTGATATGCCGCTGCAACCGTCGGATGAGGGGGATGAAATCTGACGGTGCAGATTGGGCCTGATGGGGAAACTGCACGGGTGGAGAACGAGTGGGAGCCATGTGGCGGCTTGTAACTGGCAGAGTGATTTTGAAATGGATGGTAGGCCCCGATGGAGTTGGATCATCTGGTTGGATGGGGACCATTAGATCTATAAGATCTATGGCGGAGATTGCTACGGAGGGCGGACGGATAAACCCAAAAATAAGGGGAGGGGGCTAAAAACCACTGTCCGATCATATAGATCTATGGCTGAGATTTCATCGTGGCATCATTATCGGAGGTTGCGAAGGATGGGGGAACTTGGACACAGAGGATGCGATGATGGAAGGGCCATCGGATCTGGGCGAATGGATGGCCGGGATGAAATCGGGGATTGGTGAAGAGAGACGCTGGGGTATAAGGTGCCAGGGAAACTCTGATACGATAAGTGATGGGGGTTCAGTGCTAGCCATCCAATCATTGAGAGGGATGGCTAAGATGTGATCCGACTCATCGCATCGATGAAAAGCAAACACAAGTTGAGAAAGTGGATGAAGGGAGCTTACGATGCAATGAGGCCTTAAGTGCTTTGTCATAGTGTGTGGTTTCATGAAAAAAATGAGGGGGCTAGGGCTAAGCCGAAAGGCACTTAAGCCCTGTTTGTTTGAAGAATGGGTTTTTAGCCTAAAAAGTTGGGTTTTTAGGCTTTTTAGGGGTTCCAATAGGAGGGAAAGGGGGGCTTCAAAAAGTGATAAACGAAATTTATTAGTTTTGAAGGGAAAAATGAAGGGTAAAAGGGGATTTTCAGAGGTAAATGTAGGATAAAAAGGGTCAAAATGAGTGAATGAAATGATGAAAGAGGGGTTGTTTAGGGAACAATCTTGCAGGGGGCAGCAGGTTTTAGTTGGTGGTTTTTTCTTTTTAGTGAAACAATAGTGAAGATTACTTGCTAAGTTCAAAGAGCTCAAGAAGACTTCAAGAATGAGCAGTTTTTCATGAAAATAATCTCTTGAAGGCTAGGACTTATTTTTAGCCATCATTTGCTCAGTCAAAAATTTACTGATGGGTAACATAGGGAAACATTAATGAAATTCATTGTTAGTAGTGCTGAGAGATCCATAAATTACCCCATGTGTTCTACACCAACTGACCTTAACTCTTTTATTTTGTGTACCTCTGATAACAATGAAATCCAAACTGAACTGATTGATAAAAGGCCAAAACCAAACAATGACAACATATTTCATGAGTCTCGTTGGCACTTAGACTTTGATGGCTCTGTAAAAAAATCAGTGGTAGGAGCAAGAGTATGGATTACAAATATGGAAACTAATCATTCAGAAGGACATGCCTTCAGACTCAACTTCAAATGTACCAATAACATGGCAGAGTATGAGGCACTCATTCTAGGCCTCCAGATCATCAGGAAGTTAGGAAGAAAAAGAATACTAATCATGGGAGATTCGGAATTAGTCATTAAGCAAATAAATAGAGATTATTCTATTTATAATCCTAGACTAGCCAGATATAGAGATACAACAATTGATTTAACTGATGATTTATTGGAATGCAAGTTTGCTTCTATACCCATAAAACAAAACATTCAAGCACACTATCTAGCAAAATTTGCTAATACTTCTAACTTACCATTCCAACCAACTCATAGGTACACTGCTGAGGTTAGACATAGACCAATTATCCCAGAAAACCTCAAGTACTAGCAAATTTTCTCTCAGGATGAACAGATTTACCATTTATTAAATAATGAGGAAAAATTTCAAAATTGTAAAATAGATAGAGACTCTAATATAGATTCAGATTTTAATTGTGAAATAGATAACATAGATGTACACAAGTTTAAAAAACCAACTGTATTTACTCAATCTGACATAGATAACTTAGAGAAGGTAGATATAGAGCAAATCATTGAAGAAGAAATTGACATTTTAGAACTAAAAGATAATTTTTTCCCTAAAGGTTTAACTCCTTTAGAAGACCTTTTTGGTTCCAATGATGTGCCTAAAATGCCAAAAATGGAACTAGTTAGGTTTGACATTGAAGAATGTAACATTGGGACATAATTAAAACCAAAAATGATTAAACTGTCTAAATATTTACCTCAACAAGAAAAAGAAAAATGCATTGATATTTTAAAGGAATACCAAGATGTGTTTGCTTGGAGTTATGAAGATCTTAAAGCTTATGACACAAACATAATCCAACACAAAATTACCATAAAAGATGATCAAAAACCATTAAAACAAAAATTGAGGAGAATTAATCATGTTCTATTACCTTTGATAGAAAAGGAAGTAAAACACATGTATGATGCTCATATCATTGCACCAATCAGATATTCTGATTGGGTTTCAAAGCTAGTACCAACAAGAAAGAAAATAGGTGAAATTAGATTATGTGTTGACTTTAGAAATCTTAACAAAGTGTCTTTAAAGGATAATTACCCTTTACCAAATATGGATCATATATTACAAAGGGTAGTTGTTTCCTCTAGAATTTCTTTATTAGATGGTTTTTCAGGATACAACCAGATTCTTGTCCACAAAGAAGATTAAGCTAAGACAACTTTTACCACTCCTTGGGGCACTTTCATGTATGTGAAAATTCCCTTTGGTCTGATGAATGCATGAACAACCTTTCAAAGGGCTATGGACATAGCCTTTGCAGAGGAGATTCATGACTTCTTGGTTATTTATTTAGATGATATTACTGTATTTTCTAAGTCAGATAATGAAAACTTGGATCATTTGAGACAAGTCTTTATTAAATGTAGAAAATTTGGTATATATTAGAACCCCAAGAGAAGTCTTTTTGGATTAGAGGAGGGTGAGTTACTAGGACACATAATTTAAAAAGAAGGTATTAGAATAGATCCTGCTAGAATAGAAGCTATTCTGAACATTCATCCACCTAGAAATATCAAAGAGTTACAAGCATTTTTAGGTAAAATTAATTTTTTGAGAAGATTTATTTCTAACTTCGCTGAAATCATTAGAGAACTGAATAACATGCTCAAAAAATAGTCAAATTTAAAATAGATTGTTGAAGAAAAAAAATCATTTGAATCCATAAAACAAGTTTTAACTAAAACACCAGTCCTAATTAGTCCATATTTCAAGAAAGACTTTATGATTTTTTCATTTGCCTCAGAACATACCATTGTTGCAGTTTCACTGCAGAAGAATGATCAAGGTTTTGAATAGCTTATAGATTTTTTTAGTAAGACCATTAGAGATGTACCTCTGAAATATAACATAATGGAGAAACAAGCCTTAGCCTTGGTTAAGGCCATAAAAGATTTCAGAGTTTACATTCTCTACTCCCACATAATTGCCTATGTCCCTAATTCTGTAGTTAAAGACATTCTTACTCAGGATGGCCCTGATGGAAGAAGAGGTAAGTGGATTGCCACTATCCTAGAATATGACATAGAAATCAAACCAAAAAAGCTCATTAAAGGATAAGGATTAGCCAGATTAATGGCTGAATCCAACTGCAATGCATTAGACATAAATTTTATTGCTCAGATTGATGACTAGGAAGAGATGGTGACTCCAATGATCAGTGACGCCTTTCTAGATTCACCTTGGTACTCAGATATTATCTTTGTACTTACAAACTTACAAGCTTCTCCTGGATTATCAAGGACAAAAGCTAGATTTCTTAAACTTAAATCAATGAGATTTTGTATTTTAGATAATGTGCTTTTTTGGAAAGAACATAGTGGGATATTACTAAATTGTTTACTGAAAGCAGAAGCTGACAAAATACTTGAAGAATTTCATGAAGGTGACTGTGGTGGACACTTATATTGGAAAAGTATAGCAGATAAGATCCTGAGAGCTGGTTTTTACTAGCCTACCTTATTTGCTGATGTTAAGAAATTTGTTACTTCATGTCACAAATGTCAAATTTTTTAAGGAAAAAAAATTGTTACCTTTACCCTTAAAGCCAATTTCAACTGAGATGCCATTTCAACAATGGGGTTTAGACTTCATTGGAGAAATTCACCCCCCATCCTCTGGCCAAATAAGTGGATTTTGATTGCCACAGATTACTTTACTAAGTGGATTGAAGCCATTCCTACCAGACAAGCCACTGACACAGTCATTATCTCTTTCATAGAAAACAACCTTTTATCTAGATTTGGATGTCAGAAAATAATTACTGATAATGCAGCAACATTTAAATCTAAGAAAATGATTGCCTTCTTTCACAAGTACCATATTACCCTAGGCCACTCTATTGCTTATTACCTTCAGGGTAATGGCCCAGCTGAATCTTCAAATAAAAGCCTTGTAAATATCATTAAAAAATTACTTGAAGATAACAAAAAGACTTGGAATAAAAATTTATTCTATGCCTTATGGGCAGATAGACTTACTACAAAAAATTCAATTGACACTTCCCCTTATCAAATTGTTTATGGGATGGATGCAATTTTCCCATCATCCTTAGGTGTTCCAGTAATGAAGATCATTCAAGAATCACAAGTGGAAATCAATGATATACAAAGGAGGATAAATCAAACTATTCATCTACAACAAAGAAGGGAAGAAATTTATAAGAAATAACAAGTCATTCATGATAAAATCAAGAAATTTTTTGATAAAAGAAGAAAAGAAGATGACTTTTACATTGGAGATCAAGTGCTAAAGTGGGATTCTAGGAGAAAGGACAAAGGTAAGCATGGAAAGTTTGACTTTCTATGGAAAAGACCTTATGAAATTTAGGATATAGGGGTAACAATGCTTTCTTCATCAAATATTTGGATGAAACATATTTTCAAGAAGGACCAGTTAATGGTAGAATGCTCAAACACTACTATTCTTCTGAGCTAACCAATAGTTAGTCCCAGTTACTTTTTACATAATTGTAAATATCCATTGAAGTTTTTAGATTGGATTGGATATTTTCTTTCCAAATTTGAATCCCGGAGAGAAGGCCCTAAGCTTTGAAGAGTAAAATGTCATAAATATGAGTTTTTGCAAAAAACAAGGACAATTACTGGATTATCATGGTAAAAAATTGAAGCCTGCTAGTCTTAGAGTTCTTAAAATTTCACCAGGAAATTCCATCCCCATGTGAAGCCACTATTAGGGTCCTATGAATATAGGATTCATAATTTTGAATTGAATTGTGATAGTCTTGTAAAATATGTACATACCTTTCTTTCTGCAAGTTGTTTTCCCATATTTTGAAAAAAAAAAATAAAAAAATAAAAAAGAGGGTACTAAGTCCTAAAAGAAAGATCAAAGGACTTAAAAAATATAGACCCCAAAAGAAAAAGATGAAAATAAAACATGAAAGTGCGCAAGTCCAAATGCCACTACTTTTTACTTTTTTGCAAATGATTGTGGTAGAGTGTCAATAAATTCCATAATCCATGATGAGTTAAACTGTTTAAACTTGATTTGTCATGTTTTCAATTTCCATGTTTTAGACAGTGAATAAATATTGGTCAGACAATTTAATCCTGACTAATCAGTAGATAGGTAGAGAATAATGAGGAGCTCATCAGTTTAATCTGAGCCCTCGGATGAAATAAGGTAGAATTAGATAGTTTTATGCTTTCAAAAGAATAAAATGTTTCAAGGTAGCAAGCTTAAATGCACCTGCTAAAAAGAAGAAAAAATGTTAGAGTGATGTTGGGTAGGTAGAAAGAAGTGGGAAAAAGCATGTAATACTCATCACCGGGCAAAAATCACCAATTTCCCTTCCCCTGTAAGTATTCAGTACTCTATACTACCAGTAAAAAAGGCTCAGAGCATTTCTCTGACTCTTGTTGGGACATGACCCAAGGCTCGATGAATGGTTAGTGGAAAATGTTGATTTCTTATTATAAAATCCCCTTTACCATTATTTATCCCTCATTCATACATTTAATTCATCTTCATAAGTAAAGAACCCTTCTTACTTAATGAAACCTAAAATCCCATATAATTAACTTCCTTCATTCATAAAGCGTATAAAAACCCTCAAAAAACACTCTATCCTAAGTAAAATAGCGAAATCATGAAATAATAAGCTTTTCTTTTATTTATTCACTCTACTTGATCATTTAGTGTATTTTTGTGTATTCCATCTCCCCTTGTCATATTAATTTTTAACTTATGCTATTAATTCCCTAAAAATACCTTATCCTATATATATAATTCCCTATATCTAAAAATCCCCAAAAACCCACTATTATAAAGATTTTGGACCAAAGTTATTATTCACATATTGAAATAAAACCCAAAGAATGCGCCCTTTGGTATAAAACTAATTTTAAGTAAATACCCCGCCCCTATGGTCTTTAAACTATTATGGAAGTTTAAAAACTATATAATAATATACCGCACCCGTATTTTGTTTTATTAAAACAATTCATAAATGTTTAAAAAAACATTATACATTATGCTACCCTCTGCATAATTTATAACCCAAGGTTTTCTTTGAAATAAACTAAGGTTTTTTTTAAATAAACTAAACCCTCGCCCGTATGACAATCCGCCATACTATATGAAGCCTCATGCTTCATATTCTTAACTTTCGCAATACATGACATTTACCCCGCCATTGCATATAATTGAACCCAACCCGCCTGATATTTTACCAAGGTTTAAGGTGTAACAACCTTGTCTGAAGCACCTTTGTAATGATATATTACCCCCCCCCCCCCCTTGCATACCTTGTAACCAAAAGTTTTTTGAAATAAACTAAGGTTTATTTAATAAAATCAAAACCCTCGCCCCGTATATATAAACCCCACATCCATATTCATTAAACAATATATAAGTTGAACCTTATATAAATGTTTTTTACCCATCTACACGTATATAAGTTCCCCGGTCCCACCATCTTTTAGCTTCACCTTCCAAAAGGGAGCTCAACCCTTCTCTCCCGATTGTCAGATCCAACGACGCAAAATCAATATCGCGCTCACAAACTGATCGTCTGCCCAAAGCCCAAACGGATGCGAAATGGGTTTTTTTACCCATTCCGCCTCCTGTGACGTGGCATCCTCTCATAGGATCATGTTCGTTTCGACAAAAACTTCTTACCACCTGAGCTCAATGCGAAAACTACAAATAGTTTTGTTTTTTGAAAATCCAAACCGCTCCCGCCATTTGATGAGACCTGCATTTAATGCATTTATGCTAATTAAATATCAAAGTTTAAAACCTTTGATATACCATTTTTGATGTTTATTTGCGCATTCCGGACTGTAAAAGAGCCTCCCAACTGTGTTAAAACCCCTGAACACTATTATTTCCACTGAGACTCCAAATTCAACCAAAATCTACCATTCAAAAGACCTGCAAAGATTTCTGCCAATCCAATATACCAGTAGAAAGCTCAGAGTCAACTAAGATCCTCGCAGAACCTCGCAAGAAGCCAAATACCTGCGTTTAAGGTATTTTTTGACCAATTTAAAGCCTGCAAATTCCATTCAAAACCTTCTATAATAGAACCAGACTTTCAATTAGGAGATTTCACCAAGCCAAGTTGCCTAAAAAACACCAAAAAAAGGCCAAACCCTGGCCAATTTTTCCCAGAAAATTCTGTGTTTGAGAAAACCACTTTTTAGCCAATCTCATCAATTTGTGACCTCTGAAGATCAATTTCAAAGACAGGAAAAAGTTTAAAGCCTACAGATATATTAAAAAATCCTTTTTGCAGACCAATATATTCAAGAAACCCTTGTTTTCTATCTTATCCCAGTTTATATCCTCTGACAAAGAAAAACAACTCCTGCAAACAATTTAACCTTGCAGTAGTTATTCCAAAATGACCAAAAAACAGATCACAGCTAAACCTTGAGGTTCTAAACCAACCAAGCCCGGAGGATCCAAATCTCCTAAATCTGTAACATCTAAAGATGTTAAATCTACTCTAGTCCTCACTGCTTAATCCAATGTGTAAATAAATTCCCTCCAGCCACTTTTAGCTATTGAAGAAACCCTTCCATTGACTAATATGGACTACAAGATTGTTGATCCTATTTTAGAATTCAACCTTTTAGAAATACATAATTGGTGCTATGATAACTACTTGGACAAGGATGAAATGCCTATTTGGGAGACTCATTTGCCCAAATATGTAGTTCCATCGACCCACCCTGGACAAGACCTTGTTAGATTATGTCAAAAACATTATGAACCAGACCAAAGGGCCATTGTTAATGCTGACAGAGAAATCCTTTTTACCATCACAGCAGAATCACTAAATCAAATGCTGCAATTACAATCTGATCCTCAATCAGTCCCCCTATCTATAGAAGCTTTGACCCAGTTGTATTTAGGCCTGGATTTCCCAAAGAAGTTTATGATACTTCAAAACTTTTTGCCTTCCCATGTTGATATTCCTAAGTTGAACCCTCCTTATTCCACTACCAAATTTCCTAAAGGGTCTAGACATATTATCTCAATGCTATCTTTTATACTGGGATACTTTACAGATGGATTCACTGATGAATCCATTCTTGGCTTTCTATCCACCTTATCTCCAGGCCAACCTCCAACAATCATTTTTGATTATGCCAAATTCATAGTAGACAATATTCATCATCAGCTGACCAAACTACCCACTGAAGGGGTTTTCAGATACTCATCCTACTTGTTTCACTTATTTTTATTCTTCCAATCTGATAATTTTCCAATTGCATTGCAAAAGATGGATGTGGAGGGTAAGCCTTTATCCATTATCTTCTGGACTTCCTTGCTAAGGAAAGAGGGTTTTGAGTTCACCTACACAGATTTTTCAGACCTCTTTCTACATCCAGCAATGAACATTTTATACAAAGCAGAGCAGCCCAGAGTCAATGAAGAAATGAAAAGAATCTTGTAGCTATTAGAACAGAATAAAATGGGAGACTGAATTCTTTATGAAAAGAATATAGAGATAAGAATTTGTGGATCCAACTTATTACCTTATAAGTTGAAAAAATATATGAGCATGAGAATTTTTCATTAGAGTATTTAAGACAAATTCTCAATTCTGACTCTATTAACTTCTTAGCTGCCAGGAAAAAGACTCAATTCAAGCTAAAGAGTCAGATTGGTCCCTTCATCATAAACAACAGAGAGGCAGAAAATGAAATCACAAAGAGACTGGCAGAGTATAAATTTGAAGAAAGTTTTCCATGGAACTATGATCCTCAAGGGATGTTGAGAAATTTAAGGGTAAAATGTAAGCTAACATCCTTCATACATGAGCTTAAGCTAGAGATTAAGAAGTTTTCCAATCAAGCAGAATGGGTGGAGAACTCACTGATAGATACAACTAATAACATAGAGACAATAGGAAAAATGGTTACAACACAAGCCCTTGAAGTTGTAAAGCAGCCAGAGACTTCAGTCAAAAGAGGTAGAGAAGAAGGAGCATCTACAACAGAAATAACTTCAGAAACTAAATTCAAACTAATTTATAATAAAAGGGTTAAATTCAGCTCAATTGGGAAATAACAGGTAATTAATATTGAAGATACAAATGAGCCAGAGGTAAATAATGATGAAGCTACAGTGATAATCAATGAAACTCTTGCAGATATTGAAAAAGAGAAAACAACAGGTAAAGATAATACTCAAATGATTGAAAAGCCACAAAATATGGAGGCCTCTTCCTCACAAATAGTTGAAGAAAAGGATTTATATATCAAAGAGAAATATAAGCAGATAAAACAAAAGAATGAGGAAATCAAGAATGAGATATATTCTCAATTCCTCAAGAAAAAACCAGGGAATCAAAATAGGCTACTGACAGCCTTTGATTATTCTACAAACAAGATGATTATGTCATTTTTGCAACCAACTAATTTAGCACCAAAGACAGTGGCAGATTATAAAAAGATGGAGTTTGAGGTAGACACTGAAAATGTTCATGAGCTGGACCAAATTGAATTTCATAGACATAGCTCTGAAATGTTATATTCAACAATTGTGAAAAAGGCAATGAGTGCTACCAAGTTGTAGTACTATTCTTAATATGTAGGATAAAATGAAGTTAGACAAGGGATCTTTGTACGCAAAGGACCTAAGGATTAAAGCCTTAGAGGATTTAATTTTACAGGTGGGATATGATCCCTCAAATATTCAAGTAGCAGAATTGTTGGTAAAGAAAAAGAATGAGGATATAACAGCTTTGAGGAAACAACTTAAGCTTCCTCAAAGTGAGCATCCACAAACCAAAGAAATCCTTCAATATCAAATTGAAAAAGAAGAGATGATGAAGCTCATCCTCAAACTAACTGCTCAGATCAGAGAAATGGAATCCAAAATCGACCAACTTGTCCAAGAGAAGGGAACTGTGAAAGAAACTGACACTCCTATCATTCCTTCAGTTATACTAGTGATTACCACAGTAGCGGCTTCCACATTAGGAGAAAAAACTAGCACCAAAAGAACCACTGGCAACTGCAGTGCCAGTGATTTCAGCTACTACTTCAACCACAGATTCTTCTACAACACAGGTTCAACAAACAGATGGAGTAGGTCAGATTGTAAAAGTTATGGAGGAATTGTCTTTGAAAAATAATGAAATAAACAATCTAAAGAATATGATTAATGATATTGAAGCTACAAATAAGTTGGCTCTGATAAATGCTAAAACCCATGAACAGAAGGCAATCAGACTTGGAGAACAAATCAAGAGCTTACAAAAGGAGCTAACTTTCACTGAACAAATTTCATTTGTAAAAAATCATCTATGGACAAACATGATTGAAGCCATTCACACTCAATGGCCTTAAATTTCGGTTATATATGAGCAGAGAGACTTATTATTAGCAGCTCAGGAAGAGATTCAAAATACCAATGATGAGTTAACTGATAAGCCAGCTCAGGCTTTAAAACTCATCACATTCCTGAACAACAAGAACAGAGAAGAATTGGAAGAATTACAGGTATTGGAAATAACAAAAACCATTTTACAGATTAAAAAGGTGGCAACAAAGAAAAACTTGATGAACAATCTGGAAGAGAAATGTGAGTCAATGAACATTTCCATAACAATTTTTTTGGAAAAATATACAAATTTGAGACAGAGGGGCCTACCGGAAATCCATGTTTTTAATGAAAAACTGATGCCCTAGAAGGATTATGATAAAAAGATAAGGGAATTTTCCAAGGAGCAAGCCAACAAACCATTACCACAAGGCACTCCTGCAGGAAAATTCCTCCTTCAGCACTTTGAAGATTTATTCTTTCTGCAACATGAGATTAAACATCTCTTTGTGTTCAAGCCCACCTTTGCTAGATACACAGAAGCCGATGAGAATTTTAGAAAGCTAAAGAATGTCAAAATTCCCAATGAAGAACAGTGGCAAACATTTACAGATTTAATGTAACCATGAGAGGTAAAACAATGAAGAAAATTACCTTGAAAAACAATAAAAAAGAAACAGTAAAATAAAAGGGCAGTCTGCTGATTTTTATTGCAAAAAGATATATTTTTACAGCAGTAAACAGTGAAAATATCAGTCAAAAGTGTATCAGCATTAAAGAGCAGCGTTAAAGAGTATCAGATGAAAGATTATCAGGTAAGGCAACTCAAATGAAGATATTTTCTAGCAACCAACAAAGCAGGACAACTAATCACTCAAAGGCTCCTTGTTAGATAAAGTAGTTCTATTTATTTTGGATAAGAGGACAGCTTGCTGATTTGTTAAGCAGCTGTCCCTCTTATTTTGTAAATATATTTTCTATTTCCTAAAGATATTCCTAGATTTCTCCTAGGATATTTGTAATAACATTTTGTATAAATACTTCTACATTAGAAGTATTCAGTGTGGAATAAAATTGCTGGACTTACTATAGACTTTTTGCTGAACATTGGAGGCTATTGTGTGTTGATTCCAAAGTAGCAGTCTGGACAGAGATAAACTGGCATCATAATTCAGGATCCCTATGACAAGCTGATGAGTGAAGTACTCCCTTCTTGTCATTGTTTTCTTTTCTGAATTTCATGCAATTCATTATATGTTTGTTCTATCTGAATGTGCAACTAGGAATATTACTACATGATTAGTCTAGTGCTCCCTGTTTTTAACTAGTTACCATTTTAAATGTTTTCTGCTGATTTCCGGTGTTAGGAATCCTTGATTGCTCCTACTCCCATTTGACCCCTCCCTCCTTCTTCCATTTTCCAGATCAAAGGATCCTTCATTTCCCTTTATCCTGATCATACCATTTCACCAAAAAGCACTTTCCAAAATCTTTGAGGGTTATCTGTCTTGCCCTGAATACATTTGTACCTTTTTGGCCTTGAATTCTAGTGCTGCTAGCTAGATTTAGACTCCATAGCCCGATGGACAAGTTGATTTCTCTCTACTTTACATCTAAGTGATTTTTTCCCACCAAAACCTTTTAAAACAAAACCAATTGTTCTATCATAACTAGCCTAAAAACATAAATAAAAAACAAAGATAAATCTTAAAGAGAGGGCCCTCTCTGAACTTTAGGAAGGCTAGATCCTAGAGTTCCAATTAGGTTTGTGGTTACCTCTAGTGTTATTTGACTAAAAACTCAAATCCCACAACTTAAGAAATTACTAGAGTGATAACAGACCCTGCGAGTCACACAATAGCTTCCAGATCTCACCGCTCAGCCAAGTCTGTCACCGAGGCAATGCTGATGCACCCCTTCGTAAGGGGCGCCCCGCCACAATGAAGTTCCTGGAACCTCACCAAATCCACCCTCCCAGAAGGAAGTTGATACCGCAACGCCTCACCATGAGGTAGTAGCGCGGTCACAAAGTATACATTCATCTCAAGACGGATAACAAGGTTAGTCCCACGCAACACAAACATGTTGTGCCTCCTGTACCGATGCTGGATCAAATAATACAGCAATCAGTCCTATGACCGAAGAAGCTCGTTCTCCAAAAAATTCAAGAGCCCCCATTGCACCAAATATTGGTGCGCTTGAGCATCGATGGCTAATGCAGTATGGAGCTTGGGCCAATCCCACTCCCTCCACAACAACCTGTCATCCAAACAGGAACCTATTAGCAACAAAAAAAACATAAAAAGCATAAAAAAATCCAAAAATTTGCCACAGCTTTTTGCGCATCTGTCCCTCAGTCATGCACGCTGAAGGTACGCCTGTATTTCTCACAGGCCCGCATAAGGTGCGCCAAAAGAGGGGAAGAGAGCGCTTAAAGCGCGCAAAACCATAGAAAACGCGCACAGAGGGTGCGCTCTTTTTTGATCACCCGCGCAATCTAGTGAAAGAAATTACTCATAATCCATACAAACCAATTTTATACGGACCCTGGCACCCTCAGACTGAAAAAATTAAAGTGTAGGATGTCATGGAGGTTACCTGAGCATGATATCACTAATCCTTGGTGCTCAGGCTGACTACAACGACAAGAACTTCTCTGCAAAAGCCTCTGACCTCTCAAAAACTCAACAAGTACAAATGAATTGAATTAGGGCCATATTCACCTATATATCACCCTTTTCAAAAAACTTTGGAGGACCATAACGAGAGATTAGAAGGTCCGTTCTTTGAACCGAAAGCAACACTGTGATCAACACTCCATAATGAACAGAGGCGATTCCACACATTCGCACTCCCAAAAAATAAATTTTCAGCGCCGACAGGTTTTCCCTCTCTCATCTTATTTTTTAAAAGCTCATGACTTTCAATAATATTTGATAAAGAAGATGCTTTCACTTGAGGTAGTTGTTTTTGCAGGAAAGCTCGTAAACCATCCACAACTCCATCCACTGAAAGTTCCAGAGCAGGTATTATTCTACCCCCAGCATGATAGAGTCCCAAAAACTCTGCATATTCTGACATCATTTCTCCATAAGAAATTAACCAGAGGTTCCACATATCCAACCGTGTTTATCATCACCTCGCCCTGCACATGATAAACATCATCATTGGTTGGTAGAGCCTTCCCTCCATGGCACTCGTCACCCACGGTAGACCATATATCATAGCAAAAGTGATGCCATGGCCATACCACTTTAGCCAGGGAAGCACCTCATGCCTATCAATCCACCATGCATAAGGTCAATTTTTACCATACAAAATAAAACCCCTTTCCCAGACGGTCAGGTTGTACAATAAGATCAAAAGCGCACTACCGTGCCTTGCATTTCGCCCACCATACCTCCATTAGCATAATCCCATCTGCAATACCTTTTCATCTGCTTCATCAACCTCATACATGAGACCGACTAATGGGGACCCCACCCTCAGAAAAACACCCGCCTCAGGTCATCAGTGAGCAAACAATTTCATGTTTTGGGGCACCTGTCTCTGTGTTTTGTACAAACCAAACCCTTTTATTTTATTCTTTTCGTAAGTTTACAAAGACTGCAAATGGTGCACTACATCCTCCACCCAATCATTCATTTTTTCTCCCATGACAATAGTCCCTGAGCACCCCTGGTTAGAATATACCACCCTCACGCAAAAGCCACCATGACATTCATAACCAGTTTATACCCACCCTGGAAGTCCTATCGACTCCAGGGATTTCCCCATCAAAAATAGTTATGACTGCCGCCAAGCTACTTATTATACTCTAACCTTGGGACACTGAATCCCCATAATCATTTTTCAGTCACCCCTCGCTACCATGCCTATGTTAAACTCATCATATCCAGGATCCTGATCCTTCATATTAACGATCCCCTCGTTCAGTTGAGGCTTCATTTTTGTCGACTCCAACAACTAATTTCCAAAAAGGAAGTGGTACTTTGGATCATCCCTCTCCATAAAAGGGGCATCCTCGGGTGGCACTGTGGGAGACATCATTGCCCATAGATGTCATCAATCCTCCTGAAATTCGACTACAACACAAGATTTCATGTCAAGATGGTATCGTACCTTACAACCATTTCACTTTGATCAAATTTTCCAAAGACCCGTGCCTTCATAAGCATCTCGTTCACCGATGCTTACACGGGAAGGTCCCATCCAACACCTATGCATACAATGCACAATTATATGCCATACCAAGTTTACGCATATGGGTACCACATTCCACTATTGTCAAAGAAAAAAAACGCCCCTGAGGGTGTCAGCAGTCGTCATCATCAACCAATAGATAACTACCATATTAGTGACACAAACAAAACATGTATCTGTAAAATAGATTCGTTTAACTAGCTGCAGCATTACGAGCATGGGAAATGCCCGCCTCGTAGAAAATTTGTATATATTGTATTATATTTGCTTACAGGGGTCCCACAGGACATGGTCGTTCTTCGAACCGGTGCAAGGTGTCTCCAATTTCGAGCTACACATAGGTCTCTCTCTCTATGCACAATATACAGAAAATAAACTATAATGTATTTCGGCTATACAGTTCTTCCTAGACCTCACACATTAGGGGGCAACTGTTAACACTGGAAAATCGTACAAGAAAAGATGACATTATTTAATGTTAGGCTGAAGGATTTACAGGGTTGAGATACTTTAGAGAATCTGAAAAGTATTTAAAAATATCTAAGGTCTGAGGAAAAATCAAATTTGAACAAGTCATAAATGCTTTTGCATGCAAAATTCTTCGATAAGAGCACCTTTGTGCACCTTCTGACCCGAAAAGCGTGCAATCCTAGGAGTGGAGGAAGTCACTTTCTGGGACCACAAAAAGCACACTCCATGACATTGATTCCACACTTGAAGCCACCTAAGGACAGCCACCCAAGCCTCCTTAGGAAATCAAGGGAGCACACAATGGAATAAATGTGGCACACAATGGAATCATCCCCATCTCTTGGGTCACCATCCACAGTGTACCAAGAGAGGGAAGGAGGATTTTAGTTCTCCTATAAAAGGCCACCAAGAGATGAACAACTTGAGAGCACATTGTTATACTGGCCAAAATTTCCCCAAGCAATACCAGCAGTGTGTGATCCGGAGCAGAGATAGATGGGACTCAATTGTTGGCCATCTAACAACTTTAGTATACCATAGTAGAGAGAGGGAGACTTTGTGCCCAGGCAAGCTTGGAAGTAAAGACATCCTTGCATCGAAACTTAGAACCCCAAGTTCTAAGGGTCCCTTGGAAAGTGGGTTAAAGTTTCACCCTCATTTCCTACCAGCACTCAATAAGAGGGGACATAAGCGTCGCCGTTTGTATTATTGCAATTTTTTTACTCTATTTAGAGCTTTTGTCTTATTTATTTTAGTTTTAGTTTAATTTTTATGTTTGAATATGCATTCTATTTCTCTATCTAGTATGTTTATGTTCTAGCACGATCCATTAACTTGCTTGAATCCATATATTTTTTTTCTGTGACCAATAGCTTAAGAGGGTAAACCACACCCCTTAGTTGGTGTGATTTCGTACATGCGTGCACCAAACACACTAACACACTCCCCATCCCTGATCCTGGAGACCCTTAACCGTGACTCCTATGCCTATTTTCCATCATGAAAATATGCCTTCATGTCCTCCTAAACATAATGGACAAACTCTCTGTTGGCCATTCTTGGAACAACTCCTTGTAAACCTATTTATTTGGAGCAACGCGCCCTCACCATGTATTACTCATGCTGATGGCCTATTTTTGGTCTAGGGATATGCTGATCGGCACTGGAATGAAGATAATACCTGTGTCGATCCCCTTCTAGGAAGTTTTTTAAAAATGGAAGAGAAGCTTCAAGATCTGGAAGCTTTGTGGCGGAGACCTGGTTGTTTTTTCTTGAGGATAGAGTCGAGTTCCTCCCTTTGGCCTCTTTGTTCCTACAAAAGTGGAACCACCCAAAGGGATAAACCATTTCCCCACCTAAAGTCGATCCATGCTTCCTCCTTATTTTCTATATAATGAAAAATCTCCCATAGCTTTGCTAGTTAGAACAGAGATAATAAAATAACAGAGATAATTTTTGTTGCTATAGATGCTGAGCGAGAGTTGAGACCTTCTACCCTCATATCAAGTTGAAGAAGTGATTTGGAGATGTGCCTGGATCAAGACCCATCGAAGGATAGCTGCAACATCAAGGTGCATGTTGTAACTCCCCCTCTCTATTTTAATATAATACGATTAGTTCGTGCTTTCCATTCTTGTCTTAATGTGTGATTGAATCCTTCGTTTTCCTTGATAAAATAAGTAGGTTGTATATGCATTATATATGTTATTCTTTCACGTTTGTTGTCGTTTTTATCCTTTGTGTAGATAACCATGCGTCGGTAGTGGCAAGATCTAACCACGGAATGCGAAGGAGCAAAGGACTCAAATGAGGCTTAGCATAAGATTGAGGTAGGTGATATATTCACAATCTATATGTATTTACAATCTAGGAAAGTAGGTTTCTAATTGTTCCCTATTGTTACTAGAACCATACTAGGGCTAGAGGGATCGTCTCTATCTGCAGAGAGGATTTTCCTACATAAAAAATTGGCGACTCCACTGGGAAGTGCTAGCCTTTTAGTCTCCTTTTTTTAATTTTTCGATTTCTTGTCTTGTCTTCGATTTTCATCGAAGGTCTATCTCCTTGTCTCTGTAGCTCTTGTAATTTCTTACAGAACTTTATCTCTCTATTGGAGTGATAAGGCTAGTGTTAGTTTGAATTTTATTTATTTATTTAATATTTTAATAATTTCCTTAATTGGCATTGTTTTGACTCTTCAATCATGCTAATCAGCATGTTTTGTAGTTTAGACAGTTGCTTTCTTGCCTTTCCAGATCGGGTTTCCACCTAGACAGTCGCATCGATTCCTGTGTATGACTTGTAGGGATTTCCTCCTCTTAATCATCCAATGAGTCTTATCCCTCTGAATGCTTTTGCCTGTTTGATTAGCTCTATTCCTCCTTTATTCAATGACATTCCTGGTTCGAGTTCTAAACCTTTGGTTGTCTCTCTTGAAAATCCGATTGCATCCTTGTCTTCCTAGGGCTTCTAGGTGTCCTCGAGCCATCCAAGTGGTTTCTTGCTTTGCTAAACTCTAGAATTCTCATTGAATCAAGTTTTGTCATCCCTTTCAGGCTTAGTGTTTGATTGGTTTCTATCTCTCGGTTGGTTCTCTCGGGGAGTATTGTTTCAAGTGCCAATTCTGAATGCATTTGGGTTTCTATCCGTCATCAAGTATAGATTACAATTGCTTGTGTTTCGGCTGGAGTTTGTTTTCCTTGGGTGACTGATCAATGTGTGAATGAAGAAGTGCTTTGTTTTGAAGAAAATGATTCACACTTCAATTTGAGTTTTGTAATCATTTTCCTCTTGTATGCATGTTTGAGAGATCTCATTGGTACTCAAAACATTGTTGATTAATTTGCATTCTGCATTTCACATTGTGCTTATAAAGAAAATACAAAAATATTTTTTGTTTCATTTCATTTTGGAAGATGGAAATTTCGTTTCGATTCGCTTCTTAGTGCATGTGGTGAAAGGAAGAGAATTGTAAATTTTTTGTTTTGCTTTAAAAATTTTCACTTGAAGAGAAAAATAAGTGTCGTTTCATGCATTTGTTTTGTTTTTGCGTTGATTATGTGAGTATTCTCTCTCCCTCATTAGCATAGGGTTCATCAAAATGAACGATTATTTTCTCATTTAGCTGCATTTTAGAGGATTCAGATGACATCAGTAGGGCTTTGAAACTGAGACATAATTCAAGATCAAATATAAAATTTATTTAATCAATCTAGCGAAGAATTTAAACTTAATGCTCACATTTAGTGTGTTCAAGGCTAGTGACGTGTTCCGGTGTCATAAAACCTAGCGGCTGTCGTTTGTAATGATCTTACATCAGACAACGCTAGCACAGACTTGTGCTCCCCATACCATCGCGTATATAAAGGGAGACCCTTATAGGTTGCAATCCTTTATCCATAGGAAGATGAGTCTGCTACCTTGTAATCGTGATACACTGAACACAAAATTCATGGAGATTGGTTGCCGTACGTCAAGCCCTTGGTCATTTCTCTTTCATTTGATCACCAAGGTGTATATTGCAGTTCACGATTACCTAGTAACCCTTTATGCCTAGAATACCCTGAGTAGTCATTTTTAATCTTTATTGGCTCTTTAAATTTGAAAATATCTTCGAGCCCTTGTCTTTTCGAGCTCATTAAATTTGAAAGTGGCTAGATTCAACTTTTGTCCTTTTCTCGACTCTTAAAACATGAAAAGGCAAAGTTTCGTTTCAATGTCTTAAAATTAACTGCCCACGATCACATGACTCACCCATTAGAATATTTCTGGACCTCATTGTGAGTAATTCCTTATTAAAGGAGATTGTTTGAAGCCTTGAATTAATCATCTTTCTCCTCTTTTGCTTCTTGAAAGAAGATCATCGTGGTTGAACCACCCAGTTTGGTTTCTTCTCCATCCACTCATTCCAAAGAGACATTATCGCCTGTCTCTTCTAATTCTCCACTTTCAACTGGGACTGAAACTGATGAGTTCGCTCTCATTTGGAGTATTATCTCCGCCTGATGTGCCAGTATGTTATGTTGCCTACCCTCTGAATCCATTATTTGATCCCACTGAAATTTCCCCTTAACAACCTTGTAGTCCATTCGATACACCTGGTGTTTTTTTTGTATACTCATCGCATCCATATCGAAGCACTGTCTGTTAGTTATTCCCGATGGATTCCGAGGGAGAAGTTTCACCCCCCCTGGAGGTTTTAAGCACCATTAGTGGTGTAGATTAGAATCTATATGAGGGACCTCGATTCCCTCCCGAGGGTTTGCCTTATGTAATGACTTAACCTTCCTTCCAACCGTACATTCCTTCGAATTACACTTTTTTGGGACAACTTATTTCGAGTAGGCTGAGCGGTACACCTTTGTACTACAACAATATTTTGTAGAATGTTCGTGTATCCGCCCCTGGTCCAAGTGTTTCCAACATAATTGTTTCCATGCCTACTCAAAACATAGTCACGCCTACTTCTGCAAGGCCAACTGTTTCCATAGGTGTTGCAGTGCCTCCTGTTAGTACTCCATTGTCGATTCCTTCGACTTCAGTTTCTCGATGAGGTCCTACCCTGTCAAATGTGTCCCAACCTACCATTGGACCATCCGCGAGAGGATCTTCGACTTACATTTCAAATTCCTCTCAACCTGTTGGCAACATCCCTATGCCTGTCGGATCGTCTGACTCGACAGGGCCAGAATATGATCAATATCTGCAATTTTGCAGAGTCTCAACCAACAACATTATCTCCCATATGGTTTCCAATAGTTTCAAGCTCCCCCAGTAAATCCTCAAGGGTTTCAGGGGAAACCTAGCGCTCAACCATGGGGTTATGTCTATCAATAGGGCTCTAACTATGGTCAAAATCAACCTTATGGACCACAAGGGCAACCTTTCATACAACTGACACTGCATTATGTACAACCTCTTCAACACTTTGTCCATCAAGGCCAATTTTCCTATCTTCATTAGGGACAACCTTCTGGTCAACCAGGCCAACCCCAATTTCAGCATGGTCAGCCTTTTGTCCAGCAAGGACAACCCTGCATTCAATCGAATCTGGTCTTTGTTCAGCAGGGCCCTCAGGTACAACCTAGTCCTCAGGCACAACCTATTCCTCAGGTACAAACCGGTCCTTAGGTACAACCTGGTCCTGAAGAACAAATTTATCAACCTCAGCAACCTCAGGCTATGATCTAGCAACCCCAGGGACCACCCAGGGATAACCCTAGGGGCAACTCGAGGGACAACCCCAGGGGCAACCCTAGGCACCACCCCAGGGAAATCTATAACAAACCTTCCAGCATCTGCATAATCCGTATGCTGGGAATTATGGTCAACCTGGATCTTAGTGGTCTGCTATAGATCAGAATCCCCTTTTAAGTCAACAACCTGGATATGGTCCGAATCCACAAGGTTTCAACTCTTATGGACAGTACCGAGGTTATAATACTTATGGGAAAAACCCTTGGGGGAAACACCCTTGGAGGAAAAATTACTCCAAACCTGGTTGGCATCCAAAAATGGACATGTATCAAAGAACCAACACCATACCTTTCAATCCTGTAATATTCCCAAATTTTCACATCATATTTGGAATATTAGAGTCCTTGAATTTCTTAATGAATTAAGTAAATAAAAGGGTGGAGGGACCTACAATCCTCAATAAGAATAAATATCCACTTTGCATGTGTGAATGTGGATTAATTTAGACTAGATCTGCAAAAAGAGGTAGTTGAGCAACTACTAATGTGAATGAGATTGGAGATCATGTCTCATTTAATGAGAGAGATCATGGAGGGTTGATTCAGTCAAATACGATCTTGAAGATTTCAAACAAAGGGTCATTGAGCATTAATGATCAAGTGGTGGAGGATCATGCGCAATTGAAGCACACATAATGGAGGAGGTGTACATTGCACCTAGACTGTTTGGTTGATTTGGTCAAACAACGCAGTCCCACTTGGAGGATCTTGTCCAGATGAGACAACACAGTTGAGATTAGGGCCAAGGCTTGGGATGACTCAATCATTATAAAGGAGATGGAGGAAAAGGTGAAAGGAATCTTGGATTATTGATGTATGATCTTTTAGATCTGGAATTTTCAAGTGACATTTCGCTGCTTTCTTGGGCTGTTTAGCAGAGATTGCAGGTGTTGTTTAGCACAGGGTGTTCCCGGGCGGGAATCCCACCTCTTTCTTTCAGTGATCTCTAAGGAAGAGAATTGTACTTCATTATACATTAGGCTTTAAGTGCCATTCCCTTTTTCTACTTTCTGCAGAATATTCATATTCAGAAATCTGTAGATTTCTGAAGATTAGTTTGGAAGGTGGAAGTTGTCTTCAATACTTCAACTGGAGAACAAGGTGAGGGATTATTCCCATCACTTGGGCTTATAGACCAACACTCCCAGAGCCACATTGCAAGTCTGGCATCAGGCCAAAAGTTATTGACCTCCCAGCAGAAGTATTCTCCTCAAGAATAACGCTGTCCATATATTGCAGATCTGAAAGGAGGAAGGAAGTTGCTAGTACTTCAGCTAGCAATCCAGTGGAGGATCATTCCTTCACATTGCCATCAGTCTTGCCATCAACCTGGAGTTTATTGCAACATATTTTAGCAAGAAGAAGGCCTCTCTTTCCCTCATAGCACAGTTTTCAGGGGAAGTTGTGTTGCAACAGCTGCAATCATCTTTTGGAGGATTGAGAAGCTAGATCTAAAGCTTCCGGTTCATAGATCTGAGGAAGGGATCAACCCTTCAAGCATAGATCTAATCTGAGCACATATTTCAGCCATATATTCTTTAGATCTAGCTTCAGATCTGTATTTCCCAGTAGATCAAGGATCAAATCCTAGGGAGGTGATTTTCCAAAGTTGCAGATCTGGAAAATTCTTTCTGGGTTATCTTGGGAATCCATCACATTGGACATATCTTGAATCTTGGCATCATTAGAGCTCTAGTTTTGAGTAGATATGCATTTATCATTTCAGCCTGCAACTCCATGATTATATTCTACTGAAGAGACAACGTAGTATTTGTTGTAGAGCCTCAACAGTTACGCTGTACCTGCTTTACACATGTTTTCTGGGTGATCCTAGCTCATCTTTTTGGCTAGATCTACCTATATCTTGTACGTGTGTAACTGATTCATGTCCAATATAATAAAATGGCTCAGTTCTTTCTGCATATTATGATTTGTACTTAGATTTGTTGTTTATCTTGTTGTAAGTTCTTATATTGTGTGAAGTATTACTGCATTCTCCTTTTTGGGGATATTACAGTGGTATCAAAGCATGATCTTTGGCTCATCTTGTGGAAACTTCATCTTTTTACATTGAAAGAAGAACATATAGATGAGTTCTATCATGGAGGATGAAACATATGTCACTCCTTTCTTTAGATCCATGCAATATCTCTCCAAGGAGGTCTATCAAATGAAGGAGGGAGAACAGAGAGAAGATCCAAGGAGAAGATATGATGAGAAAAGTACTTCCTATCAGTAGCAAAGAAGACCGGAGAATCCTAGATCTCCTCATATATCTACTATGCCCAATTTCTTTGAAGAAGGTGAGAGGTATAGAAGTGAAGAAAGGAATGAACCTGAGACTCATGAGACTCTCAGTATATATCTTGAAGAGTACAAAGCACAGTCTAGAGCTTTCAAGGAGAAGCTAACTCTCCAAAAATTCTTCCAGATTAAAGAAGAAAGAGGATCCTATAGCAGCAATAGAAGAAAGAAGCATAATAGGTTCTATTTGCCTAAATTTGATGGATCTTCCTCAAGTAATGTCAAGGCTTGGAGGAGGGAGTTAGATTCATTTTTCAAGCTACATCTTGTGGCCGAAGAGAAGGCTGTTCAAATTGCAGCACTTCATCTCTTAGATGAAGCAGAAGAATGGTGGTTTGGGCACATGGAGCATGCAAAGGTGACCAAGTATTTAGATTTCTTTCACAAGTTGAGAAAGAAGTTTTATGTGGAGAAGACAGAGTTGTGCTACAAAGGGGTATCTCCTAAGGAAACCAAGGATAATGTCAATCTTGTCACTATGGACAAGAGGTCACTACTTTCACCACTTGCTGCAGAAGTACTTGTATCTGGAGAAGATACACTTGCATCTTTGCAAGAAAGTCTTGAGCTCTTGACTTATGGAGTCCCATGCATGGATCAAGAGATGCATGAGGAAGAGGAGGAGGATACGAGTGCTGGTACAATTGAAGAAAAGAGGCCATCACTCTTACCAGTAGTTGGAGATGTTATTGTCCTAGTTGGAGGAACTCTTGTGTTTTGTCAAGAGGTTCCCACATATCAGTTGATCCAAGGTATGCATAAAATTTCAGTACATATTGTTTCAATATCAATGCATAACCAAGGGTTAGAACAAAGTGCTGATTTTAAGCAGAGACATATCACAGCGAAGAGGACCCTTGATATAATCAAGGAGGTGACTGAAAACTATCCCTGTTCATCATTGTTGAGCTGCATTCAACCTCTTGAGTTGAGATGTAGAGTTTCAGAAAATGGGATTAGCATTATCCTATGTACAATGGTTGATTATGATATCAGTATTGTACCTTACTTTGAGACAGCATATGTATTACCCTACAGATCTACAACATTGTCACTTAGTAGCTGTGACAAAGAAAGAGCTTCATCATTCTTGGAGCATTTTGGAGGTAGCTTCACTCATGAAGCAATGGAAGCAAATATGACAAATGGTAGACATCTTGAAATGAGAAACCTTTTCTCCCTTCTAGATGACCCTTTCTCAATGAGCCTCTCACTTCTCAAAGAGAAACTTCTACTTGCATTAAATCCAAAACTTCTTTGGTTTTGGAGGGCCTTTGATGGAGAGAGAATCTCACTAAGAGATCTCATTAGAGATGCATTTCAACACTTCATGAACTGCAAAAGTCTTCAACAGTTTGGGAAGGATGGCATTCCATAAAGGGAGGATGCCATGATTATGCAGTACCTCATTCATCATCCCCATGGGAGTGAATGGGTAAGGATAATAAGCAAGGGGTTGCAAAGCCACTTGTATATTTGTATGGGCCAGCATGCTTGGTTACATTGGTTACCATTGGGAGATTTCTGTCACTCTCCAAAGGCACTTATTTTTTAGATCCATGCCTTAAAAAACATGTATGAAGTGAAGGAGGCATGGCTGCGCTGGCTGCTCTTGGGTGAGTATGGATACCACCCAATAGCTCATCATTTTCTGAATCATGCCTTGTGTTTCAATGGAGAATTGCAGCAAAGGAAGGCATGTTCATTTTGGTTTCACTTGAGAGAGTTTGGCCACCACATGACATCTCCTATGTCTATGTGTTTTGTATTGTGTAAAACTTGGCATAATGATCTCATGTTGTGCATTGATGATGTTTCTTTGTATGGGGCTGATGTGACATCTCATATGTCCATTATTATGCTTTTTTTTCATAATTCACATGAGGAGGAGAGAAAGCAACAAGATCTCTTGTTGCTTGGATTTATTTTGGGGGAGTTTGGCTTGTCCATCTTACATGGAGGAGATGGAGGATGGCAGCAAAGGGCCTTACTCTAGTGGTTATTGTTAGGATAATATGGTTTGACATCTTTGTCTACCCATATTACTTCTTCCATTGTTCTTTTGCATAACCTTGGAATGATGGAGTTTGGATCCGTCAAGGCCAACAGGGCTAAGTATGAGAGCATCTCAATGCTTAATCTAATTCATGAAACATGGGATGAAGATGTGTATTGTGAGATGGAGCTTTTCCTTTATGAAGAGAACCACCTTTTTGTGTGCACCTCATGTATTGATGATGATGTTGGACATCATATGGTTGTCACTTGGTACTTCATGATGGGAGGAGGACATCTAACCAAACAGTTGGAGGTCATTCTTTATGATTTTAAAAGACAAATTTGGAACCAAACATGCATAATCTATTGCAACAAATGGAGGAAGCCTTCCTTATGTGGATGCCATTTGGAGGGGAAAAGATGGCTTTGCATCTACTTTTGGAGTTGATTGAGGACAAGCAACATTTTTCCGGGGGGACTGTAATATTCCCAAATTTTCACATCATATTTGGAATATTAGAGTCCTTGACTTTCTTAATGAATTAAGTAAATAAAAGGGTGGAGTGACCCACAATCCTCAATAAGAATAAATATCCACTTTGTGTGTGTGAATGTGGATTAATTTAGACTAGATCTGCAAAAAGAGGTAGTTGAGCAACTACTAATGTGAATGAGATTGGAGATCATGTCTCATTTAATGAGAGAGATCATGGAGGGTTGATTCAGTAAACTAATATCTTGAAGATGTCAAACAAAGGGTCATTGAGCATTAATGATCAAGTGGTGGAGGATCATGTGCAATTGAAGCACACATGATGAAGGAGGTGTACATTGCACCTAGATTGTTTGGTTGATTTGGTCAAACAGTGCAGTCCCACTTGGAGGATCTTGTCCACATGAGACAACGCAGTTGAGATTAGGGCCAAGGCTTGGGATGGCTCAATCATTATAAAGGAGACGAAGGCAAAGGTGAAAGGCATCTTGGATTATTTTGATGTATGATCTTTTAGATTTGGAATTGTAAAGTGACATTCCACTGCTTTCTTGGGATGTTTAGTAGAGATTGCAGGTGCTGTTTAGCACAGGGTGTTCCCGGGTGGGAATACCATCTCTTTCTTTGAGTGATCTCTAAGGAAGAGAATTTTACTTCATTATACATGTTAAACACCATGTTAAAGCACACACATGGTGTATGAGGAAGATGAACACACACACACAAGAGACTCAACACAATGAAGGATAAGCATGAGGCTTTCTTATTTTCCATTATACAAAGATGTACATTTATAGTAAAATGGTGTGACTCTTGGTTTCATATTCCAAGGTCACTTGGACTCCATTGTGACTTTTTTCATTCCACACTTTCCCATGTAGGATTAGGTGTTCCAACATCCCCCCTTAATCCGAAGGGGTATGTGTGAGTCCAAGAAAAGAGTTGTAATACAAATCTGCAAAGTATACATGGCAGCACTTGGGCTAAATCAACTCTCTAAAATGTTGGAAAAAAGAGGTGGTTTAAGGATGACCACCAACACTGGAACGCAAAACTTGTTGCAGTTCTCGGAACTCTTCCAAAACTGGAAAGAAGCTGAAAGCTTCTGCTAGAGGAATTGTCCCTCATAAAAAAGGGAGACCTTCAACCTAAAAGAAGGGAGGTCTACTACCTGTGATGGTTTTAGGATTACCAACAACTATGGAATGCTTTGAAGCATTTCCTGGAACTCAACCAATGCTGGCAAGAAGCTGAAGGCTGCTAAGCTGAAGGCTTCTGCTAGAGGAAGTGTTCCTCATATATGAAAGGGAGACCTTCGACTTAAAAGAAGGGAGGTCTACTACCTGTGATGGTTTTAGGTTATCCACCAACCAAAGATGATGGTTTAAGGTTGTCCACCAACCGAAGGCATGCTCATGGGCATCCGTATCTCTGGCTACATCTCTGAATCTGGAATGACGAATTGTGGCTCAGGCTCGCTTGAACTGCTATGTCTCTGGCTACAACTCTGAACATGGAACGAGAGATTGTGGCTCAGGCTCACTTGATCTAACGTCGAAGCTTGTACATGACCACCATTTCCCCCCCTGTCAGGGACAAGGTGAGATGATGGCGAAAACTCAACTGCAAGTTTACTCAATATTCTTGAACATGTTCTGACATGCGACTTAAACATCTTCTTGGTTGTTGATGCCCATTGCCAAGAAGCGATCCATCCAAGATGAATCTTGGTTCTTGCAGGAGGCTTGTGTCTGAAGCATCTGTCTGAAGAATGGGTGTGCCAACCACAGTGCTTGCATGGATGAAGATCAAAACAGTGATCTTTCATATGGCCAACTCGATCACAGTGTTGGCATTTCTCAATCTGTTGTGGAAGTGGAGCAGGATCTGGAACAGCTGCAGGTGAACTGTCATACAAGAATCCGACACTCTGAAATATGATGGGCTTGGTGTAGTCTGGAATATGAAAGGACACATCCTTGTCATATCCAAGACCAGTTCTATGCTTGTTGTGGACAAGCTCTTCCCAAGGTCTGATGATGGGCTTGAGAAGTGTAGGTTGAGCTGCTGCATCTGCATGTACATCTGCTCTAGTACAAGGAACTGAATGGGAATCAACTGCAACTTTATCTTCTTTCTTCTGATGAGAGTCCTTCACAATATTCTGAACAGAAATAGGTTCAGAATGGTGACTCTTTTGCTGAAGTTCATCTTGTTGGAGTTGAGATTCCAACTGCAAAAACTCAATCTTTTCTTGTGCATCTTGTAAACAAGTTTGAATGTTACAAAGAGCATCCTTGCTCATTTTTATCATGTCATCAACATTGGAATGAATGAGGTTATTCAACAACACTAATGCCTCATTGATTTTATCCATTTCAACAACTTAGGCTCAAAAATGAAAGGGTGTCGGCTTCAACCGAAAATGCACCCGTTTACAATGTAATTCAACAAATACAAATGACTTTAAAGAATTTCCAACTTCAAAGTACAAGGTCTGCTCCTCAAATGATGGAGGGCAATCAAAAATCCAACAACTCAAATTTACACTTCAGGTCTTAATTGCAACTATGAATGAAGAAGCAATACAATACAATATTTCTGCAAAATATTTTGTAAATGTGCCGCTAAAAACACTATGTAGCTGAATTTTTTCTTCAAATAACTGTTTTGCAATGATGGCAAACTTGTCTTCTCATGTAAAATTCTTCAGAAAATCACCCTCTTATATATGCCACAAATCATAAAATGTCAAATCTTCTTTCTCCTCTATGTAGGCAATTTATCATTTTCTCATTATGCCATTTTCCTCTTCCTTTTCTTCTCGTTCATGTCTTCTTTCTCTCTTTCTCTTTTCCTTCTAAGCTCGCTTTTAAATGAATTAATGGGAATTAATTAAAATAATGGAAAGAGGGATATTTATTGAAATGGGAGGGGAGGGAAATTGATTGGGATTGGGGGTATTATATGGGGGGGGGGGGGGGGTTTGATATTATTTTTTTTAAAAAAATTAAAAAAAGGCTAAGTTAAAAATTGTTTTTAAAAAGCTGGGAAAATTGATGGGAAGGCCGAGCGGTCGCTTTGAAAGGGAGGGGGGTAGAGTAATAAGGTGTGTGATGTATTGCAGAGGGAGTGCAAATCTATGGGAAGGGGCGGATAGGCAAGGAGGGGAGGTGAATTAATTTAAAAAAAAAAATCGAAATTTAAATTAAAAATCGAAATTTAATAAAAAAGGTGAATGCGTTTGTAGTTGGTGGGAAGGGGAAGGGCGTAAAGGGGTGAAGGTCGAATGCCAAAGGAGAGGGAAGGGCGTTTGTAGTGGGAGAAGGGGAACGGGAATGGTTTGCTGCAAGCGTGCGCGACGTGCGCAGGCCGGGCCGTAGCGTGGGTAGGGAGTTGGGTGGTAAACGAGCGGCTCGGGGAGGTCGTGGTGGGAGCGATACATGGGGCATGCGTGAGTGGTGACGCGCGAGGGGGAGAACTGGGTTTGGGGGAGGCCGCGCTGTGAGATTGCGGTGGAGAGGGCGACGTTGGAGTGATAAATGGAAAGCTATAGGCGGGAGTCGAGTAGTGGGAGAGGCGAGTTATGTGAGAGGAGGGTGTGTGCGTTGAGAGGGGTAGGAACCGTGAGTTGTGGGAGCTGTTTTATTTTGCAGAGAGGAGCAGCGCGGGTGTGAAGGGAGAGTCGAATAGGAGAGGGACGTTTTTAAATAAAACGACGGGTTTGCAGGTTGCAGGAGCGGCTTAAGGAGAGAGGAGCGGAGGGCCGACTGGCGTAGGGAGTGATGTAGAGCGAGGTGGGGTAGCCGGGTTGTAGGTTTGTAAATAGGAGTGGTGAGGTATGAGTTGGATAGTGAGCGTTTGAGAGTTGCAGAGGAAGGAGGCCGTGAGGGCCGAGGGGCCAAGTGGCTCAGAATATATATATATATATATATATATATATATATATATATATTATTTTTTTTTTTTTTTTTTTATTTTTTAATATGTAAAACATCGAGATAAATTGAAAGATTTTTTAGAATAGCAGCAAAAAAAAATTTCTTTCAAATATACAACATAATTTTCCTGGAAATTATAGTAGTGAAAATCCAGAATCTTCTTCAGAAACCCAATATAAATAGTATCCAGCAGCTCTTCAAATTGCAGATTTTAATAAGCAGAAATTGCAAAGAAAAATTAGAATGAAAACCTTCATATGGGCAGTGCTGCCTTTCTTCAAAGCCAATGCCTGAATGCTGCTCCTTCTCCAAAACCACTTTCTGAATGCGGAAAAATGTCTGCTGCAGAAACTCTGAGTGCTGCAAAAATGTCAAGAATTTTTGCAGATATGCACAGGCCATAAACACAAATGGCTCACTCAATTTGGAGCAGGGCCAGCAATCGCCCGCTCTGATACCATGTTAAACACCATGTTAAGGCACACACATGGTGTATGAGGAAGATGAACACACACACAAGAGACTCAACACACAATGAAAGATAAGCGTGAGGCTTTCTTATTTTCCATTATACAAAGATGTACATTTATAGTACAATGGTGTGACTCTTGGTTTCATATTCCAAGGTCACTTGGACTCCATTGTGACTTTTTGCATTCCACACATGCCCATGTAGGATTAGGTGTTCCAACAATACATCAGGATTTAAGTGCCATTCCCTTTTTATACTTTCTGCAGAACATTCATATTTAGAAATATGCAGATTTCTGAAGATCAGTTTGGAAGGTGGAAGTTGTCTTCAGTACTTCAGCTGGAGAACAAGGTGAGGGATTATTCCCATCACTTGGGCTTATAGAATAGCACTCCCAGAGCCACATTGTAGATCTGGCATCAGGCCAAAATTTATTGACCTCCTAGCAGCAGTATTCTCCTCAAGAATAACACTGTCCATATTGCAGATATGAAAGGAAGAAGGAAGTTGCTAGTACTTCAGCTGGCAATCCAGTGGAGGATCATTCCTCCACATTTCCATCAGTCTTTCCATCAGCTTGGAGTTTATTGCAACATATTTCAGCAGGCAGAAGACCTCTCTTGCCCTCACAGCACAGTTTTCAGTGGCAGTTGTGTTGTAGCAGCTGCAATCATCTTTTGGAGGATTTTGAAGCTATATCTAGAGCTTATAGCTCATAGATCTGAGGAAGGGATCAACCCTTCAAGCATAGATATGATATAAGCACATATTTCAGCCATCTATTCTTCATATCTAGCTTCAGATCTATATTTCCTAGCAGATCAAGGATCAAATCCTAGGGAGGTGATTTTCCAAAGTTGCAGATCTGGAAAATCCTTTCTGGGTTATCTTGGGAATCCATCGCATTGGACAGATCTTGAATCTTGGCATCATCAGAGCTCCAATTTTGAGTAGATTTGCATTTATATTTCCAGCCTGCAACTCCATGTTTATATTCTGCTAAAGAGACAACACAGTATTTGCTGCAGAGCCTCAACAGCTATGCTGTACCTGCTTTACACATGTTTTCAAGGTGATCCTAGCTCATCTTTTTGGCTAGATCTACCTGTATCTTGTACTTGTGTAACTGATTAATCTCCAATATAATAAAATGGCTCAGCTCTTTTTGCATATTCTGATTTGTACTTAGATTTATTGTTTATCTTGCTATAAGTTCTTATATTGTGTGAAGTATTACTACATTCTCCTTTTTGGGGATATTACAAATCTGCAATTGCCATTCCTCACAACGTTGGAACTTCTTGATGTGTCAAGATTGACCAATGATCCAATTCTTCAAAATCCGTATTGGTTCCCAGTTCTGACCAAAATTCTGGGAAATTGCCCTAAGTTTGAAGGAAAATATGGGGAATATCCCCCAGCGCATGTTACGACGTACCATATTTGGTGTGCTCTAATTCTTGGGTCGATGATTCTGTCCGTTTACGTATTTTTCAAAGAACGTTGACTGATGCCACTGCAAAGTGGTACATTGAACTCCTGCGCGTGACTTTTCAAGGTTTCAATTCCTTAGCCATGGCCTTTCTCACGCATTTTCAGCTGCTTCTTCGCTATGAAACATGAAACCACATCCTAACATCCTTGAAGAAAAATAATGCTACACATATCTCTGATCACATCCATGAATGGAGAAGGCATCGCCGTTTGATCAAATTTGGCATTCCTGATCAATTATTCATGGAATGGCTTACCAAATCATTCATCAATCAGATCGCCAAGGATATCGACATGGGGGTAGCTATCATAGAGGAGAAAGATATAGCTCGTACCCAGTATCTCGATCTAGTTTACTCTCAATCTAACACATTATATGATATCTTACCCGATGCCCCGCTCCCGAATTCTCAGTCTTCAACCTCAAAAGATCCAGTGACACCACCAGTAGATGGTATCATAGGTTCTGTTTCCCAAACTTCACGAAAGTCTTCTTCTGCTCCTAAGAATAAATCATCTTCTTTCTCTGATTCTGTTCCTCAGAATCCCCCGAATCCTGAAAAAATTCAGAGGTCAACACCGTTCAATCTTCTACAACCGATAAATCCTCTAAAGGAAAGAAGAAGGGAAAAGGAAAAACAAAATCTGATGCCCCAAAACAGGATTCCTCTAAACCTCACACTGATGATGGAGCTAAACGCAAATCGAAGTATCCTTGTCTGGTATGTGATGATGAGCATTACACCAAGGACTGTCCACGACGGGCCAAAGTGAGTCGACTGCTCAAAGGCACCCAAGGAACTCTGGCTATTCTTAAGGAACCGTTCCTATCACATCAAACTCAAATGGTGGGGCAACCCCAATTCTCCACCCCTTTTGGCTCTCAAGTTTTCATGATGAATGGCGCTGCACCCATATCTATCGCTAACAGATCAAAAGATTATACAGAACTACGTCAAGTGGTGGGGAAAGAAATTGCAGATGCTCCTACTCCTTCTCCCCCACCCGATTTTGGCCCTCTTCATATTTAAAGGCCTAGTTCTGAGCCCGTTGTACGACCACCTTCCAAAGGCGTGCTCCATAAGTCCTCCTATAACCAGAATTCTCGTGCCACTTAGCATTATAATATTGTTGAGGATTTGGCTTAGGCACCATCCGCTATTTCCACGATGGAGGTGCTTCAGAGCTGTCTGTCATAATGAAAGGCTTTGTTATCCTCTATCAGAGGATTTGATCCTGCTGATTCGAGCCTTATCACTTTTGATCTAGAAAATTTTGTCCCGCATCTCCCTCACCAACTTGCCTTGATTATCCAAGTTGGGATTAATGGTAAGAATATCCATAGAGCAGTCATAGACGAAGGTGAATATACTTGCATCATGTTTGTTGCATGCTGGAAAGCCATTGGCTCTCCAACCCTTAATCAGTCTCCAAACGCTTTAGAGGATTTCGATGGAAGGGAATCTCGCCCTCTTGGTATCCTCACCAGCTTACCTATCACATTGGAAAGAGAAATGGTCAATGTCGAGGTTGAAGTAATTGACACCAAACTAAACTATAATATCCTCCTTGGTCGCAGTTGGACTCATGACATGCTATGTGCACCATCCACTCTCTTTTGTGTTCTCCATTTCCTGCACGAAGGAAAGATTATCACTGTTGATCAGTTGTCCTTTTTCACTTCCACTTCCCCAGAAATAAATTTTCTGTATGTAGACCACATTCCCACGCCTTATGAAAGTGTGGGGCCAGGACTTTTCAAAGATCCTTCCCTTATGGGTATTTTTTCTCTTCCTCTGCCAAAAAATGCTAACGTCAATATGATCTACACTTCTTTTGATCCTTGGATTATCCCTTCGCCTGATCAGGTTGATTCGTTTGGTGACGTAATGACGTTAAGTCCGATATAAATCAGTTATTGTGAGATCATTTCAACTTTGGCTCATCCTTCTGAACATGCTACTTCTAGCATGTGCTTTGACGCGTACTCTCAGCCTCCTTGGCTCGGTTCTTTGGATTCATCCGATCCCCTGAATGAGATGTTTCCCTCCGACGAGAGTATCGTGCAAACCATGTCTCTTGGAGAAATTCTGTTAGGTCCCTATATCACTAGTATAGCCCCTTATTATTGTTAGTGTAAACCCCTTATTGTTATTATTGTACCCTTGTAACCCCCATTTTGTTATTATTGTGCCCTTAAATTATTATTGTTAGGTCGGCTAGAATTACATTATGGCCCCATGGACTCCTATATATAGAAAGGAGGTTTTGTAAATTGTATCATCCAAGAATTGTTCATTCATGTAATGTATTGGAGGTTGCCCCCTCGAAGTGGCTCATTTCTAAGGCGTGAATATCTCTTTTCTTCTCTCTTTAGAGCTGGTTACACAACATTTGGTATCGGAGCTTTGGGATTCTAGGGTTTCGCTGCTCCAAACAGGTCATCGTGGAATTTTCGCTATAAATTTTTTTCTACGAAGCTTCAGAAGCTGAAATTTTTAGGGTGCGAAGCTGAAATCTTGAGGAAGGTTGTCTAAAAATTTCAGATCTTGGTTCGCAATATTTGAGGAGATATCATCTGTGGAAGTTAGGTATTTTTTCAAGCTCATAAACAGGTCATCGTGGCATTTGCGCTATAAAGTTTTTTGTACGAAGGGTCAGAGTCTGAAATTCATATGGTGCGAAGCTGAAATCCTGAGGAAATTTGTCAAAAAATTTCAGAACTTGGTTCGCAATATTTTTGGAGATATGATCTGTGGAAGGTAGTGCTTTTTCAGGCTCCTGAATTTCATCTCAAAGAGGTGATCGTGGAAAAAGTTCAATAACTCTCTCTCTGAAGATTGGATTGGAGTGCCGTCAAAAGTGGTCACAAGTACACAGCCTGTAGTTTCTTCGCTATCAATTTCAGAGACAAAGGACAAAACAGTGACACGTGGCAAGTCGTACAAGTTCGCTCTACTGAACCCGTCCAGAATTAGGTCATTGTGGGAGATTGGACACAACTTT
>CM076582.1:265637092-266012062 GCA_034641835.2 Pinus albicaulis | reverse complement strand
CAAGTAGCCACCCTGGCCGAGCTTGTGATGGCCCTTTTTCTCAATCCTAGCTTTGGTTGCCTTTGAGGTGTCAGGAAACCTAGCATCAAAAGATTGAAGTCAGATATGACGTAGCACACTTTTATTTTAGACATAAAGAAAATTAAAACTATTGAATTAAAGTTGTAATTTACCTTGCGGGTCCAGTTGGCATTTTTCCTTCTTTCTTTGCCCTTTTCTCTTTTCCGTCATGGATGAGTGCTCTCCACTCACTCTCTGAAGCTGCGAGAGGACGCTCATATCTAGGGTTAAATTGCAATTGCGTCCTATAGGTGTCCCTGGTATATTTCAAATATTTGCCGGCTACCTGAGCCACCGCTTTTCTGTCAAATGTGCCGACCCCAAAAGGGCTTCTAGATAATCTAAAAGTTCTTTTTTCAGGTTGGAATTCTGGGAATTCCACCCTGTACGTATGGTTGGGCCAAAAATTACCAACGCATGGCTCTCTAGAATCCTGTAGAACTCATTGTTTCCTACACAGAATAAAACCAAAAGAAAAATAAGATATTATCATTAATTTAAAAATAAAAATCATGATAAATATGTTTTAGATAAATTACATGAAATAGTTAAAATATTAAAATTTACCTGGGAGTTGTACATGCTTTATAGGGACACCCTCATCGTTCACCAACAACGTGCCATTAATGGTCCTTGTGGAGCTGACACGTGTAGCTCCAGGAAACGCAATAATGTAGCTGGCCATATCAGCCTCATCATTGCCAACACGTTCAGCAGTTGGCTGGGTGTCAGCTTGGGCAGGGTGTGTTTCTTGGCTAGCACCTAAAGGAGTAGAAGGTGTACGAGAGGGTTGTTGAGCAATCTCTTGCCCTTGTGTCCCACTACCACCAACACCGGGTTCAGCAAATGCCAGAAGACGCTACATACAAAAGAACTTTTTGTTAGTTTAGTCAATGTAAAAATTAAAAATCAAACTATCACAATTCATCTCATGCAAAACAAAAAAAATATCCTTTTGACTTTTTATTATTACCTGATATCTATTTAGCTGCCTCATAAGATGTTGTATCCTCTCTTCTGTTTCAGGTGTTTGAGGCGCATCTATCAAAGCATTAAATCCCGACGTTGCATCTCGTGCCTTTTTTTGCAACAACAACACTGGAGATAGGGATGAAAAAAGCTCTTCCTCAAAGAGGGAATCATCAGGCGTACCATGGCTAGGTGTCTGCATATTTGAACAAAATTAATATTATTTCAATTATGTAAATAACTAAAATACCTGAAGATAGAGCAATTTTGGCACTTTACATGTTCTTCCGCTGGCCTCTTTCCGCGATCATCCCGTCTCGGGGTTGTTCCTGCACTGCTCTGATCAGTCTGCCACATTGCAATAAAATTATAAATGTAAAAACTTGAAAACAATATCTAACTTGAAAACACAAAATGAAAATTGAAATAATTTCTAATAAGACACCGGAAGATAGAGTTAGAGTTTCAAATATGCCTTGCATTGAATTCAGTCCTGGAAACATGTCATTGCACATTAAGGCACCCAAACATTCAATCCACAAATGATATATTTAAGTAGGCTTCTCCTATTCTGGGAAAACACCATACCTATAATGCATTCACTTGCATGTATAAAGGAAAAGGAAAACATGTTTTCATACAACGGTGACAAAGGCATCTTGGGGAAAGGTATCTTCACTTTTTATTTATGTTGTTCACCCACACCACTCTCGTGTTTTCACTAATCCTGTTTTGTCATTTTTGGATTCAAATTAAGTTAAGGCCTTAAGTATTTTTTGACCTTTCGGTGTAGTTTTATAAGTGGCATGTATGGATTTTCCATTAATTCTGCACTTTTTCTCTTCATGCGCATGTTTCCCTGGAAATCAAATGCATGATTTAGTCCCATACATTTAACAAGTTGTTGGATCAACTCCATAGGAAATATCGTGTTTCCTATTCAATCAAAATTTATCTCAGTTAGGGTAGGTAGGAAGGTTTCCCCTTTGTATTAATAGGGCACTTCTAGCTTGCATTTTTATTATATCTTTCAAATTTAGTGTCGTTTCAATTAGGGCATGAATTTTTGCAACTTTCAAGGTGAGAATGAACAAAGACAAATTTTTGTGATGGATGACTGTATATGACTCCATGGCCGGAGGAAAAGGCACTAATCTACTTCTTCAAATATCTATAGTTCTCATTCACCTCATACGAAGATGGTCCCTGATTTTGAGCCAAATGTTGCAGCAAAAAGTTCCCCCCTCCATAATTTGATAGTCAATGGAAATTTCTTAAATTGATGATGGGGCAAGATTATGGAACATTGGCACATACATATGTAATGGAATTCCAAGATCATAATATATGTTTGCATATGTTTATGGCAATGTTCCACCAAGTCCCCTGGAGGTGGGAGCGAGGGGACGAGGGAGCGCGGGAGCGGCCTATGCAAAAGCTCCCTACCAATTTTCAGGAAACGTGGGGGGACGTCGGGGTCATAAAAATTATAAATTTTAATATTTAAAATGTAACTATATTTTTGCAAGGAATGTATATACAGTCATCATACACTTGCATCATGAAAGATAAATCATAAATGATAAAATTACAAATCGATGAATGATGAATCATATAATTGAAACAAATTTAAAAGTTAAAAAGTTAAAACATACATCATACAATCATGCATGTAAGTTTGTAAGTTTGTAACTATATAATCATTAATGTAACTACTAACAATGTACAATGAAAATAAATTTTAAGATATCATATGACATATTATATCAAGATTCAAAATAGAGTTTAAACTGAAGTTTACAACTCAAGTCTGAAACATAAAACTTAAACGCAAATAAGTTATGTCTGAAACATAAAACATAAAACATAACATATGAATATCAAATGATATCATCATACTGATAAATGAGCATAAATGCTCAATTTAATGCCCCATTAGTCTCTGAATCCAACTTCTGCACGAATATATCAAGATCAACCATGTCACCATCTGAATCAGAATCACTTGGATTCTCAAATATGCTAAGTGGCACATCAAATTTTAACATGAAACCATAAACTAAAAGGGGCGGTGAGGGGATGTGAGGGGGCGTGAGGGAAACATCCCCTAGAAGTCCCCAAGACCCCGGAGCGTGAGGGGGCGAGGAATCTAGACCCCTAAGTGGGGGGGCGAGACCCCATGTAACACTGGTTTATGGAGGTGGTGGAGAAAAAGAGAGCTCAAATAGAGCTGAAATTTTTCACATAAAAAGGACTGTGGGCTTGACTAATGGTTCCATTTAAAAAATGATATCTAGACAGAGAATAAGTGTAGCATGCAAACATGCATTGAAAATCCATCTGAGTTTGCATTGTATTACTTATGATGGATTCAAATTTGGGTTTCAAAATGCCAGGTTATGGCATGATTTTTGTCGAGAAACCCTTAGTTGGATTCTCATGTTGGTTTAATTTATATTTTAAGTTTTTTTTGCAATATTTGGGTGATAGTAACTCATGAACTAGGTTACCAATGTGTAACAATCATATTTCAAGAATAAAGATGTGATTTTTTTTATATTATTATTATTATCTATTAGCTACGAGTATTGACACCTAATGCCTGGAATTTTGACATCTTGATAGCATGGATCATTTCGAAAATGTTTCTAGTAATGTTAACATAATAACTATCATTACATGTCTTCACTTTTTTCACCATAATAGACCTGTGATATGGACTCATCACACAACTTCATATGCTATGTCCCAACAAGTTCAAACTGGTTGAACCTACCTCATGGTGTGGTTATTAAGGACAAGTTGCTTGATATATAACTCGATAGCATAGACCACGTTGCAGTTCTAAAAAGAATCCTCAAGTGTCAAAAAAACTTCACAATATGTTCTACTATAAAACCTTTTGGGATACCTGAAATAATATATGTATCATTGATGACTTTTAAAGTATGACAAGATCCAGAGGGAAAGGAAATCAATGGAAGAGTGATCCACCAATGAGAACCTAGAATTTAGCATCGGATGAGTTAGAGTCTAGGAAATTGAAAGCCTATAATTTTAATTAGTGATGAAGGACATCACATAGGTAATTATATTTTCATGTAGAATAATCTGTTAATTCAAATTTAAACTACATAATATGAAAGGCATACCATAAATTTTTCCCCGTAAGTCCAAACAACCTATAAAAATGGAAAACCTTCTTTTTCCATGGGAAATAATTTACCTTTCCTTTTTCAAGGCAATCTAAATCACAAAAAATATGAACTATATTGCACACATTCTTGGATAATGTGAAAGTGGAAAAGGAATACCCTACACAAGTGATGCACACATGTACATTTTAACACTAATATATTTTTGTAGTTGAAATGCAATGCTTGTTTTCATTTAAATGTAGGGTTTTTAAAGCAGGGAGAAATAATGGCTGCAAAATTAATAAGCGTTTCTTTGGGAAAAATTTAAATCTTGTATTGGGTGATGAAGATAATAGAGGGTATTGAATCTTGATTCTTGACATCTAGAGAGAACCATACAGCCTAACACAATCCAATAGAATTGACCAAAAAACCCAAATAGAGTCAACCCTACTATAGGAGGAAGGGCCTGCAGTAAGAACTTACCATTTTGCAAGAGGCGAGCTCTAATGTTGTTGTACGGGGGGCACTCGGGCGGCCGGGGGGCGGGCGGGGGGGGGCGGGGGCGGGCGCGCGGGGGCGAATGCGAGGGCAAGGCTGTTGGGGGCGAGGGCGAATGCGGGCGAATGCGTGCAGAGGGCGAGCGAATCCGGGCGAATGCGTGCACGGGGCTCGGGCGAATGCGAGGGAGAATGATCGTGCAAGAGCTCGGGGCGAATGCTGAGGGCGAATGCTGTTCTGCAAGAGCTCAGGGCGAATGCTGAAGGCGAATGCTGAGGGCGAATGGTGTTCTACAAGAGCGGAGGGCGAATGCGCGCGTGATATCAGACGTTAATGTAGCACACATGTACATTTGAACACTAATAGATTTTTGTAGTTGAAATGCAATGCTTGTTTTCATTTAAATGTAGGGTTTTTAAAGCAGGGAGAAATAATGGCTGCTAAATTAATAAGCGTTTCTTTGGGAAAAATTTAAATCTTGTATTGGGTGATGAAGATAATAGAGGGTATTGAATCTTGATTCTTGACATCTAGAGAGAACCCTACAGCCTAACACAATCCAATGGAATTGACCAAAAAAACCCAAATAGAGTCGACCCTACTATAGGAGGAAGGGCCTGCAGTAAGAACTTACCATTTTGCAAGAGCTGAGGGCGAATGCTGTTCTGCAAGAGCTGAGGGCGAACGCTGAGGGCGAATGCTGAGGGAAAATGCTGTTCTGCAAGAGCTGAGCGCGAATGCTGTTCTGCAAGAACAGAGAGCGAATGCGCGCGTGATATCAAACGTAGCTATTGCGACAAATACGAAACATTTTTATGTAGCGCACATATAAGTTTCGAATTTTTATGTAGGGCCCATATAAGTTTGGCAAGCTTGCTTTTCACTTTAGAATTTCCATTTTACCTTAGAAATACCACAAACGACAAAAAGTTAAGAAAGAGGTTATCTTGCACATATAGTGCGCCGCACTTCATCAGCTTACGATTCCCGGATTGACAATTAAATGCAGCAATTTAGGACACACTAAATTGACCAAACAGTTAGCTTGAACATACATGAGAAAATTTTACACAATGCCATGTTAGACTCAAGAGCTTCACACAATCTAATGCCCAAGGTAGTGATGGAAAGCTTAGGCTTAGAAATTACTAAACCATACAAAGACTTGTATTCCTTTGATTCAAGCAGAGTCAAATGTTTGGGTTTAATCAAATATTTGTGTGTTAACTTATCCCAAATCCCTGCTAAGAGTTTAGTCATGGACATAGTTGTAGCTGACATTCCCCCTAAGTATGGCATGCTCTTATCAAGATCTTGGGGAGCCAAACTTCAGGGAAGCCTTCAAATGGACATGTCCTATGCCACCATCCCTGTTTTTAACCAAAACATAAGACTATACAGGGAATGTCACATGAAGTACATGGTAAGAAACATAGACAAACCAAACAACTCTCTAATCTATTCTATTCAATCAAGTTTAGATTCCTTTATCTTATGTAACAAAGATGAAATTACTCAACAGGATAAGGAAAACATAGACCAGATCAGTTCACCAGAACAATCAAATATTCCCTCGAATCAAATTCAAAACATTGACAATCAACAGCAACAAGAGAATGAAATTAAGGATGGCATACTTTGGACAATAAACTTTGATGGATCTTGTAATAAAACAAGTGCAGGAGCAGGTGTGTGGATTCAAAATACAAATAAGAGTTTTTCATATAAATTGGATTTCCCATGCACTAACAATATTGCTTAGTATGACGCACTTCTCCTAGGTTTACAATTGCTTAAATAGTTAGAAGCCCAGAAGATATCAATCTTAGGAGATTCTGAACTTATAATAAGAAAAATCAAAGGAGAATACTCAGCTAGAAATCCAAGACTTAGGGAATATTGGAACACTGCCCTGGATCTATTGAAAACCTTTGAAAAGTATGAACTTATTTTCATTCCAAGAGCACTAAATCATCTAGAAAATGAACTCACCTTCAATGCCAGCAAGTGCCAAATACATGAAATAAATGAACAACTTAGTGTGAAGGTAAAACACAGGTCTGCTGTGCCTGATAACGAAGATCACTGGCAAGTGTTTGATTCTGACAAACACATAGATGATTTATTGAAATCATAAAATGATTTTAGCATACCAATGTCAGAAACCAGCCATAAAGAAAATTGCTTGTATATTGAACAAATCCTAGAAGTTGAAATGACATATAATGCTGACATAAATCATTATGAAAATCCTTTTGAAGCAAAGGTAATTGAAAACGCAGACCAAGAAGACTTGGAAGTTTTACGATGCAAAAATGATAAAATTCCAAGAGGTCTAGCACCTTTAGAACACCTTTTTGATTTTAACGATGTAGCCAAAGAACCGAGAATAGAGCCTGTGGAAACAAATACAGAAGAGCATAACATAGGTAGTCTAGAAGAACCCAAGATGATCAAGCTGTCCAGCACTCTACCAGCTCACATAAAATTGTAGTACATAGAGCTGTTCAAAGAGTTTAAAGATCTTTTTTCTTGGGGATACAAAGACCTAAAATCATACAATACCAGCATCATCCAGCATAAAATCCCTTTGAAGGAAAATAAAAATCCTTTAAAAAAAAAACTAAGGAGAATAAACCCTCTTTTACTCCCTTTAGTTAAGGCAGAAATTGAAAATATGCATGCTGCTGGGATCATTGTACCAATTAGATATTCTGATTGGGTATCAAACTTAGTCTCTGTTAGAAAGAAAACAGGGGAAATCAGGCTCTGTATTGACTTCAGAAATTTAAACAGAGCCTCTTTAAAAGACAACTAACCCTTACCCAAGATGGACCATATACTTCAAAGGGTAGTTGGGTCGAAAAGGATATCCCTCTTAGATGGGTTCTCGGGTTACAACCAGGTGTTAGTGCTCCCAAATGATCAAATCAAAACTACTTTCATTACACCTTGGGGCACCTTTATGTATGTCGAAATGCCTTTTGGATTAATGAATTCAGGGGCTACCTTCCAAAGGGCCATGGACATAGCCTTTTCTGAAGATATTGGCTATTTCATAATCATTTACCTTGATGACATAACTGTTTTCTCAAAATCTGATGAAGAACATTTGATTCACCTAAGAAACGTTTTTGAGAAGTGTAGGAAATTTGGCTTGTCATTAAATCCCAAGAAAACACTCTTTGGTCTCCAAGAAGGTAAACTTCTTGGCCATATAATTTTGGAAGAGGGAATCAAAATAGACCCTACAAGGATAGATGGCATATTGCAGATCAGCCATCCAAGAAGCCTCAAATAATTACAATCTTTCATTGGAAAGATTAATTTTCTGAGGAGGTTCATCCCCAATCTTGCTGAGTTATTGAAAAACATTACAAACATGCTTAAGAAAGATGTCGGTGTGAAATGGACTTTACCAGCTAAACAATCATTCGAACTGGTCAAACAAGCTCTTACTCAAACACCAGTCTTGATTAGTCCAGATTTCACCAAAGACTTTTATATCTTTTCTTTTGCATCTGAACATACAATAGCTACAGTTTTACTTCAAAAGAATGATTCAGGGCGAGAACAACCAATATCCTTTTTTAATAGGCCTTAAGAGATGCTCCTCTCAAATATAACATCATGGAGAAGCAAGCCTTAGCATTGGTGAAAGCATTAAAAGACTTTAGGGTCTATACTTTACACTCTCACATAATTGCTTTTGTTCCACATACTGTTGTCAAGGAAATTCTAAGTCAAGACCCTGATGGTAAAAGGGGAAAATGGATTGCAACTATTCTTGAATATGACTTAGAAATCAGACCCACCAAACTAGTTAAAGGGCAGGGATTAGCAAAACTTATGGCTGAGTCTAACTTCCAAGCACTAGACATGAATATGGTGGATATGTTGGAAGAAATAGAAGAATCTACTGCTCCTTTTATTGAAGAAAAATTTCTAAATTCTCCTTGGTATGCTGACATTATTTATGTGCTTTTATATTTAAATGCCCCCCCTTCTTTGTCCAAAACTAAAGCTAGATTTTTGAAACAAAAAGATTTGAGTTTCTGCATTGTAGATGGGATATTATATTGGAAAAATGCTGTTGGAATTTTTCTTAAATGTTTACTTGAAGATGATGCAGGAAAAATCATGCATGAGTTGCATGACGGAGAATGTGGAGGACACCTCTACTGGAAGGCCACAGCGAACAAAATTCTTAGATCTAGTTACTATTGGCCTACCCTTTTCCCAGACACTCAGAAGTTGGTCATGTCTTGCCATAAGTGTCAAATTTTTGATGGCAAAAGAAAACTCCTTCCCTTACCCTTACATCCCATCAGAGTTGAGGCACCTTTTCAACAATGGGGTTTAGACTTCATTGGGGAAATTCACCCATCCTCCTCAGCTCAACATAAGTGGATCCTCACAGCCACTGACTTCTTTACCAAGTGGATAGAAGCTATACCTTCCAGAAATGCTAATGACTCTGTCATTATCAATTTCCTTGAAACATATATCCTATCCAGATTTGGTTGTCCCAGAAAAATAATAACAGATAATGATGCTGCTTTTAAATCTAAGAAGATGGTTGATTTCTGTTACAAATACGACATAACCTTGGGCCATTCCACTGCTTACTATCCCCAAGGAAATGGATTAGCTGAATCTTCCAACAAGAGCCTCATCAATATCATTAAAAAACTGTTGGAACAAAATCAGAAATCATGGCACAGTAAGCTAGTTCATGCCTTATGGGCTGATAGGTTAACTACAAAGAAATCAATAAATATGTCCCCCTATCAGTTAGTTTATGGCATGGATGCAATTTTTCCTACCTCATTGGGAGTTCAAGTCTTGACACTCCTTCAAGAAGTGTAGATTGAAGAAAATGATATGCAGAGAAGGATCAACCAAACAATCCATTTACAGCAGACCAGAGAAGAAGTTTATGAGAGAACACAGTTAGTCCAAGAAAATATGAAGAAGCTATTTGATAAGAGGACTAAGGCAAACAATTTCCAAGTTGGAAATGTTGTTCTTAAGTGGGATTCAAGGAAAGAAGAGAAAGGAAAACATGGCAAGTTTGAGAACTTGTGGAAAGGTCCATATGTTATTCATGTTGAGAGGGGTCACAATGCATTTTTCTTGAAATAATTGAATGGAGAAGATCTATATGGAGGTCCTGTCAATGGAAGAATGCTAAAGCATTACTTCTGCCAAGAATCATAAATTTCAAAGAATTCTATTTTGTCATTGTAAATATCATAGTCTGAACATTGCATTCAAAGTTATGAAAATCAAAAATACAAAAACAGAGAAAGAAAGAAAAGAGGACAGATTGTAAAAAACAATAAAGGTATAGCCCCATACCAAAAAGAGAAAAAAATATGAAAGTGTGCAAGCTTAAATGCCACTCTTGAAAAACACACTTCTAGTTAGTCAAACAGTTTAAACTTGACCAATTAGCTTTAAATTTTCTACTGATAGGATAGTGAATTCGATTTTCCAAACTATTTAATCTTGGCTTGTCAGTAGATAGTTTAGTATAGAAATTAAAGGTTCAAATATGCTCAAAATACGAACCTAAATATTCCAAGAAAAGAGAATGACTCAAATCTGTTTCAAGTTATGAGTCAAAGGAGAGGTAATTATGGTTCTAGTTAGCTCAAAATCTGAACCAGAAGATAAGCAAAGAACAACTCAAGTAAGAGTCAAAACAAAGTTGTAAAAAGAGGAAGGAAGTGCTTTGAAAAATCAGATCTTAAGCCTTCATTTTTGTTTTAAATTTTGTGCAAAATAATGTCTATGTTCAGTTTTTTCTTATGCCATAGGCCAACATCAAGTCAAATAGCTTAATCTTGACTTGAATGCTTTTTAAATTTCTGTTGTAGAAACTAGAGAATAAAGTCTGTTGGACAGTTTAATCCCAACAGGCAGTAGATTAGGTAGAGAATCATATGGGCTCAACTTTTTAATCTGAGTCCATGGAGAAATAAGGAGTAGAAATAGATTAGCTTTCTTGTTTTCAAAAGAATAAAATGTTGTGAAAGAGTTTGCCAATCCAAGTGCACCCTAAAGAAGAAAAAATGTTAGATCAGTAGGATTGGGTAGGAAGACAGGTTGTATTGATGAAGTTCCATTGTTAATCCATGAATGCTAATATGTTTCAGAGAAAAAGAACATCATCCATAGAAAGGAAGGCAACCCAATGGATGAGGCAACTGATCAGCCTCCCAGAGAATGCAAGTCTGAGGCACCATCCCCAAGTGGAGCCACTGTTAGCCACCCATAAATTCTGTCATATCAGGTGGTGGCTAAATGATGTTGGATAGCCTTCAAGAAACAATTTCATTGCTACAATTGTTTATGCTTAAAGCATTTTGATAAAATCCTATCCTTTGGATAATCGTCGCTTCTTTTCCCCTTTTCAACTCAGAAATTCTGTTGTCATTACATGAAGAAAAACTGTTGCAAGCACCATTTTACTCTTTCTCCCTTCTTCCAAAACTGACCTCATCTTTGCTTTCTTTTTCCATAAAATCCCTCATTTTCATGTTTTTCCCCTTTCCCCTTCAGTAAAATCCCTTTGATAAGGTTCTAAGACCCTTTCTTAGCCTTATCGAAACCCACCAACTCCTTTGAAAATCATTGAAAAATGCCTAAAAAACACATTTTCATATTATGGACTTAAGCCCCCTTGGGCTAAGTCTTTAGCCCTCCCTTCCATATGCCCTGGTGCTGGAACCAAGTGCCAGCCTTCCAAGCGCTTATCACGTTGCCCGATTGCGATTAGCCCCTCCTTTTTAACCCTCGGTCATATCATTATGGGAATTTTGAGGTCTAAAATGGGCCTCATAAGAAAAATGTACAACAAAAATAAACTTTATAACAACCAATAGGATTCAAGATGATGATGTCATCCATAATGGATGATTCACCATTTTTGGAGTAAAAAAGTAAAAATATTAAAAAATAATAGAATAATAAAACTACTTTTTCAACTCGTATTTTAAACTTATCTCCCAAAATTTTTACTCAAATTTCGAGCGGGAGTACTCGTTGGATGCGGAATTTAATTCCTCATCCAAGGAGTACCCATGTTGCATACTTTCGATGAACTCTTCTACACGAAAAATGAGAAATACATAAAAAACGTGATTGTAATCACGTTTTTTTTATGTATTTCTCATTTTTCGTGTAGTAGGACCCATCGAAAGTATGCAACATGGGTACTCCTTGGATGGGGAATTAAATTCCGCATCCAACGAGTACTCCCGCTCGAAATTTGAGTAAAAACTTTGGGAGATAAGTTGAAACTATGAATTGAAAAAGTAGTTTTTTCATTTTTCCCTCTAAAATTTGATGATGTCATCAAATCTTATTAGATTTTTTCCACTATTATTTTATAATTTCCTTAGGAGGCCCATTTTAGACCTTAAAATTCCCCTAATGGTTTCTCCATGCACCCAAAGGCCCCGCAATCAAGCGCCAAGCCATTTTGAATATTAATTATGTCTGCCCAAAGTGTAAAACCTTTTGTTATATATTAAATCCGTCGGCTTTTATTATTTATAAATTTTCCGCCAGTCCAAAGTTCAGGGCGATCTCGCACAATCCATCGCCCAGTGGTCCCCGCCATCCACTTGCCGTTGCAAAAACCACGCGGTATACATCGCACAGCCTTCAAGCGGAGGACAGTTTTTTCCCAATCGGCAACGATTCCATACGTTGGCCGACACGTGTCCTAGGCACTGTTCATAAAACCGCCGTCCATCGCGCGTTAAAGATCAGACGTGGACCCAGCGCGATATTGACGTCCACCATCAGATCTGAGGCCGCCCATCAGACGACGATCGCTCACCAAAGAAGCTCGACAGTTAACCAGGCTACGGTGCAACATTTAAAAGATCTCCGCCGTCGATCTGATCTGTGTAGAAATTTGAATAATTTTCTGAATTATTCATCGAGATTATCCTGATTACACACTATTTGAGCTTCATGCATAATACATAACCTCTTCTACAATTGATCATTAATATGCGGAAATAGAAACAGTCGCATGCGCACATAAACACAATAGTCAAACACACATAAACATAATATGTAATGGGGAAAGCTTACAGCTAAAAACCCCCAACTATCTGTATATTATAATGATAGAGAATCATGTAACAATAATAGTACAATACTCCTCACAAGTACTCAGTACTATCTCCAAAAGTTACACACAAACTAGCTCAGATTTGAACAAGTCACAGGTTCAAATCTCCTCCACAAGTCTGCCTGCCTCTACTGCGCAATCCAAGATGAATAATGATGAGATCCAAGTTCGAATCCCACTGGCTTGTACTGCGCAATCCTCATTGGAAATCTCAATCAATGTGTGTGCAAATCCCATGCACAGCTATAGTCACAACTAATAGTAGACTCACCCTTTCACCCACCTCTAACACTGGTCTCCACTGAACTGTCCATGCATTGTAGTTAACTGATGTATTCTTTAGTTGATTTATGAGTTAATAATTAGTGAATTAATTAATAATTAATTCACACCACTCATCACTAGTGTATTTATCAGTTAGACTAAATACAACTAGTTCAACTAAGTTAAACAACACAACTCCATCAACTGTCTCATCAACTCCACCAAACTCTGCCACATGAGTTCTAACTGAAGTCAACCATGCAATAGCTCAACTAAACCCTAGGAATAGCGTAATTCCTTCTGTCAGCTGCATGTGCCACATCTGTAGCTCAAACTGAAGTGCTGCAAGAGAATAAGATAATGTTTATAGTCCAAATATTATTAAGAGCTAATAATATTTGACTGACCTATTTTTAGACAGGCAGTCTAAAAATAGACTTTGACCTGTATGTCTAAAAATAGCTGTCCATCTATTTTTACCAACTTGACCAATCATCCAAGAATAGCATCCCGCAACTCCTAGACCATGCTTCATATGTCTAAAAATAGACATAGTCTAAAAATAAACTTTTCGACAAAAATCACCTGTGTGGTCCCCCACCTAGTTTAGGTGATCACTTTCCAACTAGGATCAGGAAATATGTTTCAGGAGACCTCCTTCATTGTTTCTTGTTTCCATTTTCAACACTCCCTCTCAACAAGAAAGGACTGTCTTTGCATGCGACATGCAACTCCATGCATTCGCCCTGCAACCTTCACAAGCGCCATGCAACTCCATGCACCTGCTCTGCAACTCCTCTGAAACTGAATAGGCTCCAAAAAACTCAATCAGTTTGATGCATCTATCATCAAAGTCTTCGACCTCTGCTTAGCTACTACACATGTCATCAGGAACCACTGCGTTGTTGAACTCTTGCACCCATGCACTCTGCACTTGCTGTCAACTCTGATTCGTGCTCCAGTATCCGACACTGTCACTTTGATCTGCCTGCATCAATCCAATTGATCTGCTACTGTTGCACTGTGGGCACCTCATAGCCAGGTTCAATTCATGAGATCCACACCATCTCCATGAATCCTGCCCTGAAATCTCCACTGGGATTACTCATGCATGTCGCCCCACCTCTCACCTGGTGGTATAGCTGCATGCACTCCCTCTGCCCGTCTGGCACAAAATTTCTCTGCATGAGTGGTTTCTCCCACTCCATGATCCTCTTGTGGCTGCTCCACACCCCGAGGTTCACTTTCACCTGCATGCAAAACTTTCTCCCTCTCAAGCATCAATTGCATGTCTTTCTCCAGCTTCCCAACAGTAGGAAGCTCCGTAGACATCCCATCTACTTCAAGTCTGTAGAGATTCTTTGCCCGAATCCCAACCTTCTTGACTTGTCCCGTTGCCTTGTGCCGAAGGAAAACTTTCCCTTCTCTAAAGACAAATTCATACCCTTTATCCTCTAACATTGCAACTGAGATCAAATTCTTTGTTAAACCTGGTACATGCAATACATCTTGTAAAAGAATGAGTTTACCTGACTCCCTTTGAAAGGTTATGGTACCAATGCCGGTCGCATTGTATCGTCCATTGTCGCCCAACTCAACATGCACCTGGAGATTTTTCTCCACCAAGTTACTGAAAAGATTCACATCTCCCGTCATGTGAAAGGAAGCGTCACTATCAAAATACCACCCCGATCCCAATGCAATAGACACCATGCATGCGATCAATGAGAAGTCCAGCTCAAATTACGAGGCAAGAACCTCACCAGCTGCAGCTCCAGCAGCCTGCTTGTTCTTCTTCTTTTGTGGACAATTTGTGGCGTAATGTCCATGATCGTGACAGTGAAAACACTTCACTTTGGACATGTCACGATTTTTACCATCCGCACCAGAATGAGAAGCCTTCTCCTTGCCCTTCCCCTTCCTTGCTTTGGCAGCCAAAGCACAATCTTCTTCATCATATGCCTTTGATGAAGATCCATCCCTGGTACTCCGCCTTATCTCCTCTTGCACAAGATCTGACCAAAGTCGCTCCCATCCTGGAAATTTCTTCCGACCATTGACAGAATCCTCATAGGAATGCCAACTCTTCGGAAGCCCAAGGAGAGCCAAGCTCACCAAGTCTTATTCATCCACACTAACTCCTACACTCCCAAGCTCATCCCTGCAGTGGACAAACTTTGTCAAGTATACCGGAATAGTGTCATTATTCTCCATCTTTATTTTCCCGAGTTTATCCTTGAGCGCTAACTTCCTCTGGTCACTCTTTCTTTGGAACAAATCTGTCAACGCTTTCCACATCAAATATGGAGAATCTTTACCATGCAGGCTGGATACAATGTGATCCTTCACGCCCTCCAACAGAATCCTTTGACACCTTGCTGTCTTCTTTTTCCAAGCCTCAACCAAGGCTGCATCGCTAGGCTTTGGAACTTCAGCATCTATGAACTCCTTCAACCCATTGTCATTGAGCACCACCTCCATCCTATCTCTCCATGCAATATAATTCGAGCTGCCTTCAAGAGCATACTCCAATCGCAATCGTTGATAAGACATTTTGACTTCGACACCAAGAAAACACTGCTGCAAAATTTGAATTCCAAGCTCAAAACTCAACTGCTTCTGGATCTGTGAGAACAAATTATTTCTAGCACAGAGATTAACTGTAGGGGTGTTTACTGGATATATCACCTTTCAGAGAAAGGATGGATCCAGAGGCTACCTGGCCCGTTACAGACTCTGTCTACCGAAATAATTGTAATCACTGTATTAGATCCGATGATCAATCTCCCTCTGATACCATGTAGAAATTTGAATAATTTTCTGAATTATTCACCGAGATTATCCTAATTACACACTATTTGAGCTTCATGCATAATACATAACCTCTTCTACAATTGATCATCAATATGCGGAAATAGAAACAGTCGCATGCGCACATAAACACAATAGTCAAGCACACATAAACACAGTATGTAATGGGGAAATATTACAGCTGAAAACCCCCAAATATATGTATATTATAATGATAGAGAATCATGCAACAATCATAGGACAATACTCCTCACAAGTACTCAGTACTATCTCCAAAAGTTACACACAAACTAGCTCAGATCTGAACAAGTCACAGGTTCAAATCTCCTCCACTGTTTGCCTACCTCTACTGCGCAATCCAAGATGAGAATGAATGAGATCCAAGTTTGAATCCCCTTGGCTTGTAATGCGCAATCCTCATTGGCAACCTCAATCAATGTGTGTGCAAATCTCATGCACAAGTATAGTCACAACTGATAGTAAACCGGCTCTTTCACCTATCTCTTCCACTGGTCTTCACTGAACTGTCCATGCAATGCTGTTAAATGATGTGTTCTTTAGTTGATTTATGAGTTAATAATTAGTGAATTAAATAATATTTAATTCACACCACTCATCACTAGTGTATTTTTCAGTTAGACTAAATACAACTAGTTCAACTAAGTTAAACAGAACACAACTCCATCAACTGATCCATCAACTCCACCAAACTCTGCCACATGAGTTCTGAAGTCAACCATGTAAAAGCTCAACTAAACCCTAGGAATAGCGTAATTCCTTCTGTCAGCTGCATGTGCCACATCCGTAGCTCAAACTGAAGTGCTACAAGAGAATAAGATAATGTTTATAGTCCAAATATTATTAAGAGCTAATAATATTTCACTGACCTATTTTTAGACAGGCAGTCTAAAAATAGACTTCGACCTGTATGTCTAAAAATAGCTGTCCATCTATTTTTACCAACTTGACCAATCATCCAAGAATAGCATCCCGCAACTCTTGTATTCTTCATGCTCCATATGTCTAAAAATAGACATAGTCTAAAAATAGACTTTTCTAAATCTTTGTGTGCATCAATTGTAGTGGTCCACCACCTAGTTTAGGTGATCACTTTCTCCAACTAGGATCAGAAAGATGTTTCAGGAACCTCCTTCATTATTTCGTTGCCATTTTCAACACTCTCTCAACAAGAAGGACCTGCCTTTTGCATGCGACATAACCCATGCATTCGCCCCAACCTGCTGCCGCCGTATGCAACTCCATGCACTGCTTCCGCAACTCCTTCCGAAACCGAATAGGGCTCCAAACAACCCAATCGTCCGATGCATCTATCATCAAAGTCTTTGACTCGCTAGCTTGCGCATGTCATTAGGAACCACCGCGTTCAGGAACCACTGCACTATTGAACTCTGCACTGCGCTATTGAACTCTCGCACCCATGCACTCTGCACTTGCTGTCAACTCTGATTCGCGCTCCAATATTCACACTCACTGACCGCTTGCAGCTTTCCACCGACTACATCGCTGCGCGGGAAGCACCTCATACCAGTTCACTTTCCATGAGCTCCACACCATCTCCATGAATCCTGCCCAGAAATATCCACCTGGGATTACTCATGCATGTCGCCCCACCTCTCACCTGGTGGTATAGATGCATGCACTCCCTCTGCCCATCTGGCACAAAGTTTCTCTGCATGAGTGGTTTCTCCCACTCCATTATCCTCTTGTGGCTACTCCACACCCCAAGGTTCACTTTCACCTGCATGAAAAACTTGCTCCCTCTCAAGCATCAGTTGCATGTCTTTCTCCTGCTTCCCAACAGTAGGAAGCTCCGTAGATATCCCATCTACTTCAAGTCTGTAGAGATTCTTTGCCCGAATCCCAACCTTCTTGACTTGTCCCGTTGCCTTGTGTCGAAGGAAAACTTTCCCTTCTCTAAAGACAACTTCATACCCTTTATCCTCTAACATTGCGACTGAGATCAAATTCTTTGTTAAACCCGGGTACATGCAATACATCTTGTAAAATAATGAGTTTACCCGACTCTCCGAAAGGTTATGGTACCAATGCCGACGGCCGTATTGTATCGTCCATCGCCGCCCAAATCAATGTGCATCCGGATATTTTTCTCCTCCAAGTTATCAAAAAGATTCACATCTCCCGTCATGTGAAAGGAAGCGCCACTATCAAAATACCACCCTGATCCCAATGCACTAGACACCATGCATGCGATCAATGAGAAGTCCAGCTCAAATTGCGAGGCAAGTGTTAGTATGAATCCTTTGTCGAAGTGTACGAAAAAGGACCACTTTAGCTACGCATAACTAATAGCCCTAACAACAAAAGTGGCTGCCAATATCTTCAGATCTGCAGTTAGTTGAACATAAAAGAGCTGCAAAAACCAGATCTATGCATGGAAAGACATTAAGCAGAAAAAACAAGGGTTTGCTCCATATACCAATAGACAAGACAAGAACAATTTTTGAAAGAATTTTTATATTAATTTGGCACCTGGGAGGAAAACAAGAAGGCGTATCCAATTCTCCTCAGTGGGATGGGTTCTTGGAAGTCCTCAGCACTTCAGATCTAAGATTTCTCTCTCTTGTTGGTGTAGAAAACCCACACAAAGAATGAAACTCAAAGGGAGCTCACACAGCAAAATGGTAAAAAAGAGTGACCAAGTGTATAGATCCAGAGTGATCTAATAGGCAACAAAAGGTGAAGAATAGTAGGAAGAACCCTCCTATTTATAACAAAATATTGGGTCATTCTAGATCTTGGTGCATGGGTTAACCAGATCTAGATCCACTTTTTATGGAATATTTTATTATATTTGTTGGAGGGAAAAGGTATTTGACTTGGGTCAAATCCCTTAATTTGTCAAAAATAAATAAATAAATGATTTATTTATCTTTTTAAGGAAGCAGTTAGAAGATAATCAAATAAATAATGGTTTATTTAATTATTTAAGGAAGTGGTTGAAAGATAATTAAATAAATAATGATTTATTTAATTATTTGTGGGTGATTTGGTCATATTTAACAAGGAATATTATCTAAATAAGATTTAAATAATTATTCCTAGAAAATAATAAGATAAATAAAGGTTTATCTAATTAATTTCTTTGTTATGGGTTAAACATGATTAGGAATAATAATTAAATTATGGTTTAATTAATTATTCCATGAGGAAAATCAAACAAATATAGGTTTGTTTAATATTTCCTTTTGGGGTTTCCTGTTTTAACATAGTGAAGGAAATTTTAATTAGGGTAAAATTGGTCTTACATGGTGTAATTGGGTCCATCTAATGATAATAGGTTAGATGACCAAAAAATGGTGTAACAGCAGGAGCCTCACCAGCTGCAGCTCCAGCAGCCTACTTGTTCTTCTTCTTTTGTGGACAATTTGTGGCGTAATGTCCATGATCGTGACAGTGAAAACACTTCACTTTGGACATGTCACACTTTTTACCATCCGCTCCGGATTGAGAAGCCTTCTCCTTGCCCTTCCCCTTCCTTGCTTTGGTAGCCAAAGCGCAATCTTCTTCATCAGATGCCTTTGATGAAGATCCATCCCTAGTACTCCGCCTTATCTCCTCTTGCACAAGATCCGACCAAAGTCGCTCCCATCCTGGCAATTTCTCCCGACCATTGAAAAAATCCTCATAGGAATGCCAACTCTTTGGAAGCCCAAGGAGAGCCAAGCTCACCAAGTCTTCTTCATCCACACTAACTCCTACACTCCCAAGCTCATCCCTGCAGTGGACAAACTTTGTCAAGTATACCGGAATAGTGTCATTCTTCTCCATCTTTATTTTCCTGAGTTTATCCTTGAGCGCCAACTTCCTCTGGTCACTCTTGCTCTAAACAATTCTATCAAAGCTTTCCACATGAGGTATGGAGAAGCTTTTCCATGCAGGCTAGATACTATGTGATCCTTCACGCTCTCCAACAGAATCCTTCGACACCTTGCTGTCTTCTTTTCCCAAGCCTCAACTTGAGCAGCATCAGTAGGCTTTAGGACTTCAGCATCTATGAACTCCTTCAGCCCATTGTCATCTAACACCGCCTCCATCCTATCTCTCCATGCAATATAATTCGAGTTGCCTTCAAGAGCATACTCCAATCATAATCCTTGATAAGACATTTTGACTTCGACACCAAGAAAACACTGCTACAAATTCGAATTCCAAGCTCAAAACTCAATTGCTTCTGGATCTTTGAGAAAAAATTATTTATAGCACAGAGATCGAATGTAAGGGCATTTACTGGATATATCACCTTTCAAAGAAAGGATGGATCCAGAGGCTACCTGGCCTGTTACAGACTATGTCTACCGAAATAATTGTAATCACTGTAATAGATCCGATGATCAATCTTGCTCCGATACCATGTAGAAATTTGAATAATTTTATGAATTATTCACCGAGATTATCCTGATTACACACTATTTGAGCTTCATGCATAATACATAACCTCTTCTACAATTGATCATCAATACGCGGAAATAGAAACAGTCGCATGCGCACATAAACACAATAGTCAAGCACACATATAACATAGTATGTAATGGGGAAAGCTTATAGCTGAAAACCCCCAACTATCTGTATATTATAATGATAGAGAATCATGTAACAATCATAGTACAATACTCCTCATAGGTACTCAGTACTATCTCCAATAGTTACACACAAACTAGCTCAGATCTGAACAAGTCACAGGTTCAAATCTCCTCCACTGTTTTCCTGCCTCTACTATGCAATCCAAGATGAGAATGAATGAGATCCAAGTTCAAATCCCCTTGGCTTGTACTACGAAATCCTCATTGTAAATCTCAATCAATGTGTGTGCAAATCTCATGCACAAGTATAGTCACAACTGATAGCCACACTCACCCTTTCACCCACCTCTAACACTGGTCTCCACTGAACTGTTCATGCATTGCAGTTAAGTGATGTGTTATTTAGTTGATTTATGAGTTAATAATTAGTGAATTAATTAATAATTAATTCACACCACTCATCAGTAGTGTATTTTTCAGTTAGACTAAATACAACTAGTTCAACTAAGTTAAACCAAACACAACTCCATCAACTAATCCATCAACTCCACCAAACTCTGCCACATGAGTTCTAACTTAATTCAATTATGCAATAGGTCAACTAAATCCTAGGAATAGTGTAATTCCTTCTTTCAGCTACATGTGCCACATCCATAGCTCAAACTGAAGTGCTGCAAGAGAATAAGATAATGTTTATAGTCCAAATATTATTAAGAACTAATAATATTTGAATGACCTATTTTTAGACAGGGAGTCTAAAAATAGACTTCGACCTGTATGTCTAAAAATAGCTGTCCATATATTTTTACCAACTTGACCAATCATCCAAGAATAGCATCCCGCAACTCCTAGACCATGCTCCATATGTCTAAAAATAGACATAGTCTAAAAATAGACTTTTCGACAAAAATCACCTGTGTGGTCCCCCACCTAGTTTAGGTGATCACTTTCCAACTAGGATCAGGAAAGATGTTTCAGGAGACCTCCTTCATTGTTTCTTGTTGCCATTTCCAACAATTTGAAGATCGACAACCCATATTTCATCGCCCGGTCCCCTCGTCCATAGTAGTGTCGGTGGTCCCAGTGCCACATCAACATCCACGCGACATATTTCTATTGGGGCTGGTCTCCGTGGTTTCTCATCCAGTTAGCAAAACCGGGCCCGAGAATTTTATTTAACATGGTTTGATTGGAGTTTTGATGTCTGGTCACATTTTCTAAGGTTTTTGATGCCTATCCTCCGCCGTTGATCGCCTGGGGTCGATCTCATCCGATGGCCCACGATCATCCTAAACCCCACACACCATTTGAAACCTATTTTATCCATTTTTTCCAAATAAAGTGACCCCGTCGCATTATTTTTCGCCTCTGCTCCTGACCATCGATCTCTACGTGATCGACGACTCTGATTTAAACTATTCTTCTGCCTTCTCTTTGAATTCTCTCGATCAATCTCGACCATTGGATGATGCCATCCAACGGCCATGCTCCCTCCACGTACCTTCTGAAGCAGCGAACCTATACATGCAGGATTTTATAATATTTTTTGGTATTTTATAGGGTTTAAAGGTTTTTTCCACTATGTCTGAAGGAATTTCAGAGGCAGAGGGTGACGATCCTGTTAGCCACCTATAATATTTGTTATAGAAAAAGGTGGCTAAGACTTTTTGGAGCCTTCAAGGAACAAATTTTATTACTAAAAAGTGTTGGCTCTTGAAGACTCTTGAAGGCCTCATGCTTCTGTCAAAAATCTTCATTGCTGTTCCCATTTTATACTCGGAAATTCTGTTGATTTCATGAGAAAAGTCTGCTGAGAAACCATCATTTTCCCCCCTTCTCTCACTCAAAAATAACCTTCATTTGCTCCCCCTTTTCTCCATAAAACTCCTTTTTTTTCATGATTTCTTTTCTTCCCTTCATGAAAATCACTCTTACAAGGCTAAAGACTCACTCTTTAACCATACCGAAACCCCCAAAATCCATTAAAAACCTTGAAAATTTCATAAAAAATACATGTTTTTGCATAAGGCTTAAGCCCCCTTGGGCTGAGTTTCAAAACCACTTCCCCCACATGCCCACACCCTGGAACCCAAGTGCTAAACCTATCCGGCGCTTATCGCATCGGAAAGTTTCGAATGCACAAGTCTTTCCCATGTTCCAAAGTTTCCGATTCGATTGGATTTGTATTGGAAAACTCCGATGCGATTAGCCTTTATATAACTATACCGTGGGCCCGCCTTCGCGCTTAAAACCTTATGAAAATCCATTCCCGATCCGATTTTTCCTTTGTAAAACCCAAAAACCCACTTTTCTAAAGTTTGGTCTAAAAAACCAAAGTCACGTGTTAAATATTTCAATGGGTAGATTGAAAGACCGATCACGCAATCGCAATCGGAGAAATTTCAATGGGTTGATCGAAAAGACCCACATCAAAATTTCCGATGCGATTGGGTCTTATATATGTTAAACTCCCCCTCGCTTTTTTTTTCATATGACTTTCCCCTTGGACCAAGCGTCGAAGTCCCGAAGCACTCAATCGCATCACAATATTTCAAATGGGTTGATTGAAAGACCAACCCGAGGCTCCGATTGCGATTGGCTCCTTTGTTTTATATACGCCCCGGGCATATAACATTTCATATATCCAACGGCCCCGCAGTCGGGTGCCTCGCCACTTTATATATATATCCCACCCCGATCCATATAAAACCTTTGTTTTATTTTAAACTTTTGACTTTATATATTATAAGGGTTTTTTCGCCGGTTCGTTTCGAAACTAATCCTCGCTATTGATCAATAGCCGATCAAACGACCAGCGTTCAATCGCATCGCATTTCTCAAATCGCATCGCATTTATTAAATCACATCGCATTTCTCAATTGCTGCGTTATATTTGTCCCCCCGATCGGTCATCCCTCTGATTCGCTCCCCGCCGTTGATCTGATCCTCAGATCAACGGCCATCACTTAATCGCCTCTGCCCTCCCGATCGTGAAATCGCATCGGAGTTTTTCATCGCACCCCTTTTCTCCTCCCGCCGATTGCGATCCCCCGATTAGATTTGGACCGTCCACGTGTCCAGATCCAACGGCTACGCTCCTTCGCCACCTTCTGAAGTAGTTAAACCTAAAAAACACATGATTTCATAATATTTTGTTTGTTTTGCAGGTTCCGAAGGTTTTTTCCCATACTACGAAGGAAAAGAAAGCCAAAGGGTCACGATTTTATGGCCTTTGGTTATCAAAGGGAAAGAGATTAAAAGGGCTCAACTCCACGTTTTATCAACGCTCCACGGGCATTGATGCCTTTAAAGGCCCTGCGCGGCTATGCACATTGACAAGACACTATGTTTTTAAACGCGATTTAAAAGAGTATAAGTTTGAAGAACAGAGCGTAGCAGAGAAGAAGATTGAAGACAGATTTGGGGAATTACGGCTAAGAATGATTATCAAAAGCCTAATTCCCTGGATTAAAACACATTCAAAAGAAAATCATAAGTGTTTAATTGACAGAAAGGCCTCCACCGCCACATTTGAGGCGAATTGATTCCTCAACTACCATAAATGCCACCTGTGCCTCAAAGCATTCAAAACAGAGGCTGGAGTTATTGATCAAATGAAGATATTTGCCTCAAAGCAGCCAGAGAGTTACTTCTGCAAGGAAATAAATGCAGAAATATTTGCAGAAGTTACTCCAAACCTTACACAGAGCCTCGAAGTCAAATAAAGCTCCCACCGAGTTTTATTCATAATTGTAAAACAGTTAATACAACAATCCACTTGTAAAATTCTTCATCAAGCCCCTCAAAAGGCCCAGAAGTCTTGAATCTATTTTAATTGTCCTAAGAGATCTTTTATCAGATCTCACCTCCTCATTCTTCTATAAATACTTCTGTAGAAGATGAGAAACTATTGGTTGTAGAACTTTGAAATACATTTGAGCTTAAACTCATGATTGTAAATAGTGTTCACTGGCCCTTGGAGCTCTGTTTGTGCTAGATTAGTTAGGCTGAATAGTGAAGATGATTGCTGAACTGAAACATTGGACTTGAAGACTGTAACTGGTTTGACATCAATAACAAGATGTTTCTTGGGATCCTGGTCTATATCATTGGTGAAGTGCCCCTCTCTTTGTTATTGTTTTCCTTCTATGTATGTCATATTGTTCACTATTCTCTGATAAAGAACAACATTTACAGAGTTAGGACCTACTATATATCAGTAACCTTCTTTGACTGAAAAGCTTTATCTCAATGTTTTCCTCCAATTTGTTTATTTAAGAATGATTTAATACAGTTTAAGCAGTTAGGAATGTTGGAGTTCCCTCGTCCTACTGTTTGCTTTAAACATTTTTCTTGAAAGTTATTTTCCTTATTTGCTTATTAAAGTTAGACTAGAAAGTGATGGTTTGCCCTGTTTCTAGCTTCTATTCTCCAAAGGCAGATTATGAAAGTTTCCCTTGGTGTTAACTGAAAGAAGACTAGGTTTAAAAGTACTTTATCTGAACTTAAGTTTATACTCTATTTTCTCTGATATGTTTTCATAATTTCTGAAGGTAATTATGTGGATTACTGGATTGTTTGTCAATTAAGCTGCTTTAATACAAACTTTCTAAAGAGGACAATGGTTAGCCCTGCACTTGGTTGGTTTTAAATAGTTACTTAAGACGCTTTTCTTGTTTGGACTGACTATAAATCCCTTGTGAAATTATTATCAGTTTCCACCCCTCCAACACTTTATTGTTTCCATTCCATCACTCTAATCTCAATAATCTTGTGCTATAGATGACTTGCCCCTTGGATCACTCTTGATGTTGTTGTTCAATTAAAGCCCTGTTATGACTCCATAGCCCAATGGACTAAAAACCAGCGTCATATATATCTTTTAGCCATATTTGTTCTATCCACTTGCAACTTCTCACCTTTGAAACTTTTTTCACTTAGAACTTTCTCCTCAAAATAATAATCATGCTCAACCATCCAAAAACAAAACAAAACCCTTGGCCTTCATAACTAGCCTAATATTATTACCCAAAACTTCAAAGACAAATCCATCTTTGTACTTATTGGAGAGATCCCTCTTTGGATTCAGGAGGGCTAGATCCTAGAATCCCAAAGTTGGTTGAAACGATGTTGTTTCTTTGATCGGACTTTGCCAATCTTGCTGATTACATATTCCTAACATTTCTGGCGACTCCGCTGGGGATAGAGTGCATTTTATCTTACACACCCTTAGGCACTCAAAAGACCCAAAACATCTGGTTAGATTGGTATTCAATAAACATGGTGGTGGAGCATAAAACCTTTTACTTTCTTAGGGGCTAAAAAATTCCAGTTGGCGACTCCACACTTTGAAACTCCCAAAAGACCAAATGACTCCACTAGTAGAAGACCTTGAACTGATTGACTAGACACAGTGACCTCTTTCCTTATTTACAAAAATTATTCCAAGAATACAACTAAGATATGCCCCAATGAGTAGAGATCATATCCCTGGGTTTCCACATAAGATTCCCTAGGTGAATTGGGATGACAACCTGCTTGTATTTCAAGGTGAAAAGTTTGATGACCCTTTATTACATCTTATCAAATTTCACATACATGTATGGAGGTTGAAAGTTGAATGGCATGAAGACTGCCTAGTGAAAATGTTCATGTTAACATTAGAAGGAAAAGCTGGGGATTGGTATGAATGCTTAAGATCTAGTAGCTTGTTTTCTTTAAGAGACCTTGAATATGTGTTCTATGAGAACTATAAAGAAAACAGTACATCATTATCATTAGGTGCAATATATTATGATCCATCACAAAACATCACCCAACACATTATAGATAATGAGGAAGCTTTGGAAGAGATGCATCCTGAAGATATTTTAACAGCCATTCATGAGTTTAATCTCCTATTGAAAAATTTTAAGAACATAGATGGATTAGTTGAGGAAGAGATGACCCAAGAAATAAAGAACATCCCTCAAGATATCCCTGGAAACTCAGATATTGATTCATCATCCCTTATAGCTGAGGCTCAAGAAGACATTCAACCTCAAAATCAGTCTTCACAAGAGACAGAGAACTGCTGTACTTCTGTTCAAAGGGACATGGAAACATCTTCCCCTTTGACAGAGAAGGAAATAGATCAAACTATTTATAAACAGTCAGCCTCTGAAACTTTCTGCAAAACAAACACTCTTGCCCATTTACAAAGAGAACTTTGTTGTACAGATTTAGAAAGTTCTTTTGTAGATTAGAATGAACAAGGACTTGTTGATAACCCAATATGTTTGATTGGTAGTACTACTTATATTCGTGATTCTCCTAAATTTTATCTACCTAGTGATGATGCTTCCCAACCAAAGATTAATTTTTCAGGATCATCATTAGCAGATTTATGCAAGGAAGATCAGCTCCTTCAAAAGAGTAATGATCCAGTGCAAATTATTTATGATACTGATGATGAAAGTTTCCAAAGTCTAGAAGCAAGTGAAGATTCATTGGATCTTTTCCCTGTTTCATTTCAGATCATCAGTAATAGTTTCCATGTGATTGGGAATTAGCAGACTTTCAGCTCAAAGGATGAGGAGGAAAGAAACGAAGAAATTTTTGGGCAGGTGGAAATCAAGGAGCTTTCTCTTGAAAAAAAGGAAGCAATTAAACATACCCTTGGTCAAGAATATAATAACCTCCTCATAGAGTACAGTCCACTAAACCAGAGCATAATAGGGCTACAAGAGGACAACACTGCCAAATATGATGAGTCCTCTAGTTCAAATGATGATAAAGAAGAGGGAGAAACAGATAGAAGACTGTCCTACTGAGGATATACCATCTTCTCAAGAAGAATATTTTTCCTTCTCTGTTAAGAATAATGAAGCTTCCAAGAAACTTTCTGAAGAGATATTCCTCAGAGCTGAAGTCTTGGAATCAGATTATCTACCAGGCATGGAGGGCCAAAAAGAAGAGAATCTTCATCTTTTCTTTGTTGATCCTATGGAAGAGTGTGTGGAAATCCCAACTGGCTCAAATTATCAAGCAGTGATCCTTTGAAAGAGCTAGAGACATGAAAAGCTGTCACCTTCTATGATAGCCTTGATATTGAAGGTTAATCTTCAATATGTTCTATGGATACCTCTGACAAGCAGCCACAGTTTCTACTTCTTCTTGACATTACTCAGTTGGCTGCATTGGCATTTTTGTATCATATGATAAATGTAAATATTCCATGTTTAGAATAGGTTAGATAGGAATGTCAATAAATTTCAGTTCTGAGAATGTAGTTAGTTGTTGTTTTCTTCTTTGAAGAAAAATAAAAAATACAAAAATAGAAGAAAGAAAGAAAAGAGGGCAGATTGTGAAAACAATAAAGGTATAGCCCCATACCAAAAAAGAGAAACAAATTCTGAAAGTGTGCAAGCTCAAATTCCATTCCTACATAACACACTTCTAGTTAGTCAAACAACCTAAACTTGACTAATTAGCTTTAAATTTTCTGCTGATAGGATAGTGAATTCGATTTGCCAAACTGTTTAATCTTGGCTTATCAGTAGATAGTTTAGGATAAAATTAAAGGTTCAAACAAGATCAAAATCTGAACCTAAGGTTTCAAAAAGAAAGTGACTCACATCTGCTCAAATTCTGAGTCAAGAGATGTAAAAATTTGGTTCTAATTAACTCAAAATATGAACCAAAGAACAAGGAAGAAACAACTCAAACAAGAGCTAAAACAAATCTGTAAAAAGAGAAGGCCATGATGAGAAACTTTCAGATCTTAAGCCTTCCATTTTGATTTAATTTTCTGCAAATAAATGTCTATGTGCAGCTTTTTTTTATGCCATAGATCACAGCAAGTCAAACAGCTTAATCTTGACTTGAATGTTTTTAAATTTCTGTTGTAGAAATTAGAGAATAAAAAATTTGTTAGACTATTTAATCCTAACAGATTGATAGAATAGGTAGAGAATCATATGGGCTCAACTGTTTAACCTGAGTCCATGGAGAAATAAGGAGTAGAAATAGATTATATTTCCTGCTTTCAAAAGAATAAAATGTTGTGAATTTTTTTTTCCAATCCAAGTGCACTCTGATGAAGAAAAAATGCTAGATCAGTAGGATTGGGTAGGTAGAAGTTTGTAGATGAAATCCATTGTTTTCATGGCTGCTAATATGTTTTTAGAGAAGATCATCCCAGCAAAGGAAGGGCAGCCCAATGGATCAGGCACAGTTCAGCCTCCCAGATAACATAATGGATGTGGCACAGGTCATCCTCCCAGAGAATGCAAGTCTGAAGTTCTTGATGCCTTCAAGAAGGCCTCATCTCCAAGTGGAGCCACTGTTAGCCACCTATAATATTTGTTATAGCAAAAGGTGGCTAAGAATTTTTGGAGCCTTCAAGGAACAAATTTTATTACTAAAAAGTGTTGGCTCTTGAAGACTCTTGAAGGCCTCATACCTCTGTCAAAAATCTTCATTGCTGTTCCCATTTTATACTCGGAAATTATGCTGATTTCATGAGAAAAGACTGCTGAGAAACCATCATTTCCCCCCCTTATCTCACTCAAAAATAACCTTCATTTTCTCCCCTTTTTCTCCATAAAACTCCTTTGTTTTCATGATTTCTTTTCTTCCCTTCATGAAAATCACTCTTACAAGGCTAAAGACTCACTCTTTAACCATACCGAAACCCCCAAAATCCATTAAAAACCTTGAAAATTTCATAAAAAATACACGTTTTTGCATAAGGCTTAAGCCCCCTTGGGCTGAGTTTCAAAACCACTTCCCCCACATGCGCACACCCTGGAACCCAAGCGCTAAACCTATCTGGCGCTTATCACATCAGAAAGTTTCGAATGCACAAGTCTTTCCCATGTTCCAAAGTTTCCGATGCAATTAGCTTTGTATTGGAAAACTCCGATGCGATTAGCCTTTATATAACTATACCGTGGGCCCGCCTTCGCGCTTAAAACCTTATGAAAATCCATTCCCGATCCGCATTTTCCTTTGTAAAACCCAAAAACCCACTTTTCCAAAGTTTGGTCTAAAAAACCAAAGTCACGTGTTAAATATTTCAATGGGTAGATTGAAAGACCGATCACGCAATCACAATCGGAGAAAGTTCAATGGGTTGATCGAAAAGACCCGCATCAAAAGTTCCGATGCGATTGGGTCTTATATATGTTAAACTCCCCCTCGCCTTTGTTTCATATGACTTTCCCCCGGGACCAAGCGTTGAAGTCCCGAAGCGCTCAATCGCATCACAATATTTCAAATGGGTTGATTGAAAGACTAGCCCGAGGCTCCGATTGCGATTGGCTCCTTTGTTTTATATACGCCCCGGGCATATAAAATTTCATATATCCAATGGCCCCGCAGTTGGGCGCCTCGCCACTTTATATATATATCCCGCCCCGATCCATATAAAACCTTTGTTTTATTTTAAACTTTTGACTTTATTTATTATAAGGGTTTTTCCGCCGGTTCGTTTCGAAACTAATCCCCGCCGTTGATCAATAGTCGATCAAACAACCAGCGTTCAATCGCATCGCATTTCTCAAATCGCATCGCATTTCTTAAATCACATCGCATTTCTCAATCGCTGCGTTATATTTGTCCCCCCGATCGGTCATCCCTCCGATTCGCTCCCCGCCGTTGATCTAATCCTCAGACCAATGGCCATCGCTTAATCGCCTCTGCCCTCCCGATCACGCAATCACATCAGAGTTTTTCATCGTACCCCTTTTCTCCTCCCACTGATTGCGATCCCCCGATTAGATCTGGACCGTCCACGTGTCCAGATCCAACGACTACGCTCCTTCCCCGCCTTCTGAAGCAGTTAAACCTATAAAACGCAAGATTTCATAATATTTTGTTTGTTTTGCAGGTTCCGAAGGTTTTTTCCCATACTATGAAGGAAAATAAAGCCAAAGGGTCACGATTTTTTGGCCTTTGGTTATCAAAGGGAAAGAGACTAAAAGGGCTCCACTCCACGTTTTATCAACGCTCCATGGGCATTGATGCCTTTAAAGGCCTTGCGCGGCTCTGCACATTGACAAGACACTGTGTTTAAAACGTGATTTAAAAGAGTATAAGTTTGAAGAACAGAGTGTAGCAGAGAAGAAGATTGAAGACATATTTGGGGAATTACAGCTAAGAATGATTATCAAAAGCCTAATTCCCTGGATTAAAACACAGTCAAAAGAAAAACATAAGTGTTTAACTGACAGAAAGGCCTCCACCACCACATTTGAGGCGAATTTATTCCTCAGCTACCATAAATTCCACCTGTGCCTCAAAGCATTCAAAATATAGGCTGAAGTTATTGATCAAATGAAGATATTCGCCTCAGAGCAGCCAGGGAGTTACTTTTGAAAGGAAATAAATGCAGAAATATCTGCAGAAGTTACTCCAAACCTTACACAGAGCCTCGAAGTCAAATAAAGCTCCCAGCGAGTTTTATTCATAATTGTAAAACAATTAATATAGAAATCCACCTGTAAACTTCTTCATCGAGCCCCTCAAAAGGCCCAGAAGTCTTGAATCTATATTAATTGTCCTAAGAGATATTTTATCAGATCTCACATCCTCATTCTTCTATAAATACTTCTGTAGAAGATGAGAAACTGTTGGTTGCAGAACTTTGAAATACATTTGAGCTTAAACTCCTGATTGTAAATAGTGTTCACTGGCCCTTGGAGCTCTGTTTGTGCTAGATTAGTTAGGCTGAATAGTGAAGATGATTGCTGAACTGAAACATTGGACTTGAAGACTGTAACTGGTTTAACATCAATAACAAGCTGTTTCTTGGGATCCTGGTCTATATCATTGGTGAAGTGCCCCTCTCTTTGTTATTGTTTTCCTTCTATGTATGTCATATTTTTCACTATTTTCTGATAAAGAACAACATTTACAGAGTTAGGACATAGTGTATATCAGTAACCTTCTTTGACTGAAAAGCTTTATCTTAATGTTTTCCTCCAATTTGTTTATTTAAGAATGATTTAATACAGTTTAAGCAGTTAGGAATGTTGGAGTTCCCTCGTCCTACTGTTTTCTTTAAACATTGTTCTTGAAAGTTATTTTCCTTATTTGCTTATTAAAGTTAGACTAGAAAGTGATGGTTTGCCCTGTTTCTAGCTTCTATTCTCCAAAGGTAGATTATGAAAGTTTCCCTTGGTGTTAACTGAAAGCAGACTAGGTTTAAAAGTACTTTTTCTGATCTTGAGTTTATACTCTATTTTCTCTTATATGTTTTCATACTTTTTGAAGGTAATTATGTGGATTAATATATTGTTTGTCAACTAAGCTGCTTTAATAAAAACTTGCCCAATAGGACAATAGTTAGCCCTGCACTTGGTTGGTTTTAAACAGTTACTTAAGAGGCTTTTCTTGTTTGGACTGACTATAAATCCCGTGTGAAATTATTATCAGTTTCCACCCCTCCAACATTTTATTGTTTCCATTCCATCAATCTAATCTCAATAATCTTGTGCTATATATGACTTTCCCCTTGGATCACTCTTGATGTTGTTGTTCAATTAAAACCCTGTTATGACTCCATAGCCCAATGGACTAAAAACCAGTGTTATATCTATCTTTTAGCCATAGCTGTTCTATCCACTTGCAACTTCTCACCTTTGAAACTTTTTGCACTTAGAACTTTCTCCTCAAAATAATAATCATGCTCAACCATCCAAAAACAAAACAAAACCCTTGGCCTTCATAACTAGCCTAATATTATTACCCCAAACTTCAAAGACAAATCCATCTTTGTACTTATTGGAGAGATCCCTCTCCGGAATCATGAGGGCTAGATCCTAGAATCCCAAAGTTGGTTGAAACAATGTTGTTTCTATGATCGGACTTTGCCAATCTTGCTAATTACAGATTCCTAACAGATCCTCTTGCCTTCGTCTCGTCAGAAGGAATCATTTGCAGGTTTAAACTCCACGTTTCATCAGTACTTCATGAGGCATTGATGCCATATCACCCCTGTGTGACCTTGCACACCAGCAAAAAACACAGTGAATCAAGCACAGTCAGAGAAGTATCAGTGCCGAAGATAAAATTTATCAGGACAGAAAATTGAAGATAGATCTATGGGGATTACGGATAAAAATGGATTATCAGAAGCCTAAACCATAGTTTAAAAGAAAATCATGACTATTTTATCGGAAAATATACCTCCACTGTCATCTTAGGGTCTAATTAAAACTTGCAGCCACCGCAGAGCCACCTATATCCTCAAAGCAATCAAAGAAGGTCGAAGTTATTACCAGACCAGGAGATATTTTGCATCAATACAGCTGAACAGTTATTTCAACCAAAGGAACTTATTATAAGCTGTCAGCAAAAGTTATTGCAAAGATAACAAGGAGCCTTGAAGTCAACAAATTCTTTCCAGCAAGCCTAATAGTTAATGTAAACCAATTAATACAGGGGAAATACCGAAAATATTTTCTATTAAGCCCCTCAAAGGCCAAGAGATAGTACACTGTATTAATTGAACTTAGAAGATATTTTATCCCATTCCACGTCCTCATTCTTCTATAAATATTACTGAAGAATATGAGTTGGTTGTTGGTTGGTTGATCACTAGTTGTAATATTGGAACTCTCTGAAATAATACATAGTCTGTTGAAGTTGAAGAAGAAATTGAAGTCTTGGACGTCCAGATGATGTTGCTGCATGCTTGTTACTGTGAAGGCTCTATCATTGGATCCATGAGCTTGGATGTTGGTGAAGTTTTCTGAACTGTTTAATGTTTTCCCCTGTTTTCATTATGTTCCATAATTTCTTACTACAGTAGGTTGAAAGTTTTAGGCTAAGAAATGACTCCTGGAAGCACCTTAGACCTGTTCATCCTTCATTGTTTCATGTTTTCTTCTGCTGAAGTATTTTAGAGTCTTTAACCTCTCTCTTTAGTCTTCATGATTGTTTATTTCCTTAATAGTTCGAATAGTTGGTTTCAACATGATTTATGGTTCTCACTGCTTGTCTGCTGCCACTTTAAAACTGTTATTGAACTCTCCCTTTGAAGTTTTCTATTTACAATGAGTCAAGGAGGTCTGTTCTCATCTCGCCCTTTGTCCTTACTTAAACAGTTGTCTCAAAGGTCTTTATAGTTGTAATCATAGATGTGTTAGGTGTTCCCTCTTCTATGACATGCAGTTATCAGTGAATCTTTTATGTTTTCTAATTCATTTGAAATAAAATATTTGAGGAAATAGGGTGTTCCCCAAATCTTAGATTTCATTTTAAAAGTTGTTTTGAAATCATTGTTTGCTTAAAGGTGTGATTTGTAGAATTCATGGTTAGCCCTGTCTATCAAAAATATCTTTATTGTTCGAATTTTGCTTTCAAATTCCCTTTGTTTGAGAATTAAACTTCTCTTTCCAAATCATTGATGTCCATCTCATTCCAAAACCAAAGGATCCTGTGGCTAAGTTAGATTTGCCCTTTGATATCCCATATCCATTGATGAGTATGTTATGACCTCTTCTTTACTCCATTTCCCAATGAACTATATGTTTCTCCATTCTATATATCTTTCCTAGATCTTTCATGTTCTGCTGTATCAATTCAACCAAACAAACAAACAAACACCTGCACTTAATAACTAGTCTAAAACCAATACTCAAAGCACACAAGATAAACCTTTGCAAACAAACATTTGAGAGATCCCTCTCTGAGAACAGGAGGACTAGATCTTGTAACTCTAAAGATTGGTTCTGATGTTGCCTTGTCTTTTGATTTGCCAAACTATCAAAACACGGGACACCAACACAACTCAGCTGAATAGCCGGAGTATGCAAATTAGTCTTCAGACTAAAATCAATATGCTCAAAGATATCTCACTATGGCTGCCTCTTCCTCCTTTTATGCAAGTGAATGCCTCTTTGCCATGGACCCCACACATTATGGTTTCATCCACAAGGAATATTTCTCCCTCCAAAACTGCGTTGTCTTCTCATGCAAGCTACACCTCTTAGGCAGCGCTGTTGACTTGGTCAAACTTGACCTTGTCCTCATGCAACTTGCCTCTTTTCACACTGGAAGGTGCAAAATAAGCCGCTCCAATGATTCCTCTTCACACTATGAAGGATATTATTCCTACTCATGGTCCTTTTACCATATTCGTAGATGAAATAAACAAAAATTAATGTTCCAATTATCTTCATGAAAATTTTGGAACATTACATTCCTCCAAAAATGGAAGTACTTCCTGATCATCAAAGGCCAAGGAGTAGCCCCTTTGCACAATGATAGTGCCATCTCCTACTCCTGCAACATCATCCAACATGTGAGAGCAAATCTACCCTTTCTCTCTCAAGTACAACCCCAGCAACACAAGTGTTTGCTACCTCCTCATGCTCTCATCATACAAGTCATGTGATGAAGGCATAATGAATGATATGAATGTCACATAAACACCATGCATCCATACTCTTTGATGCTCAATGATGCCAGCATCCTGCCACATCTCCTCCATATTGGTACCCCTCCCATGAGGGCTACCATCATCCCAAATCAGATTTCTTCACTTCATGGGATTTTGAAATGCAATCTTCTCAAGGATCAATTTGATCCCATAAGGAACCAAATAGGTGGTAATCAAAAACCTCCCATCATGATGTGTATGGATCAAGAAGTGTCCAACACAATCATGAGAGACGTTATCCATCTGAAGATTTCCTCCATCTTCTATCTTCTCCTCCTTGAATCCATGATGATCCAAGTGTGAGAAGGGAAAAACCTCCTCAAACTGTTGAATAACCTTGCACTCCATGATGTGTTGAAGTGCACCTCCAATGAAATCTCTCCATGAGATATCCTACTCATCAATGGCCTTCCAAAACCAATAAGGCTTTGGATCTTCTATAGGTATAAGTTTCTCTTTCAGTTGGGGAGTGCTCATTGAGGAAGGGTCATCTAGAAAGGAGAAATGATTTCTCACTTTAAGATGTCTACCATCTACCACTTCTTCCTCCATTGCTTCATGAATGAATCTGTCATTTGAATGCTCCCATGAGGAATGGATCCCCTTTTCTTTACTGCTACTCTTGGACAATGCAGTGCAACTCTGCTGTTCTAAATTAGTAGTAAGTGATGATTCTGGGTCTTGCAACAACAGGTTTCCACAACCCTCAAAAATATTTGTTGCAATAATAGAATGTGGAAACTCAATAATACCTTGATAGGCTTTGGGAACATCTTGTATGGCTGCAAGAGTTCCTTCTTCTAAAATGTTGACTCCCTCAACTACAGGTGTTGAAGGCTATTCCTCCAAGGCTGTCATAGTGCTGGTACAAATATCCTTAAGAGATAGTGAGGACTTCTCTTCCTCAAATCTCTTGATCACCTTTTGAGTGAAATCTGCAAAAGAGGATACTTTTGCATGTATCACATGGCTGAACCACCAATTTCTTGCTTCACCCTTCAGGTCCAACACTGCAATATCCACTGCTTCTTCTCTACCACTGGATGTAGTAGGAAAAATGCGCTGAGTCTTCTTGCCCAAGCTTTGGCTGCAGATGTCCCATAAAAAGTGGACAATAGAAATGTATTGCCCTTGATCTCTCCCTTGCTGCAGGGTCTCCTCCTTTCCTTCAGTTGAATGAAATGTGGGAAGTCTAGAGTCTCCTTAAAGGCTCTAGGTTGAGACTTGTACTCAACAAGGTACTCACTCAGGATTTGATGATCCTAGTGTCCCCCATGCTTCTTGTCTTCTGCTTTGTGAGAGTAGGAAGTGCATGGTCCTTCCTCTTCTCCTTTTTATATCTCCTTGACCTCCTTGGAGGCCCTTTCTGGATCTAAAAACTGATGAGAGCAGGCTCATTCTTTTCATCATCTTGATCTCTATCTTGAGACTCACAGGCTGAGCCAAGAAATTGCTTTAATACCACTATAATATCCCAAAATAGGGATTTTTTTATAACAAATAGAATATCTTAAGATATTTTAAAGTTTTAGATGTAGCCATATAGCTCATAATATATATTAAATCATATTATAATATGTACAAAAGAAAACATTATGATTCATTTCTTCCACCCAAAGTGGGGAAAAGCAGCAATTTATACACTAAAAAGGTTAACTTCAGAGATTTGTGTAAAAATAAGGGAAAATGATGGTGGGATCCCCTATCTTAGGTCATGTGGGACTCGCATACCAAATTTGAGCTAAAACAAATGACTCTAGCTATGTTAAATAGATCTCCCACTCCCAATATGGCTTAAAAATGCCCAAATCCCATGACTTGACTTATGCTGAATTTACTGAAGCATGGGCAGCATAAATTTCTAAAGGTTTATGATGCAATATGATGGAAAATACATACATATATTTTATTACATCAGATCATGGAGAAAAATAGAGTATTAGCCCCTTTAAACATTTTATAAATGACTCGGCAAGGGTTTTCATGAAGGTACAAGTGTAAGAATGACAATTTTGCAGAATCTAGATATGGAAAATGCAATGCACTACTGTAGTAGATTAAAAATCAGATATAGAGAAGATCTATACACAAAATTATAGATCTATTTCAGATCTGTATACAAGATAAGCTCCTTTATACACTCCCCTCGGGGATCTCAGCAAAACATGAACAACAGTGAGTAGATCTGAGATCTAAGTCACAGATCTGCAAAAGTATTCAGAAAATTCTAAATCATAACATATGTAGTAGATCAAATCTGAACTAACATGGATTGGTTGGCCAATCCACGGATCACCACAGTGAAAGGAAGAATCCAATCACTAGAAATCTCTCCTCTAGAAGATACTGAAACACCCTGCAACTTCCTTCTTGCAGATAACACAGTTCAAGAGGATAAACTGCGCTATATACTCGTAGAACAATTTGGCCTGATACCAAGATATAGATCTAAATCTCAACGTCTAATACACTCTTCTAGGAGGATAAAAGACTCACTCACTGAGAAGAGGCACTAGTATGGTCTAGATCTGAATAGATCTAGCCTCCACTTGCTGCTGCTCACAACCAAACCCTCAACAGGATCTGAGTTGTAGTTGGAAGAAGAAGCTTGGAAAAATGCCTGATAGTGGACCAAGATATGCAAGACCCTTCCAAGAGGCCTCTCAAGGAAAGAGGTGGGATTCCTGACCAGGAACACCCAAGTGCTAAACAACACTATTCTCAGCTAAACAACCAGAGAATGAGAAGTGTATAAACAGACAAACCCTTCCAAGATAATATGTTCAACAACCCCTCTCATTCTTCTCTCCTCTTTAATTTATAGGATGAAAGCCTTGCAAAACCATAAACCATCTCAAAGGTTTAGCTCCTTTCACATTTGGAACCTCCAACTAGATCTGCGTTGTTTATCTTGGTACATTGCATCTAGACAGCACTGTATATTTGGTCCTGTTGACCCAGTCAATTGTCACAACCCCCGTTCACACATGAAGGAGTTTCATTAAAGCAACCCAGATTTAGCCTTGTTCATATGGGAATTGATTTATTTTGCTGTTTTTAGGAGTTTAATTTGTCCTCCTTTACAATTTTATTCTTGAACAAGAAAATGAAAATAAAAAGGAATATTCCTATTAGCTTGGGATAATTAGGAATATCACATGTGATCACTGAAGAATATTGTTGGCTCGAGGGGTCCTGGCCCAGGTTTGGAGGTTAAGGTTTGTCAACAAAACCCTATACTACTGGCCCTTTTGGCAGTGACCTGCTTGTGCAAGCCAAAGTCTCACCCGAAGCAGTATGGGAGGGTGCTGGAACTAGGTTTCTGCACCCAAAGAGAGAGTAGGTAAGTCTAGCAGAGCTATGTTCACAGCTTATCAGGTTCGCACAAGGCAGGTCTATTCATAGGTTTGTTAACAGTATAATTCACAGTATAACAGAGCTACTATCATGCAGATATCTAGTTAACACCTTCGCATCCACGTGCGTATCAGCAGTTACCAACACACAATATCATAACACGTCATTAATAACAGATTATGGATACACTTCATACCATATACAGACAGATTCACAACATAAAAAGATAACACAACTGTATTCGTAGCTCCAACAGATCGCAAAGGTTCACATCAACAGTAACACACCAGATCAGATAACACAGAGAAAATTTAACTATATCCACATATATTAGCATCCAAAACCCAGTACAATCCAAACATTGCCTATGCACACAGCCAGTAGGACTGAGGATATTCACTCACACAGCCAGCAATATTTCTTACCCAAACAACCCAACAATAGAGCTAACAATTCGTACTTAGCATCAGACTTAATTCTTGCCTACCTTAATACTAAAAATGTTCTTCTATTTATATAGATTTAGCCTACGCTTCCAATGGTACGCAAACAATGGTTTGTGGACTCTTGGTCTACCCTTGACCCATTACAATGCATTCGGGGCTTTGACCCACCCCAAAACCCCTGCGCTAGACTAATTAATACCAAAAATATACAAAATTGTACAAAATTTGTAGCTTTTAGGGGACCTTGTTCCAATAGTCCCCTAACACAATATTGTGACTCATCCCAAGTCATTGTGGTCGTGGGGTCTCCACCAGCGCCTGTAGCAGCCTAATCGCCTCAACTTGTGGGGGTAGCACTCTTTCACTCTAAAAAATAGTGTTATGAGCAATATCCACCAAATTTTGCGAAGTTAGTCCTTCTGTCATAGTTGTGACACTCTCTAGAGTCTGGTTCAGTTGTTTAAAAGCGACATCAATATCCTGAGAGAGCTTGAGGGCTTCATCAGCCCATGGCTTAAGGCAGTCACTGAGGGCCTTCTTCTTCTGGCGGAGTTCGTCAATGTCATCCTGAAGGGTGTGGTTGGTACGCAATCATTCCAATCATTGAGCAGGAATCAGAGTAGGAATAGTGGCTTCCAGCTTCTTGAATGATTCTTCCTTCTGTCGCAGGTCCTGGTTGATTTCACGCAGGAGAGGGTCACGCTGCACCTTGTTCCATAACTACATAGTTGTTTCCAGTAATTGGGCACCCTGAGAAATCTATCCTGTAATCACATTCATGGCCGTCATAACTAGTGCAACTCAGTGGGCCCATACCTCAAGTGGTGTCTCTGGCTGCAACGTGGCCTGCAAGTCTGCGATCTTTTGTTCCATCTCTATTTTGACCGCTTGGATCTCGGTCCTTGAGGCCTGTAATGTTGTGACCAACCCCTCAATATTGGCCTGGGTGGTGGCAGAAGCTAGAATATCTTTGGAGACGTCCGAGCAGAGCCTACTAATGAGGTGTTCCAGCTCTATCTGTTGCGCCATGGCAAGGGTACATGCAGCCTGTACCTGGGAAACTTCAACATTTTTTTCCTCAATTGTCTTCTCAGATATACTGAGCTACTGGTGCAATCGATGGTCTCGGTGTTGAATTTCTTCGAACAAGGAGGTGTGGATAACCCACAATGATTCATGTGGCAACTTGTTACAGGCTTGGACTTGCACTCCCAAGTCGGGTGGACTTATCGCAAGGGCTGCACCGGTCAAGGAACATATGTGGCTTTCTGTTGTAAAAAGTGCTGCACTGCTAGTGGCTGAGGCCGTTCGTGCCTGAATCATACTTTTTTGTAGTGTGTCCGTCTTCAGCTGTAGAGCTCGAAGCTCGGCCTGAAGCGTGTCGACCGCAACTTTCTTTTGCTCTTCTAGATCCAACCATTTGTCTTCTGTAGCCAAAGTGACCGCGTCTTCAATTTGTTTAAGGTCCCCTTTGGTCAATGTAACCAATTCGACACGTTTTGGTCATTGAGAGTGATGCTTCTTCTATGGCCCTTTAGCAGGGTCACTTGTTGTAATATTCCCAACTTTGAACATCATACTTGGAATATTAGAGTCCTCAATTTTCTTAATGAATTAAGTAAATAAAAGGGTGGAGGGACCCACAAACCCCAAAGATGAATAAGATCCACTTTTTTGTGTGTGAATGTGGATTTATTAAGCCTAGATCTGCAAAATGAGGTGGTTGAGTGACTACTAATGTGAATGAGATTGGAGATCATGTCTCATTTAATGAGAAAGATCATGGAGGGTTAATTCAGTCAACTAAGATCTTGAAGATGTCAAGCAAAGGATCATTGAGAATTCATGATCAAGTGATGGAAGATCATGTGAAAATGAAGCACACATGATGGAAGAGGTGTACATTGCACCTAGACTTGTTGGTTGGCTTGGTAAAACAGCACAGTCCCACTTGGAGGATCTTTTCCACACGTGTTTGCACATTTGAGATTAGGGCCAAGGCTTGGGAAGGCTCAAACATTATAAAGGAGATGAAGGCAAAGCTGAAAGACATCTTGGATTATTTGATGTATGATCTTTTAGATCTGTAATTTTCAAGTGACATTCCACTGCATTCTTGGGCATTTTAGCAGAGATTGCAGGCGATGTTTAGCACAGGGTGTTCCCGAGTGGGAATCCCACCTCTTTCCTGAGTAGCTTTGGGAAGAGGATTTCTCTTCATTCTACATCAGGCATTGGTGCCACAAATCTTCTCTACTTTCTGCAGAACATTCATATTTAGAAATCTGTAGATTACTGAAGATCAGTTTGGAAGGTGGAAGTTGTCTTCAGTACTTCACCTGGAGAACAAGGTGAGGGATTATTCCCATCACTTGGGCTTATAGATCAGCACTCCCAGAGCCAAATTTCATATCTAGCATCAGGCCAAAAGTTATTGACCTCCCAACAGTAGTACTTCCTTAAGGAATTACGCTGTCTACCTTGCAGATCTGAAGGGAGGAAGGAAGTTGCTAGTATTTAAGCTAGCAATCCTGTGAGGGATCATTCCCTCACATTGCCATCAGTATTACCATCAGCCTGGAGTTTATTTCAGAATTTTTTAGCAGGAAGAAGGCCTCTCTTTCCCTCACAGTGTAGTTTCTAGAGGTAGTTGTGTTGCAGCAGCTGCAATCATCATTAGAGGATTGAGAAGCTATATCTAGAGCTTCTAGCTCATAGATCTGAAGAAGGGATCAACCCTTCAAGCATAGATCTGATCTGATATCATATTTCAGCCATCTATTTGTCAGATCTAGCTTCATATCTGTATTTCCCAGCAAATCAAGGATCAAATCCTAGGGAAATGATTTTCCAAAGTTGCAGATCTAGAAAATCCTTTTTGGGTTACCTTGGGAATCCATCACATTGACCAGATCTTGAGCCTTGGCATCATCTGAGCTCCATTTTTGAGTAGATCTGCATTTCCCTTTTCAGTATGCAACTATATGTTCATATTATGATGAAGGAACAACACAGTATTTGCTGCAAAGCCTCTCCAGTTATGCTGTACCTGTTGCATACATGTTTTCAAGGTGATCCTAGCTCATCTTTTTGGCTAGATCTACCTATATTTTATACTTGTGTAACTGAATCATCTCCAATATAATAAAATGGCTCAGCTCCTCTATAAATTATGATGTTTTCTTAAGATTTATTGTTTATCTTGCTGTAAGTTCTTATATTGTGTGAATTATTACTGCATTCTCCCTTTTGGGATATTACAGTGGTATCAGAGCATGATCTTTCGCTTAGCTTGTGGACACTTCATCTTTTGCATTGAAAGAAGAACATATAGATGAGATCTATCATGGAGGATGAAAAATATGTCACTCTTTTCTTTAGATCCATACAAGATCTCTCCAAGGAGGTCTATCAAATGAAGGAGGAAGAATAGAGAGAAGATCCAAGAAGGAGATCTGATGAGGAAGGCCCCAACACTTCCTATCAGCAAAGAAGAAAACCAGAGAATCCTAGATCTCATCATATATCCACTATGCCCACTTTCTTTGAAGAAGGTGAAGGGTGTAGAAATGAAGGAAGGAATGAACCTAAGACTTATGAGACTCTTAGTCTATATCTTGAAGAGTACAAAGCACAATCTAGAGCATTCAAGGAGAAGCTAACTCTCCAACAGTTCTTCAAAATCAAAGAAGGAAGAGGATCCTATAACAACAATAGAAGGAAGAGGCATAATAGGTTCTATTTGCCTACATTTGATGGATACTCCTCAAGCACTGCTAAGGCTTGAAGGATAGAATTAGACTCGTTTTTTAGGCTACATCCTGTAGCTGAAGAAGAGGCTGTTCAAATTGCAACACTTCATCTTTTAGATGAAGCCAATGATTGGTGGTTTAGTCACATGGAGCATGCAAAGGTGACTCAATATTCATATTTATTTCACAAGCTGAGGAACAAGTTTGATGTGAATAAGACGAAGATGAGCCACAAAGAGGCATTTCGTAAGGAAACAAAGGAGAATGTAAATCTTGTCACTCTGGACAAGAGGTCACTACATTCACCACCAGCTGCAGAAGTACTTGCATCTAGAGAAGAGACACTTCCACCTTTGCAAGATGGTCTTGAGCTCTTGAAGTATAGAGTAATCAGGAGATGCATGAAGAAGAGGAGGAAGGTACTAGTGCTGGTACACTTGAAGAAAAGAGGCCATCACTCTTACTAATAGTTGGAGACACTATTGTCCCGGTTGGAGGAACTCTTGTGTTCTGTCAAGGGGTTCCCATATATCATTTGATCCAAGGTATGTATAAAATTTTAGCACATATTGTTTCAATATCAATGCATAGCCAAGGGTTATAAAAAAATGTTGATTTGAAGCAGAGACATATCATAGCGCAGAGGACCCTTGATCTAATCAATGAGGAGACTAAAAACTATCCTTGTTCATCATTGTTGAGCTACATTCAACCTTTTAAGATGATATGAATAGTTTTAGAAAAGGATTAGCATTATAATATGTACAATTACTAATTATGAGATCAGTATTGTGCCTTATTTTGAGACAACATATGTATTACCCTGCAGATCTACATCACTATCACTAAGTAGCTGTAAAAAAGAAGGGGCTTCATCACTCTTGGAGAATTCTGAAGGTAGCTTCAATCATGAAGAGATGGAGATAAATATGACAAGGAGTAGACATCTTGAGATGAGAAACGTTTTCTCCTTTCTAGATGACACTTTCTCAATGAGCATTTCTCTGCTCAAAGAGAAACTTCTACTTGCAGCAAACCCAAAAATTCTTTGGTTTTGGAGGGCCTTTGGTGGAGAGAGAATCTCATTGAGAGATCTCATTAGAGATGCATTTCAACATTTCATGAAGTGCAAATTTCTTCAACAGTTTAGGGAAGATGGTATTCTACGAAGGGAGGATGCCATGATTATGCAGTACCTCATTCTCCATCCACATGGGGATGAGTGGATGAGGGTGATAAGAAAGGGGTTGCATGACCACTTGCAGATATATGACATAGGCCATAAAGATTTTTTACGTTGGTTTCTCTTGGGAGATTTCCGTCACCTCCCAAAGGCTCCTATTTCCTTGATCCATGCCTTGAAAAACACTTATGAAGTGAAGAAGGAGGCATGGCTACGCTGGCTTCTCTTGGGTGAGTATGGTTACCACCCAATAGCTCATTTTTTTCTGATTCATGCCTTGTGTATCAATGATAGAATGCAACAAAATAAGGCATGTTCATTTTGGTTTGACTTGAGAGAGATTGGCCACCACATGACATCTCCTATGTCTATGTGTTTTGTATTGGGTAAAGCTTGGCATGATGCTCTCAAGATGTGCATTTATGATGTTTCTTTGTATTGGGATGATGTGACATTTCATATGTCCATTAGTATGCTTTTGCTTCATGATGCACATGATGAGGAGAAGAAGCAGCAAGATCTCTTGTTTCTTTGGTTTCTTTTGGGGGAGTTTGGCTTGTCCATCTTACATGGAGGAGATGGAGGATGGCAGAAAAGGGCCTTACTCCGGTGGTTACTCTTAGGAGAATATGGTTTGACATCTTTTTCTACCCATATAGCTCCTTCCCTTCTTCTTTTTCATAACATTGGAATGATGCTTGGATCCAACAAGACCAACAGGGCTAAGTATGAGAGCATATCAATGCTCAATCTAATTCATGAAACATGGGATGGAGACATGTATTGTGTGATGGAGCTTTTCCTTTGTGAAGAGAACCACCTTATTTTATGCACCTCATGTATTGGTGATGATGTTGGCCATCATATGGTTGTCACTTGGTACTTCATGATGGAAGGAGGACATCTAACCAAATAGTTGGAGTTCATTCTTTATGTTTTTAAAAGACAAATTTGGAACCAAACATGCATAACCCATTGTAGCAAATGGAGGAAGCCTTCCTTATGTGGGTGCCATTTGGAGGGGAATAGATGGATTTGCATCTACTTTTGGAGTTGCTTGAGGACAAGCAACATTTTTCCGAGGGGGGATTGTAATATTCCCAACTTTGAACATCATACTTGGAATATTAGAGTCCTCAATTTTCTTAATGAATTAAGTAAATAAAAGGGTGGAGGGATCCACAAACCCCAAAGATGAATAAGATCCACTTTTTTGTGTGTGGATGTGGATTTATTAAGCCTAGATCTACAAAATGAGGTAGTTGAGAAACTACTAATGTGAATGAGATTGGAGATCATGTCTCATTTAATGAGGAAGATCATGGAGGGTTGATTCAGTCAACTAAGATCTTGAAGATGTCAAACAAAGGATCATTGAGCATTCATGATCAAGTGATGGAAGATCATGTGCAAATGAAGAACACATGATGGAGGAGGTGTACATTGCACCTAGACTTGTTAGTTGACTTGGTCAAACAGCATAGTCCCCCTTGGAGGATCTTGTCCACATGTGACTGCGCAGTTGAGATTAGGGTCAAGGCTTGGGAAGGCTCAAAAATTATAAAGGAGATGAAGGCAAATGTGAAAGGCATCTTGGATTATTTGATGTATGATATTTTAGATCTGGAATTGTCAAGTGACATTCCACTGCATTCTTGAGCTGTTTAGCAGAGATTGAAGGTGTTGTTTAGCACAGGGTGTTACCGAGCGGGAATCCCACCTCTTTCTTGAGTAGCTCTGGGAAGAATATTTCTCTTCATTATACATCAGGCATTGGTTCCACATCTCTTCTCTACTTTCTACAGAACATTCATATTCAGAAATCTACAGATTTCTGAAGATCAGTTTGGAAGGTGGAATTTGTCTTCAATACTTCAACTGGTAAACAAGGTGAGGGATTATTCCCATTACTTGGGCTTATGGATCAACACTCCCAGAGCCACATTGCAGATCTAGCATCAGGCCAAAAGTTATTGACCTCCCAGCAGCAATACTTCCTTCAAGAATTACATTGTCTACCTTGCAGATCTAAAGGGAGGAAGGAAGTTGCTAATATTTCAGCTAGCAATCCTGTGAGGGATCATTCCCTCACATTGCCATCAGTCTTACCATCAGCATAGAGTTTATTGCAGCATTTTTTAGCAGGCAGAATGCCTCTCTTTCCCTCACAATGCATTTTCTAGAGGCAGTTGTGTTGTAGCAGCTGCAATCATCATTGGAGGATTGAGAAGCTAGATCTAGAGCTTCTAGCTCATAGATCTGAAGAAGGGATCAACCCTTCAAGCATAGATCTGATCTAATATCATATTTCAGCCATCTATTAGTCAGATCTAGCTTCAGATCTATATTTCCCATCAGATTAAGGATCAAATCCTAGGGAGGTGATTTTCCAAAGTTGCAGATCTAGAAAATCCTTTCTGGGTTATCTTGGGAATCCATGACATTGGACAGATCTTGAATCTTGGCATCATATGAGCTCTAGTTTTGAGTAGATCTACATTTCCCTTTTCAGCCTGTAACTATATGTTCATATTCTGCTGAAGGGATAGTGCAGTATTTTCTACAAAGCCACTCCAGTTACGTTGTACCTATTGCATACATGTTTTCAGGGTGATCCTAGCTCATATTTTTGGCTAGATCTACCTATATTCTGTACTTGTGTAACTGAATCATCTCCAATATAATAAAATGGCTCAGCTTCTCTATAAATTCTGATGTTATCTTAAGATTTATTGTTTATCTTGCTGTAAGTTATTATATTGTGTGAAGTATTATTGCATTCTCCCTTTTGGGATATTACACCCATTCGCTTTGTCCCCCAAGGGGAGTCACCACCTCTCGCTTCCTGACCTTCGATACCGAGATCATGTTGTGCATCTGTCTGTGTTGCTATTTCCTCACCCTTCCCCGTACTCTTATCGAGTTGTGAACCCTTCTGCGATGCGGCTTCGGTGCCCTTCCCTGTGATTTTTCTTGGTCCTCAGGTGTCTTTGGTAATGACAGGTTGGGTAACCTTCATGGTGTTCATTCCTTTAGTGCCCTTCACACCTATTTTGAAACCAAGCTTCTAGTGAAGAGGCCATTGCTAAATTAAACGGTCAATCTATTCATCAGAAGCCATATAGGTGAGCGAAACCCATGCAGGATTCTTGTGGCCTCGGATTTGGATGTTATGCATAGTCACTTGGAATGTAGTGATGCTTTTATACTTATCATAGATGGCTGGTGATAGACATGGCTGGGAGTTGATAACTACTGTGAGGCCACTCTGAAACAACACCCAGAATATTTGGTTGTCCTCGATGCACTATGCATCCTTAGAGTCCCATAAGTTCGTATATCGAGCCCCCTCACACATGTCTAGGGTAAGCTCAGGGAGGAATGATTCCTCAAGTGCTTCCCAGGTGACCAATGTGATGAGAAGTAGTAGCCAGGAATGACAAAATGCTCGTCCCTACTCCTGGGATTCGTAGAAATTGGCCATAAACTCGTTGCACAAGTATTGGGACCAATTGAAGCAGATCCCTTTTTCGCACCAGTTTTCCAACTGAATTACATATGCATGGATGAAAGCTACCTAGCATTTTCGCATCATCTTGCATGCCAATAACAGGGTACCCAAATATGTACAAGGGTCACTGATGGATTTGATCATGAAGCCTTGAGTATTCCACTCCACATGGTAGGTTCCGCGCATGTGGTCAGCGATCTTCCCCTCGTACTTCTTACCAATGCACAACAGAGAGTCTGACACTTCCATGGGGAGACCAGTAATTCGTTGAATGGGTGCAACATCGATGGGGATTCAATCTTGGATCCATAAGAAACCATCATGGACTAGGGTGAGCAACTTATGTACTAGACAGTCTGTGATATTGTAGAGGCCGAAGTGTGGCATCCTGAGCAGGTTTAAGAGCCCAGACCCTGCCAATCCATGTGCCTAGTGCATGGGGACAATATTTATCCCATCATCTTCTTGCATTCGGTTAAGATATAATTCGGGTACCAAATCAGGTAAGGCCTCCAAATATGCCAAGTCATGATCATCAAATTTCACCTCATGGAGCCTTCCAAAGGGTTCGCCAATGACGGGGACCTCATCTGGGGTCAGCGGCATCTGCAGGTATGTATGCATGCCATCGAGATTCTTCGGTGTGTGTGTGGAGGGCCTGCGGGGCCGAACAAAGGGTGGTAGCCAATTTATTGGTTCGGCTACCTAGGCCTCTTCCTGAGCAGACAAAGGTCGCTTTACTCGGTTGGGAAAATGTGCCTAGGGTGCCATTCACAGGGACTTTACATTTCATGGGGAAGTACGGGCTTCACCTGTTTGGTCTCAACCTAGTCTCCTAAATTGAGTTCATTTAATTGTCAACCAGGGTTGGTAAACTGCTGAAGTGAAGTGCACCGTATGTGCCTAGGTGTTTGTCTCTTAGTGCGTCGTGTTTAGTGTTTTATGATGTTTTTGGTATTTTGTGATGATTTATGATGTTTTTGGTCTTTTGATAGTTTTATGACTGAAAAGCTAGTGGAAAGAAACTAATGATTGAAAACAGAGTGAAGCCTAATTGGTTGATGACAAATGACAAATGCAATTGTAAATATTGAAACAGAATCAATTCTAAACTATGACTAAGCAGAAACAAAGCTTGATAATGACTTCTAGAAAATGACTCAAAACATAAACTCAACTGGTCCAATTCTTTCATCAAAGGTATTTTGAAAGGGATTTTGAGAAATGGTCAGCTAAGTATGCAAATTCTCCTAATCTAAACAATTAAACAACTAGCTTATAATGATGCAACATTTTATCCATGATTAGAGATTTGTTGAAGCATATTTGGAGGAAAACATTGATACCATCATAAGATATTTATTCTAAGACTAGTTCTTAACTCTATTCTGCAACTTAGTTAATCATCACTAAACCTCACCCAAGAGTTATACATTTCTTTTTAAAGTAGTCTTTTGAGGAAAGGCTCTGTTTATGAAGTAGTAAAGAAGTTGCAAAAGTACCTCAGGCCTTGAAATGATACTGTCTTCTGTTCCTATGTTTATGAATTAATTATAGATTTGGAACAAGAAGAGGTTTGTAAATAATGAAGGATGTTTTGTTAAGTTTAACAACTGAAGTAATCTAATATGCAGTGAATGACAACTAAATGTGGAGTGCAAATGCAATGAGTTAAGCTAAAACTGAACTTAAGATGTCACTAGTCTAAAATAGTGCTGAACTAACGAGTCATTATCAAACTCAAAACAAAATAACAGAGCATGAGTTAAATGCAATTAGACTCCGGAGTATCCTAACTAAGCTATCATGCATTATTCTATGGAATTATACAGTCTGTTTGTCCATCATGATTGGTATTTTGGAAGAGTTTCTTAGAACAATCCTGACTATACAATTCAGTGCAAATGTAAACATAAAGACTGAAAGCAATTTAAAAACTAAGATAACACAGCTATCTCATACCCATCATTATGATATTTTGGAAGAGCGTTTTAAGAGCAAGGTCAGCCATGTTACTTAGTGAAAACAAAACAACTGAAACATTCATTATCACAATCATGCCTTAGACATCATAAGGATTTTTTGGAAGAGTTTCTTCTTTTGGAAGAGTGTTTAGAATAAGTGTAACTGTGATAGTGAACAAAAGAAATCATAATTAAATCCTACAACACTATAGCCATTTCCCATTCATTATCATGATCTGTTGGAAGAGCTTCTTCTTTTGGAAGAGTTTTTAGAACGAGTATAACTATAGCGGCTAATGAAAACAACTATGAATTCGAACTTCAAAAACGTAAAGGCAACTAAGATACTTATCTAAATTACGCAAGTAAAACCGTGCAGGAGGCAGGGGCCCTCTACCACCAGACGGAATCTAACACCAAATCAACTCAACGCTTTTCAAAACAACACTGTCTTCTTCATTAAAGGTGAAATAACTTGAACAGAGCAATCTGCGTCTTCAGAGATGTAGCACAAAATCTAAGCAAAATCTGGAACAAAATCTAGCCTAGCTCTCGGTTTTCCAAGTGTTTTTAAACAAATTTACATAACAAGACTTGCAACAATTCCAGGATCATTGTCTTTCCTTATCGAAATCACATTAGGACTCTTGAAGTGGCTGCGTAAAAAGGAAAAGGACATCTGGACTAAGACAGTCCTATTAGAAGTCTGCCTTCTTAAATGTGTTCCCACATACCAAAACCATATCCAGAATTCGTTTCTTCCTTCATGGTGAGCAACGAACAATGTAGACATGACGTGGAATATACCCATATGCGGTTTTTCTTGAGAGGCCACCTAGAACATACCCAAACGTGAAGACAGCTGCAGAATTGCCGGTTAGCTACGGAATGTCTGCATTCTGCAGCTAGTTCCGGTCAAAATGCATTACAATGACAAAAATCACAAAACTTAGCAAGTTAGTCATGTAAACCATTCTAAAAGTAATTTTAACTAAATTTATTGATCAATTGGGTCTGGGATTACAATGGACAAAGGAAAATGAGGTAAAGTAAGATGAAAGAAAGCACAATCTTGAGGCTCAACATACCCCCACTGCTGACTTCTTGCATGTCCTCATGCAACTTATTCCATAAACTCAGAGGCTTCTGCAAGAACATCTAATCCTCTCCTTCTCCTTTTCCTAGAAGCTAAAGATCTTCTGGGTTTTCTGATGACAAGTTTGAACCTTAAGTTGGTAAGTGCCCTGATTAGCTTCTTGTTCCTCTTTTTCAACTTTTCATTAGCCTTTTCCACTTTTTCTATATGTAGAGATAAGGTTGAGTTCATATCGGTTTTTAGTTTGACTTGTTCCTTTAGAATGTCATTCTCATTTTTGATGTGTCTATTAAGTATTTCCAGCTCATACCTATCCCTTATTAACACATCTATTTCGGATAGTGGAGGACTAGGGGTTCTCTCTCTACTCTCTGAAGCTTTCCTTTCCAAAGTTTCAACATAGTCATAGACTTCTTGCTGAGCAGGGTCAATTTCAGGGGTTCCTTCATTAAAATCCTCTTCAACATTTTCTTCAATAGATGTTTCCTCATCTTCTATATTTATCACCCCTGTTTGTTTGATTTGAGTTTTCCTTAGTTTCCCCTTTAGTCTATGGCTTCTTCTTGGCTGGGAAGATCCCTCTCCTTTCTCTGTGGCAGATTTCCTGATTACCTTCTCTTTCTTAAGTTGTTTCTTGATTTGAGTCAACTTCTCTAAGATGATTTCCTCACTACTTTCCAGGACTATTTTGTCAATTTCAATTTTTGAAGCTCTCCATTTTCTGCTTCTCCTTGTAGGCTGTTGTTCAGGTGAGGGCTCTTTTGGCTCTTCAAAATGATTTCTTATCAAGAAATTGTCCAAAGTATCATTTGTTTTGGCTAAATGGTGTTCAATTAAAATTTTAACCAAGCCATGATGATATAGAGTTGTCTCTAAAAATTGAACCCTTCTTTGAACACAAGAAGCCATCTTTTTCAAACTTTGAAGCAAAAAATAGGGTAAGTTTAACTCTTCCCCCAGAAAATGCATTATCAGTCTAATGTGGTAAACATAAAATGTGCCATATCTACCCTCACATGTAATAAATTTTTGCAAAATAAGCAGTATGTTTCTCCATTTATTTTTCAATGCAAAACTTGGAATTCCTTTCTTAAACACAGTGATATCCATACCTGGTGATTTTAGAATTTTCTTCCAGGATTCATTATGGAATTCTCTATTTTTGAACCATCTCTCTCCATTTCTAAGAAATTCCGTAGCTTCTGCAATGAAAACTTCAGTGACAGTGAATTTAACATCCCCCACTTCAACCTCAGCTCCTTGAAATGACCTTGCAAATGTTTTAGTGACTTCTTTGTGGAAGCCATTAAATTTCTCAAGAAATTGTAGCCATCCTACCTGTTCCAACATTTCTTTACATTGAGGGTATCCTTCCAAGTATTTTTTACCCATTGGTTCGGTTCTTACAATAAGACCCATAATTGCTTCTTCAATGTTTAGATTAATACTCTTTCTACCCACAAAAACAATAACTTCCACCTTTGAATTGATATACCTCTGCGTTATAGTGACAATGGCTTCAAACTTCGGACTGATATGCCTCTGGTTGACAGTGAAAATGGCTTCAAATTCCTCAATGATATATCTCTGTCTCTCGGTGATAATGGCTTCAAATTCCACACTGCTATACCTCTGTCTCCCGGTAACAAATGGCTTCAAATTCTACACTACTATACCTCTGTCTCCTGGTGACAAATGGCTTCAAATTCTACACTGCTATACCTCTGCGTTTACAGTGATAATGCTCAATCTCTGCTCACGGTGATAGGGCTTTGATATTCAAACTGATATACCCTTTGCTCTGCTCACGGTGATAGGAATATCTCTATTTTGTGGAATGAAGTGCTGACTACAGAATGGAGTGATGGAAGTAGTTACGGAAATGAGTTAATGGAGTGAGGTGGTGAAAACGAATTAATGAGTGAAAAGACGGCGAAGATTTTTACAACGGAAAAAAAAATCATCATTGAATGATTTGGTTGGGTGACGTGAGGAAATTAAACACTTCAGCCTTTTTAGCCACTTAAATGATGTCGGGTATAGAATTTGAAAAGAGAGATTTTAATCCAAAGTTTGTGGAGGGTATTTTTGTCATGATCAATAAAAATAATTAAAACAACTTTTCGAAATGATTCATAACTAAAACTATGCTAAACCTTATGAAATGCCATTATAATCAAAACTTGTTACCTTTGCTTTTCATTTGATTTTTGTAGTCTTTGTCTTCTTTGTTCTCCTTTGGAAGAGTCTTCATAATCCTTCTTGATTCTTCTTATTCATGGATACACTGGATCATTTTGTTGCAATTCTAATGTCTGCTGATTAGTGCCTTCAGGATTTGTAGCTGCGGAATGATTGTTTGGCTGCGGAAAGTCTGATCAGCTACAGAATGTTGTTAAGCTGCAGAATGTACTTGTAGAGCATTTTAATCATGGAATGGAGTGGTTTGGGACATAAGTGAAATGTTATATGGCATGAATGAAGATGAATGATGAGTTATGATATGTATGAAGTGGATGATGAAATGGAATGGATTCAGTTTATGAAATGGAGTGGAAGAATATAAGAACTGCCCTGCAATCCATGACATTTGTTATTCATTTGCAGTAAGACTTCAAACTTTAAATTTTGACATGTAAATGAGGTGAATGAAGTATGGAATGAGATGAATGAAATATGGAATGAAGTGAAGTATGAATGAATAAATGAAATGGAGTATGGATGGATAAGTGAATGGAATGAAATGAGATGGATCATAAGTACAATGGATCTGAACTTATGATTTTGTAACAGCTGCTTGCAAAAACAAAATGGAAAAGTTAGAGTGTCAGAGAGACTCTGATTTTCACCCTATCTTTTCTGTATAAACATGCCAATCAGTGATTGGTTTTCATGTTTATACTTTATTTTTTTTTTAATTTTTATTTTTATTTTTATTTTTTAATTTTTTAATTTTTTTTTAAAAAGAGAAATGCTTCAGAAAATTTAATCAAGTTGATGAAGAAGATAGATTCTTCTTCATTAACTTCACATCACTGCTTTCTTGGAACTTCTTGACAAATTCTTCTCTTGAGAGTGGTTTGTGATACAGCTTCAATCTATGACCATTCACAAGAAAAGTAACCTCTTCTTCATCTATTGTCCTGATTTTTACTGCTCCATTATCAAAAATTTCAACAATTTCATATGGCCCAAGCCAATGTGTTTGAAATTTACCTTGAAAATCCTTGAATTTTGAATCAAACAAGAGAGCCCAGTCACCTTCTTTGAATTTCTTCTCTTTGATGTACTTGTCATGCCATCTAGCCCTTTGCTGTTGGACTAGACTTGTTTTCTGAACTGCATCTTGTCTGATCTCATCCAATTCATTAATTTTCTCCAATCTATGATTCTGTGCCTCCGTCAAATCAAGTCCTAACTGAACTGCCATTTTGAAGGTTTGAATCTGGAACTCTATGGGAAACAAAACTTGCTTTCCATAAACAAGTTCATAAGGATTATGGCCTGTTGTGTTTCTCCATGTAGTTCTATAGGCCCACAAGGCTTCAGGAAGCCTATCCACCCAATCTTTTCGATGTAAATGGACAATCTTTGTTAGGATCCCTTCAATAACTTTATTGGTAGACTCCACTTGACCATTTGCTTGTGGATGATAGGGAGTAGATTTTCTATGCCTGATTCTGTACCTCTCCATCATTTGCTCCACTAGCCTTGATGTAAATTGAGCTCCTTGATCTGTAACAATTTCCCTTGGGACACCAAAAAGAGTAAAAATATCCTTAAAAAGAAAAGTAACTACAGATGCTTCATTAGCAACAAGCAATGGCTTGGCTTCTACCCATTTAGTAACATAATCAGTGCAAACTAATATATACCTCTTTTGTCTTGATGGAGGACTAATAGGTCCTACAAAATCCAAAGCCCATTTTTCAAAAGGTTCAATATGTACCTGAGGTTGTAATGGCATTTCACCTGAAGGAGAAGGTTTCCCTACTCTTTGGCAACTGTCACACCTTTTGACATACTCTTTAGCATCTTTAAACAAGGATGGCCAATAATATCCTAAATTAAGGATCTTATATGCTGTCCTCTTATCAGCAAAGTGTCCGCCACAAGGTTCATCATGACATGCTTTGAGAATCTCATGCATCTCATCTTCACGAACACACCTTCTAATGATTAAATCTGGACCCGTCTTGTACAACTCATTAGCAACCCATGAATATTTTGCACTATCATGAATTATTTTTCTTTTATCCCTTGCATTCATTATTGAAGGAAATTTTCCTGAAACTAAATAATTAGCAATATCAGCAAACCATGGAGTGTGAGTAGAAATTGCAAAAAGATATTCATCAGGAAATTGATCTTCAACCGGAGTGTCATCTTTGATGTTTTGGAGTCTAGATAGGAAATCAGCTACTGTGTTTTGTTTTCCAGGCCTATCTAGAATGGTAATGTTGAATTCTTGTAAGAGAAATAACCATCTTATGACTTTGCCATTAGTAATTGATTTGTTCATTAAGTATCTAATTGCAGAATGATCAGTGTGAACAAAAGTTTCATAGCCTGTTATATAGTGTCTAAATTTATTTATGGCATGAACAACAGCTAAGAACTCTTTTTCAGTTACAGTATAGTTTAACTCTGCATGAGTCAAATTTTTACTAGTATAATAGATGGCATATGGAATCAAATCTTTTTGTCCCAATACTGCTCCTAGAGCTGTATCGGAAGCATCTGTCGAGATATGAAAAGGTAACTTCAAATAGGGTCCCTTAATACAAAAGCCTTAAATTTTGGTTTTCGGTAGTTTCATAAAAGCTAACATGCAATCGTAAGTCCATTTTTAAATTCACAGTCTTTTGTAAGCAATTTGAAGAGTGGAGATGCTATTTTAGTGAAGTTTTCTATAAATCTTCTATAGTAACCAGTAAATTCTAGAAAACTTCTAACATCTCTTTGACAATTTGGAATAGGCAACTTGGAGATGACTTCAACTTTTGATCTATCAACCTTAATCCCATCTCCTGAAATATGATGCCCTAAAACAATACCTTCAGTAAACATCATAAAACATTTCTCATGACTAAGTGAAATATTTTTTTCCTGACATCTCTTTAAAACTTTTTCCAAGTTTGCTAAAGCTTCTTCAAATGTATTTCCATAAACTGTGAAATCATCCATGTATACCTCTACACAATCATGTATTAGATCTGAAAAAATTCCTAATACTGCCCTTTGGAATGTTGCAGGTGCATTGCATAATCCAAATGGAAATACTCAGTAAGCATAGGTACCCCAAGGACAGGTAAATGTGGTTTTGTCTTGATCTTCAAGTGCTAATTGGATTTGGTTGTAACCACTAAACCCATCTAAGAATGAGAAGTACTTTTTGCTAGCTAATGTATCTAACACTTGATCTATGAAAGGTAAAGGAAAATGGTCTTTAAGAGTAGCTTTGTTTAGTTCTCGGTAGTCAACACATACCCTCCATTTTCCATTTTTCTTTGGCACAATTACCAAAGGAGAAACCCACTGACTATCTGAAATAGGATAGATGAAATTGACATTTAACAATTTTTGCAATTCTTCTTTAAAAATTTCCCTAAGATTTGGATTCATCCGTCTTTGAGGTTGTCTGATTGGTTTGCAATTTTCCTCTATATAGATGTGATGAGTGCAAGTCTTGGGGCTTATCCCTTTCATGTCGGTGTACTCCCATGCATATGCAGAAGAATGTCTCTGTAATATCTTGACTAACTCTTCTTGTTGAGATTTTTCTAGGTTCTTGTTTATGTTCAAAGTTTTGCCTGGAAATATCTCACTTGTAGAGCTGCCAAATTTATCCATAGAATGAAGAGACATCTGCCTTGATGACAAAAACTCAATATTGGATTCCTCTTGAAATGATTCATGTTTGTGTTCTGGAGAGGATTCAAAGTTTTCTAGAGTATTCAGAATTTGATTATCTTCACTAATTTCTGAAATTGTGAAGAGTGGTTGTAAATATTCTTCATCCTCTATCCATTGAGTGTCATCTAGATCCGTAATTGTCCTAGCTGGAGGATATAAAGTGAATTTCTTTGTTGAACTACCATCAGAAATATACATATCACCGGACCTACAACTAATAAAAGCATCAGCTGTAGCCAACCAAGGTCTTCCTAGTATAACAGGATGGCCTCCTAGATTATTATTGGGTGTTAGGATCATGAAATCCACAGGGTACTCCCAAGAGTCTAGGGACACTGAAATGTCTTCTATTACCCCATCTGGTCTGATCACAGATCTATCTGCTAATTGTAATAGTGTGGGTGTAAAGAGAAGATTAGGAAGTTTCAGTTTGTCCATGATTTGTCTACTCATGATATTTATTGCTGCTCCTAAATCAATGAGTGTGTTTTGAATTTCAATTCCATTGATGTGAATTTTGACAACTGGATTTCTTGGGTCAAGATACTTTGGAATAGAAATCTTGCCCATCATAATGTCTGCTATTTGTCCTGCCAGTTGAATTTTCTTTGTTTCTCTTATTCTTTTTCTTGTTTTCTTCATACTCAACTCCTTTATTGTTTTGGATAAAATTGGAATTTCCTTGATGGCTTGTAATAATGGAATTTTAATGCAAACATTTCTCAGCTCATCTAGGAAATCATAATTAGGCACCATGATTTGTTTTTCTACACCTCTATCAATTTGTAGTCTTTCCGGAAAGGGAGGTATAGAAGTAGATGTAGATGGTTGCTCTAATACAGGAGTTGAATTTATTGGATCTTTTTTCTTTAATTTTTCAGTGTTTGGGTCTTGAAAGGATGTGTCTTCCTCAAGACTTTTATTCACCCATAGAGAGTCTTCCTCAGAGTTATCTTGTTCTTGTATAATCACAGAAGGTTTCCTCTTTTCAAGTATTCTTCCAGACCTAAGTTGAACATCACTAAGGTCTAGAGGAGTAATTAAATAAGTTGGAAACGGTTGGCCTTCTATCATGTATGTATTCTGAGGATTTTTATTATTGGGGTTTGGTATGGGTTGAGCAGGCAATTGATTTGATTTTTGAGGAAATGGTAATGGGAGTGGTTGATTTTGATGTGGTTGGTTCTGATGATGTTGTTGAGGACTTTGTTAAAAATTTTGTTGAAGATTTTGAGGAAAATTTTGTTGAGGATTTTGAGGATAAAAATGTGGGTATGGTGGATAGGATGGTGGATACTGATAGTATGGAGAGTATCTTCCATAGGGAATTTGTGTTCCTTGTGCCCAATATTGAGATTGATTTTGAAATTGGGGCCAAGGTTGCTGCCAATAATTCCAAGGTGGAGGTTGATTATACATTTGATCATGGAATCCTTGTGTCTGAGATCCCTGCCAAGGTCTTCTAGATACAAAATTAAGAGACTCTGTGGAATCTGTAGGAATTTCTTCCTGAAAAACAGCCTTGAGACCAAGAAGAGAAGGACAATTCTTGGTCTCATGTTTCTCAGAACAAATAACACAGGTTTCTACAACTTTTACATCTAGAGGACACTCTCTCAAGGCATGTTTCTTCCTACATTTGGGACAAAAGATTGCCAAGGCATCAGATTCAGCCTTTTTCTTGTTTTGTATCTTAAGGGTGTCTATTTGTTCACTAAGACTCCCTAAGATGTCAAATTTAAAATCATCAAGCATGTGTCCTATTTCTGATCTACTTACTGTCCCAGAAGCAGACTTACTTGCCCTTGCAAGAGCAGGATCTCTTGGACCTTTGACAGTTTTAGATTTCCCTCTTGAAAGGTTGATACATAAGTCGGATATTTCAGGTAATGTGAGTTGTGATATATCCCCTTTTCCCATCATGTTAAGGATATCCAACCATTCATCCCTAATTGTTTTCAACAAAAGAGCTTTTAAAGTGTCTTGATCTAGGTTTTCCATTTTTGCTCTTTTGATGTTGTAATTAAATCTTTCCAACAAATCTTCCAAATTTTCATCTTATTTTTGTAACATTTTGAACACTTCTTCCTTATGATTAACCGGCATACAATAATCCAAATACCTCTCTAGAAATGCCTGTTTCATGTCTTCCCATGTTCTAATAGAACTGCTGATCAGACTCATAAACCACTTCAATGCTGCTCCTTTCAAGGTTGAAGGGAATAATTTCAGTTTTTGAGAATCTTGTAAGTAGTCATAAGTTCTACACAGCACTTCAAATTCAAATAAGAAGGTTTCAGGATCTTCAATTTTAAGTCCATAGAAGTTTGGAAGGACAGAGGGTGAAATGTTTTTCATGGTTGTATTGGTTTCTTCATCAATTATAGGGAACCCAAAAGAGCTTCCTATTCTACCTCTTCCTCCATTTGAACCTCTACCTCCTTCTCCTCTACCTCTACCTCTACCCCCAAATAGTGTGTGTTCTCCATTAAAGACTCCTCCTCCTCCTTCTTCTGCCATGGTTGACTCTCCTGTGGAAGTGGAAAGGTTTGTGTCCCTAACAAGAGTTTTTAAATCTTCTTCTATGGCAGGTTCAGTGGATGAAGTGGAAGGTTTCTCTAATGGAATAGTTGACCTTAGATCTTCTAGAAGTCCAGGATCAAGAGAGGATGGAATATGGGTATGAGTTGAAGGTGTACTAGCTCTGGATCTAGATGAAACAAGTGGTGTTCTAGAAATCAAACTTCTGCCTCTGCTGCTTATAAATCTTTCCCTTGAATCTCTCTCCCTACGCATATAATTGTTTTTGGATGCTAAGAAACAAAGGTTACCTAGTTTTCACTTCCCCGGCAACGACGCCAAAATGTTTGGTCTCAACCTAGTCTCCTAAATTGAGTTCATTTAATTGTCAACCAGGGTTGGTAAACTGCTGAAGTGAAGTGCACCGTATGTGCCTAGGTGTTTGTCTCTTAATGCGTTGTGTTTAGTGTTTTATGATGTTTTTGGTCTTTTGTGATGATTTATGATGTTTTTGGTCTTTTGATAGTTTTATGACTGAAAATCTAGTGGAAAGAAACTAATGATTGAAAACAGAGTGAAGCCTAATTGGTTGATGACAAATGACAAATGCAATTGTAAATATTGAAACAGAATCAATTCTAAACTATGACTAAGCAGAAACAAAGCTTGATAATGACTTCTAGAAAATGAATCAAAACATAAATCTAACTTGTCCAATTCTTTTGTCAAAGGTATTTTGAAAGAGATTAAGAAATGGTCAAATAAGTATGCAAATTCTCCTAAGCTAAGTATGCAAATTATCCTAATTTAAACAATTAAACAACTAGCTTATAATGATGCAACATTTTATCCATGATTAGAGATTTGTTGAAGCATATTCGGAGGAAAACATTGATTACCATCATAAGATCTCTACTCTAAGACTAGTTCCTAACTCTATTCTGCAACTTAGTTAATCATCACTAAACCTCACCCAAGAGTTATAGATTTATTTTTAAAGTAGTCTTTTGAGGAAAGGCTCTGTTTATGAAGTAGTAAAGAAGTTGCAAAAGTACCTCAGGCCTTGAAATGATACTGTCTTCTGTTCTTATGTTTATGAATCAATTATAGATTTGGAACAAGAAGAGGTTTGTAAATAATGAAGGCTGTTTTGTTAAGTTTAACAACTGAAGTAATCTAATATGCAGTGGATGACAACTGAATGTGGAGTGAAAATGCAATGAGTTAAGCTAAAACTGAACTTAAGATGTCACTAGTCTAAAACAATGCTGAACTAACAAGTCATTATCAAACTCAAAACAAAATGACTGAGCATGAGTTAAATGCAATTAGACTCCGGAGTATCCTAACTAAGCTATCATGCATTATTCTATGGAATTATACAGTCTATTTTGTCCATCATGATTGGTATTTTGGAAGAGTTTCTTAGAACAATCCTAACTATACAATTCAGTGCAAATGCAAACATAAAGACTGAAAGCAATTAAAAACTAAGATATCATAGCTATCTCCTACCCATCATTATGATATTTTGGAAGAGCATTTTAAGAGCAAGAACAGCTATGTTACTTAGTGAAAACAAAAAACTGAAACATTCAGTATCACAATCATGCCTTAGACATCACAGATTTTTTTTGGAAGAGTTTCTTTTCTTGGAAGAGTGTTTAGAATAAGTGTAACCGTGATAAGTGAACCAAAAGAAATCATAATTAAATCCTACAACACTATAGCCATTTCCCATTCATTATCATGATCTGTTGGAAGAGCTTCTTCTTTTGGAAGAGTTTTTAGAACGAGTGTAACTATAGTGGCTAATGAAAACAACTACGAATTCGAACTTCAAAAACGTAAAGGCAGCTAAGATACTTATCTAAATTACGCAAGTAAAACTGTGCATGAGGCAGGGGCCCTCTACCACCAGACGGAATCTAACTCCAAATCAAATCAACGCTTTCAAAAAAATACTGTCTTCTTCATTAAAGGTGAAATAACTTGAACAGAGCAATCTGCATCTTCAGAAATGTAGCACAAAATCTAAGCAAAATCTGGAACAAAATCTAGCCTAGCTCTCGGTTTCCAAAGTGTTTTTATAACAAATTTACATAACAAGACTTGCAACAATTCCAGGATCATTGTCTTTCCTTATCGAAATCAGATTAGGACTCTTGAAGTGGCTGTGTAAAAAGGAAAAGGACATCTGGACTAAGACAATCCTATTAGAAGTCTGCCTTCTTAAATGTGTTCCCACGTACCAAAACCATATCCAGAATTCGTTTCTTCCTTCATGGTGAGCAACGAACAATGTAGACATGACGTGGAATATACCCATATGCGGTTTTTCTTGAGAGGCCACCTGGAACATACCCAAACGTGAAGACAGCTGCAGAATTTTTGGTTAGCTACGGAATGTCTGCATTCTGCAGCTAGTTCCGGTCAAAATGCATTACAATGACAAAAATCACAACACTTAGCAAGTCAGTCATATTAATCATTATAAAAGTAATTTTAACCAAATTCATTGATCAATTGGGTCTGGGATAACAATGGACAAAGGAAAATGAGGTAAAGTAAGATGAGAGAAAGCACAATCTTGAGGCTCAACATACCCCCACTGTTGACTTCTTGCATGTCCTCATGCAACTTATCCCATAAACTCAGAGGCTTCTACAAGAACATCTAATCCTCTCCTTCTCCTTTGCCTGGAAGCTAGAGATCTTCTGGGTTTTCTGATGACAAGTTTGAACCTTAAGTTGATAAGTGCCCTGGTTAGCTTCTTGTTCCTCTTTTTCAACTTTTCATTAGCCTTTTCCACTTTGTCTATATGTAGAGATAAGGTTGAGTTCATATCGGTTTTGAGTTTGACTTGTTCCTTCAGAATATCATTCTCATTTTTGATGTGTCTATTAAGTATTTCCAGCTCATACCTATCCCTTCTTAACACATCTATTTCGGACAGTGGAGGACTAGGGGTTCTATCTCTACTCTCTGAAGCTTTCCTTTCCAAAGTTTCAACATAGTCATAAACTTCTTGCTGAGCAGGATCAATTTCAGGGGTTCCTTCATTAAAATCCTCTTCAAAATCTTCTTCAATAGATGTTTCCTCATCTTCTATATTTATCACCCCTGCTTGTTTGATCCGAGTTTTCCTTAGTTTCCCTTTTAGTCTATGGCTTCTTTTTGGCTGGGAAGATCCCTCTCCTTTCTCTATGGCATATTTCCTGATTACCTTCTCTTTCTTAAGTTGTCTCTTGATTTGAGTCAACTTCTCTGAGATGATTTCCTCACTACTTTCTTGGACTGTTTTGTCAATTTCAATTTTTGAAGCTCTCCATTTTCTGCTTCTCCTTGTAGGCTGTTGTTCAGGTGAGGGCTCTTTTGGCTCTTCAAAATGATTTCTTATCAAGAAATTGTCCCAAGTATCATTTGTTTTGGCTAAATGGTGTTCAATTAAAATTTTAACCAAGCCATGATGATACTTTTCCATAGGCGTTGTGATCAGCGTGTACCCTTAAATAAAATTCCTGTAGTAGCTTGTATGTTCGAGGATTGAACACAACTGTTTCTCAGTTGTAGATACTGCCAGATTCATGATAACTGCAACTTTGGTAGGATCAACCATCAATCCTTGCTGACAAACTATGTAACCGAGCAAGATTCCAAAGGGTATGAAAAATATGCACTTTTCGATATTCAAGGAAATCTGGTGCTTCCTATAGGCATCCAACATCATGCATAGGTTTGAGACGTGCTTCTTCACCAAGCCAAAGATAGTCCAGTCATCAAAATACACCTCCAAAAACTTGTGGATGAACTCTTTGAACACTGCGACCACCACCCGCAAAAATATGGCAGGGCTGTTCTTGAGCCCAAAGGGCATGATAGTATATTGAAAGGTTCCCCTTTCAGTAGCAAACGTAGTTTTGCTGCAATCTTCAAGTGCTATTATGATTTGATGGTAGCCCGAGAACCCATCTGTAAATGAGTACGCTTCTTGCCCTCCCATGCTGTCAAGGATTTCATCTAAGAACGCCATGGGAAAGGGATCATGTACATAGGCATCATTTATTTTGCGTAAGTCCACACAGATCCATATCTCTCCCTTCTTCTTTTTCTCCTGAACCACCATCGGACTTACCAAGTCTGATTGTTCAACCGGTTCGATGATACCTGCGGCGAGCATCTTGTCAATTTCTTCCTTTACCTTTTGTTTATACTTAGGGTTCAACCGATAAGGTCGCTGCTTCATTGGGTGTGCATATGGTTTTAACGTGATGCGCATGACCCCTGGGTCCCTTGCGATCCCCTTAAGCTCTGAAAACTTCATTGGGAATAAGTCCTGATACTCTGTGAGCAATTCTACAACTTTGCTGACTGTATCATCATCCCATTAATCCCCAATTTTAGCCAACTGAGGTTGCTCTTCCATGCCAATTTTGACTTCTTGCAACTTCAGAGGCTTAGTAACATCGATATTTTACAGTGGGGGTACAACAACTGCGCGCTCTCCCTCCGATTCTGGGGTAGAGACATTGCACGGTTCTTCATCACACTCTTCTATTGCTATTTTGCAGTAGTTGAAAATATCCTACATCTGTGTTTCCCATGTTGGTTCCCCAAGCGCTGCGTAAGGGTGCGATTCATTAAATATGAAGGTATCTATATCCTGTAGAGCTTCGTCAAGTGCCTTCGTTCCCCCTGCTAACCCAAATGTTCCTACAAATTCATCCTTTAATGTTTCCTAGTGGCGGGTTCGTTGATGTAGCTCCGCATCTAAGTACCATGCAGTGGGAATTGGTCCTAAGGCATGAATAAACAGGTGAACCCATTATTTTTTAGTCCGGTCACACCATTTCTCCATCCAAGCAAACAAATTCTCGCACGGGTCCCTTGGCCCAAGGAATGTCTTTACATGCAATTGAACCGGAGGTTCAAATTGCAAGATCATCATATCCCGAAACTCTTCCCAATATTGGAATGCCCCCTTATGCGTGTCCCACCACCTCGTAGGTGTTGCACGCATGGCTAGATTAAGGGCCCATAACCTTCACTCTCTTGGAACCTCAGCTTCAAATGTTCACAAAAACTCCTTAATATTACCAGAACCATCAAAATAGGGAAGTTCTCTTACTTCGGAGGAGATGCATTGGAAGTTCCTGGTGATTCTAAGACATCGCAGTGCAATACATCATGTAACCAATTCTGCCAATTTTCCATCTCTTCATCAAAGTCATAGAAACATTCACTATCTTTTTCCCAGCAAAGTACACCATCGGTCATGGGATTGATCCAATCTTCATCCTGCGTAGTTAACTCTTAGATATGATCCACATCCTCTTCTAGGCGCATTGGATCCGTATACCATTCTCCCTCCGCAAGGTCTAATGGTACTATCACCCGCGTACCTTGATTTTCAAACACCATGCTTCTTTTCTTTAGGTTGATGATACCTCCCACATCTATGGCCCAATCCAATCCTAGGAGCACAGGATAGGGGCCCGCATCTTCTACAATATGAATGACCTCAAAGTCATCCAGAACCTTAACTCCTGCGATATCTACCACGATCTTTAACAGTCTCCCCAATGGTATGATCTTCTACTGTTTGGCCATGCACAACTAGATAGTGGACCATTCCACTTAGGTTCTCCCATTCACTACCAAGTTTTCTTGGGAAGTACATTCGCATCTGATCCCAGGTCCAAAATAACTTGATCCATTTCATAATCACCAATTTGTGCTATTAGCTGCATTTCCCTACTGGTGCATTTCTTATGCTTGTACAGTTTGTGCACATCCTTAACTTCCAGGGGTGGATTAGTTATTTCTGCGCAGCTACCTATTAAGGCTTAGAGGTTTCTATGGCCCGTTGGTTGTGCAGCAGCTTCATACACACCTACAAAAATGGTTTGACCTCATCCTCTGCTTTGCGGTTTGCAAGGGCTTAAGAAGTCGCTGCCTCAGCCGTAGCAAAGTATTGGAAAACTACGACAAAGGTTTCCTTTTCCTTTTGTAGGTCCAAACCTTCTTGTTTGATGGCTAATTTTCGGATAAGAGGCTCAGCCACAGCTTTCTCCTTAGCTCCCCCAGTGGCCAGGCGGCTGCATGTTATGACATTAATGCTTGGTCCTTCATCTCGCGGTTCTGCCTTAACCCTTTGTATGTTCTGCATAGGTGTCTGCTGCTTTTCCTACATTTTTTCTATCAAAATTGGACAGTCTTCAATCACATGGTCTAGCTGTCTATAGTATCTGCAAGATTGTCTTGCAAGGTTCGAGTAGTCCCTCGCAAAGTGACCTACCTCTCCGCAGTTATAGCAGATCAGTTTTCCTCTTCCCCTACCTGCACTTCCACCTCGACCCCCTCCCTTGCCCCTAATTAGGGAGCCACCTATGCCTGAGGGGGATCTTGGCGAAGAAGGGTATGATTTTACCCTATATAGGTTTCCTTGGTCTATCATTAGATCATAAGTTTAGAATTTATGTTCATCGTGTCCTACTAATCGGCAAAACCGACACCATTGTTGCTTCAGTACTGGGACATACGCACCCAGAGGAGGGCAATGGTTAGTATCATGCAAGCCAGCTACGTGACAATCATCACACCACAATGCTAGTCCACTTGGTCCCGGGTGCAACAAATTGGGTCCCCCCTCCTGTAGGTAGTCTGCCAGCAATGGGTACTGGTCCTTGGTATGGCCAGATATCCTACATCGTATGCACCATACATCTGGGCTAGCTTCTTTCCCTCGGTCCTTTCGCAGGTTCTGGATCTACATGTGCATCACCTCCATCTGCCCTTGGATTTGTTGTAATCCCAACTGGGTATCATCTCTTGGCACAACTTCCAACTTCATAGCAATCTCCAAGGCTTTTTCCTGCGATTCAATGGCTTATTGGCTCGTAGGTACGTGCAGGTGATGCAGTAACATAGCGATGAACCATTCCTTGTGTTGTATTTCATCATACATAAATTCCCCTTCCCCGATTACCTTCTTTAGCCACTGGTCAGCCTCCCATACTGACTCAGAGGGCCCTTGTTTAAAGTCTTTTAGGTCATTCACTATTTGAGAGTAGTATTTAGGCTCCTAAAACTGTTGTTTTAGGGAATTCTTAACCTATGGAATGATCGCATTCACATGCTGAGTTACGTATCCCATTTACCAGTCCAAGGCTCTTCCTTCAAAGGCAAGGGATAACTGCACCCTTTTCATAGCATCGCTGACCACATTTTGCAAAGTCCATACCGACTCTATGATGAACCAGAACCGATCCATATCTTTGTCCCCTATGCCCTTGAAGGTAGGTAGCTTCATGTGCGAGGCGATCTCATATTCTGGTGGGGCCAGAGTTACGGGTGAGTTCTTACCCCTATACTGGTTTGAAGGTGGTGTAGTTGGAGGGCTATGTGTAGCTGAATCCCTTACCAGACTGTAGATAGATCTATCTCCTTCTTGATTAGTTCTATAGTATTTACCACTTCGTGTTGTACCCTTGGTCTAATCAGAGCTCATTCACTCTGTATGGCTGCACAGAATGCCCTTTTCGCATAATAATGTTTTAATCAGTAATGGAAAGGTTTTCAGAAACTTACCCTGGAAACCCTTGAAGAACCTCCGTTCTGCCTCAGAATAGGACACAAATTGATCGACTGTGAACTTCATCACAAATCCTCCCAGCACACTATCTACCCAGTGATCTACCATACGAGTGATGGTGTTATCAGTCCTTTCTAATTGTTGGATCAACTCTGGAGTCCACTGCGTGACCTCTTCGTCCTTCCAACACATCTGGAAATCTACGAGCCTTGCCAGCCACTCCTAAAGGTTGTTCTCAAATGTCATAAAGAAAATTTCGTAGACCTTTGTGAAAATGTACTTATTCTTCCACTTATTTGCTATCAACTTTGCACTACGATTTTATTTTACCACAAATTCCTTAACTTGTTTTTCAAACCACTCTTCAATTTCTTTCTTCTCAGGTCTCCAATGTTCTCTTGGAATTACCCTATCTCTCTCCCAAAATTCTCCTGATCCTGGAAATGGAACCATTTGTTGTATCAAGGGGTCCTGACCGAGGTTTGGAGGTTAAGGTTTGCCAAAAAACCCCTATACTACTAACCCTTTCGGTAGTGGCCTACTTACACAGGCCAAAGTCTCACCCGAAGCAGTATGGGAGGGTGCTGGAACTAGGTTTCTGCACCCAGAGAGAGAGAGTAGGTAAGTCTAGTAGATCCGAATTCGCAACTTATCAGGTTCGCACAAGATAGGTCTATTCGTAGGTTTGTTAACAGTATAAAAAAGCTACTATCATGCACAAATCTAGTTAATACCTTCACATCCACGTGCATATCAGTAGTTACTAGCACACAATATCATAACAGGTTATTAATAATAGATTATGGATATGCTTCATACCATACACAGAGAGATTCGCAACACAAACAGATAACAAAATTGTATTCATAGCTCCAACAGATCCCAAAGGTTCACATCAATAGTAACACATAAGATTAGATAACACAGAGATACTTTAACTATACCCGCATATATTAGCATCCAAAACCCAGTATAATTAAACACATCTTACGCACACAGCCAGCAGGGTCTGCACACAGCAGGACTGAGGATCTCCGCACACACAACCAACAAGAGTCCTTACCCAAACAACCCAACAACAGACCTAACAATTCGTACTTAGCATCAGACTTAATTCTTGCCTACCTTAAGACTCAAAATGTTCGTCTATTTATATCGATTTAGCCTATGCTTCCAATGGTCCGCAAACAGTGGTTTGCGGACTCTTGGTCTACCCTTGACCCATTATAATGCATTTGAGGCTTTGAACCACCCCAAAACCCCTACGCTAGACTAATTAATACCAAAAATATATAAAATTATACAAAATTCACAGCTTTTAGGGGACCCTATTCCAACAAATCTTCTTCACTATCAAGCTCGCCCTTTTCATCACTTTCTGATCCTTTTCAACAAGTGTTTCACATTGATGAAAGTATTCGAGAATTTTTGTTTGTGGATGAATTACCCTGGGATGATCTACATCATAGATCTTTGTTTTTACCTAAACTTGATAGGTTTGAAAATCATTTTTCGTCTATTTTTACAATTGATTATGTCAAGGAACCATAGAATCCCATATCAATAAAAAATTTAGATTCTAAGATTAATTTGGGAAACATTTCTACAACTGTTCCTATCAACATATTATTTAAATCTAGAATTGTTGAAAACATTCATATAGGTGCTTCTTATACAATTGAAGAGATTAATACATATAAAGCCCTATTTCAAGAATTCTGAGACATATTTTCCTGGTCTTACGAAGAGATGCCAGGAATCGATCCAAATATTGTCATTCATGAAATAAATACATACCTGAATGCCAAGCCTATTAGACAAAGATTACGTCCAATACATCCGTGAAAAGCTGCTGCTATCAAAGCAGAAGTTGAAAAGCTACTGCGATCAAGATTTATTTATCCAATTCCATTGACAGATTAGGTATCTAATATAGTTCCCATTACCAAAAAACAAGGGACTATATGAGTATGCATCAATTATAGGGATATTAATAAAGCATGTCCAAAATAAAATTATCCTACCCCCTATATCGACCAAATTATCGATGATTGTGCTGGAAATGAAATTTTCTCATTTATGGATGGATTTTCCAGATATAATCAAATCAACATACTCCCTGTCGATCAACCAAAAACAGTATTTATATGTCCTTGGGGGACATTTTCTTATTGCAAACTACCTTTCGGATTAAAGAATGTTGGTGAAACTTTTCAAAGGGCAATGTCTTACGATTTTCATGACATCAAACATATTGTACAACCTTATCTAGATGACTTACCTACTCACTCATTATGCAAGGAAGATCATCCTACTCACTTACGAGCTATTTTCATGAGATGTAGGCATTACAAGGTTCATTTGAACCCGCACAAATGTGTTTTTGGTGTGAAATTAGGATGATATTGGGATTCATCATTTCTAAAGCCAGAATTTGTTTCGACCCCTTGAAGGTTGAGGCCATCATAAATTTACCTCCTCCTTCCACACTTCGCCAACTCCAAAGTTTGCAGGGGAAAGCAAAATTTCTACGTAGGTTTATCCCAAACTATGCTGAGTTTAAAAACGGTTTTACCCAGTTGTTGAAACAAAATGTTCCTTTTATTTAGGATGAGATTGTTGATTGATATTTTGATTCTCTAAAACACACGTTAACCCATGCACCGTTATTGCATCCACCTAATTACCACCAAGACTACTTTTTATACTTATCAAACTTTAATTCCACCATTGAAATGGTTCTAGTTCAAGAGGATGAATCTCGCAATGAGCATGTGATATATTATCTAGGTTGGAATTTGAACTCAATGGAAATTAAATATTCGCATGTGGAAAAATTGGCCTTGGCACCAGTTCAAGCTGTCCAATGATTCCATCACTACATACTGTTACGTAAGACAACTGTGATATCTAATTGAAACCTAATGATGCATATTTTTGACAAAACAATTACTCGGGGGAAAATAATCTAAATGGATTGTCATCCTACAAGATTTTGATTTGGAATTCAAGAAATATAAATAAAAAAAATCACTGGTGTTTGCAGAAATTATGTGTGACTTTCCCAATACTGAGATAGAAACCAAGGTAGAGAATCCCATCATAGATGAAACTCTATTTCTTATCAGTACGTTAGATCCATGGAATGGAGATATCATCATATATCTTCAAACCCAAAACTTTCGCTCACAACTTTCAAATTCAAATCAACGGAGAATCTGATATCAATCCCAGCAATACAATATTTTTGGGGACACACTTTATCGTCATGGTGCAGATTGTGTTTTTCGATGTTTTATAAATCATGAAGAGGCTGAAAGGTTTTTGAATGATTGCCACTCTGGAGCGTGTGGTGGTCATAGGTCTGGGTTTGCCACAACCCAAAAGATATGGCGCACTGGTTATTTTTTGTTGTCATTGTTCAAAGATTTTATTATTGCGGTCTGAAAATGCCACAAATGCCAATTTTTTGATCGAAATATGTGTGTGCCTCCAGCTCCTATTCACCCAATCATTGTTGTTGTTCCTTTTGCGAAATGAGGCATTGATTTCATTACATGTAACCCTCACTTGGTTGAGGGGCATGGGTATATTATTCTTGTTGTAGATTACTTTACCAAATGGGCCGAGGCGATGCCTACATTCACGGAAGATGGAAAAACTGTGGCTACGTTTGTATTTAATCATGTGATTTCTCGTTTCGGTGTACCCCAAGCTATTATCACAGACCATGGGAGTCATTTTTGAAATATAATGATGACCAAACTTTCTGATCAACTTGGTCTGTGACATGATAACTCTACTCCTTATTACCCGCAGGCTAATGGTCAAGTTGAAGTCGCCAAAAAGGTTTTAACCACCATGATTAAACGGATTATCAGAACTCACAAATTGAATTGGCATACCATGAATTTTTGTCACTATGGGCATACTGAACCTCAACAAAAACTGCTACAAGGTTCACTCCTTTTCAATTGGTCTACGGTTTAGAAGTTGTGTTACCCATTGAATGCGAAATACTGTCACTCAAACTAGCCATAGAATTACTACCAGCTACCTCTGAAGAGGAGAAACACTTTTTGTACTTAGCACAATTAGATGAGTCTCGCCACACCAGTGCATTAGCTACTGAAGCTCATAAGAAACATGTGAAAGATCCGTATAATCAAAGTGTTACCCCTTGTGTTTTTTTAGAAGGTGACCTAGTCCTAGTATATGATCAAGCTAACGATGGGCTAGGTGCTGGGAAATTCGAACCGATGTGGCATGGTCCCTACATTTTCAAGCATGTGCTTGCAAAAGGGGCCTATGAATTGACTGATTATGACGGGGTCTCTTTAGAGAAGCCCATAAATGGTCTTTATCTTAAGAGATATTATGCTTGACTTTCGTGTGAAGATCCCACTTGTATGTTAGTTACTTTTTAGATAGTGTGCCTTAGATTAGATAAGTGTGCCTAGATTAAATTTGATGTTACTACTATCACTTCTTATCTTGATTACTCTTTATATTGCAGATGTCGACATCCCTTCAAACGTACATTGGTTTTGCTGATGGTGCATGTCATAGTACACAAAATATTTCTTCCACAGCCTGGGTTATCTATTCACCCACTGATGAGTTAGTTTCTATGCATGGGGTAAGCCTTGGTCAAAAAATGAATAATATTGTAGAATATAGTGCAGTCATTGAATTATTATCTGATGCCATTTAATTTGGTATTTGATGTTTGATCATTAGATTGGGTTTAGAACTCATTGTATTACATTTAAACAAGGTATATGCAATTAAAAATCCAATGTTATTGAGATTATTTTTGAAGGTTCATCTCTTGGAACGACAATTTGATTACATCAAATATCAAAATATTTCAATAAATTTAAACACATTGGTCGATGAATTAGCTAATCGTGTTCTAAATAGAAGTTTGCAACCTTAAAAAAGTAAACCAAAAAAACATTTGATACATGTTGAACAAGATACTCAAAGAAAGTAGTAATATCATAGAGAGATTTGTTTTCAAAATATTACATCGTCTATGATCATAGGTTCAAACAGCTTATGATTTAATAGATACTGATGCAAAAAAAAAAACATGTCAATCCATAATGATCATCCACTATCTGTGATGATGATCATGGTAATAGAATATGGCACACGCCACCTTGCGCAAGAATCTCCTAAACTATCCTTGAGCACCTGTAACATGTCTATGAATTTCATATGTCCCTGTCTCGGGAATATCTATGGTTAAGCTCTCTAGGTTGTGTTCCATATCAGTTAGGATCTCTTTTGTCTGATCCTGTGGTGGTGTTAGAGGCTCCGATTTCCGCCTATCAAAGCGACAAAGTGTTGCTGGTCATCGTGGACCAACACCTGCATTTAAATATTGTTATCAGTATTGGACTATAAAAAACAAATAAAAATTAGATTAAAAACATCAAAATAGTTCGCTTACTTGATTTGTCCCACTATGCCCATGGAGGCAAAGACATCTCAGGATCACCTCTGAAATCTATACCTGCATAGGGGAAGTCTTCGATTGTGAAGACTTGGTTCCTTAGACACATAAAGTACATTGGAGTGAACCGAACCATTGAACTACCATTTCCACCATGGCGAGCCATTAATGCAACCCAACGTACCATCTGAGGTTCCCCACGATCTACTAGAATAAGCTGAGGGGTGATAAGTGGGATTCTCTCCAAAGCAAAAGAAATTAAAATGGCACCATAAACAAAGTTTTTTAACTTTTCATTCTTTGCTCTGGTTAGTTGGCCTTTCATGTTGGCCAATACCCCTTCGCACTAGTTGAATATGGTGCCTCTGAAACACTCTACCGCGGTCTGCATTTTAGATTTAGTGGCTACATGTGGAGCCACACTTCCACACAACCTAGTTACTATAATTTCAATTAATTTGAGATATAATCACAAGATAGTTTTTATGTCTATGTGATTATCCTTTGGATCTGCCTCATCACTACAAAACTATTGTTTGTAGCTAGCAATGGGTAGGCCACCCTGTCTAGCCCCAAACAATGATATTTTTTCTCCTCTTCAGGACAATCTAGTGAGGAAATAGATATCCTCGAGATCGATTTCGAGCCGATGATCACCAATGATAAAGCACTAATCTTGAACTTCCCATGTATTTACTAACCATGTCATCAGCTCTACCTATGCTTTCGTACCTTGGATCGCCCAAAACTTATATAAACCATAATTTTTTAGCACTCGCATTGTTGCGGGATCATTCATGGCTTCATTTTCTATAGCCTCATGCTCAAGTTCTCTCCACTCTAGCATGGTGGAATAGCCTGAAAATAAACACATTTTAAAGTTCGAAATCATTGGAGTGTAAAAATTTAATCATTTTTAAGAGAATTTGTAAATTTTGAAACAATCATGGTGCCTCCGCAGTTTTTGTGTGGAGACAGTGCAGATGTCCGCATGGGTTCCACACAAAAACCGTGGTAGCCTGATAATTTTCCTTTTGAAAAATTATTGGGGTCTGCAGGTAGCACGAGCATGACCTGCGGACCCCCGAGAGCGTATTTTTGAACATAAATTCCTCCCAAAAAATGAAATTAAAGCTAAAAAGGAGAACTGAAACAGATAGAAATGAAGAGTAAGATGATGTGGATTACCTGGTTCTAACAAATCACAGAATGAATGGTCGGTTCTCTCGATATTAGCTCCAGAACTTTTTTTCCAAAAGCTCTCACTTCAATGCTCTGAAGACAAAAGGTAAAAATTATTTTGTTAAAATTATTTTTATAGTTTTTGAATGAATAAAATATTATATTTTATTTATTTTTCACTTTAAAAAGCTATTTTTAAATATTTTTACTTCTCTGGAACAAGTATCTGTAATATTTTGAGTTTTTCTGCAGGATATAGGATTTTTTTGTGAAAAGAATTATTTTGACACTGAATATAATTTTATCACTTTTTCGGGCTCTTGAAAATTACGAAAAATAGAAACCCTGGAGTTCTCTTTTAAGCCCTTTTCAGACTCTCTAAATATGAAAATATTGTCGAGTAATTGACTATTCGAACTCATTAAAGGAAATGAACAGTCGTCCCTTTAATACAAGTTTACCCCTTTTCGGACTAAATTGGACTATTTATGAAAAAGGTATACGCTGACTAATCATGGTCAATAGAGTTCTCTATTGTATTATTTTATCCTTTTTGGGGCTTGAGAGACTAAATTTACGAAAAAGTACAACCATAGATTTTACTTATTTTTTTCTTCTGACTCCCTAAAACTGAAAAACGTCGAGTTTCTCCTACACTGGACTCGTTAAAATTTAACAGTAAAGGGCCTGTCGATTACAAACAGGACCGAACCACTCCTTCTTAGGGTTCGATTTTTATACTAATATGGACTCATCTGAAGGATGAGCTTACACAAACAAGAAAATGTTATCCTCCTCAAGCTTGTCAAAAATAAAGAGGTACTTGCTAGTAATGGTGGGGGAAAAAGAGAGAAAAAGAATCCAGCTGTCACCCTTGTTTAAAAAGCAGTATAATATTCTTGAACATGACACTTTGTCACACTTGTACCTGGGTTGGGAAATCCTTTGTCTAATAGTTAATCAAACCACATTGAAAGTCTTCAACCAGTTTCTGGGTATTAGCTTTAGGCCAATTGTTACCAAACCATCTGCAGTGTTGTTATGTGTTCAAGAGATAGTTCAAATAAACCATTCATTGCAAAAATTTGTCTCCATTCGCGTTGACCATCCCTGATGTTGTTATGACATCCCTCATTAAGCTAGGATATCTAATGATAAGGAGCTTTATTCTACAAAGCAAATACAACAAGGACTGCATGGACTGTCAAAGCCCCTTTTTCACCTATCGGAACCTTTGAAAGGGCTAAAAATCCACCTTTTATTCTTTAAAATCGCTCATTCTAACATATTAGGCCTTAAGCCCCTTTTGCTTAAGCCCAAGCCCCTTTTCCACCATGAGACCAGGCCCCGTGACCAAGCACTAAGCTCATCGGCGATTGCATGTCGCTCTTTCCAAGTTCTCGCTTCCAAGTTTTCTGTTTCGTCGATGGCCGATCCTCCGATAAAATCTGGACCATCCATTCCCTAAGATCCGATGACCATCGCATCGCTCCATCGCATCGATGCATCGCATCAGGGTTCGCCTTTTCCCTTCTGGCTTCCCTTCTCCACCGATGATCATCCCCCACTGATGGAATCCTAGCCGTTGATCTCTCCAAGATCCAACAGTCCTCGCTCCATCACACTTCGCCTTTCCCATCGGCATCGCACTTCGGCGATTCCCATTTCCACTTCCCAAACCTTTTTCCACCACCGATGCATTTTCCCGATCGCATCTCCACCATTGATATCATCCCCGATCCAACGAATCTTTCTCCATTGACATATCGCAATTTCTCCCTCTGCGTTTCCTCCTCCTGTCTTTCTAGATCTCTAATATGTAAAGCCCTCGATTCAATCGTAGTCGTCCATTTCTCCAGATCCAACCGCCCATATTACTCCCGCATTTTCAACCCTACCCTTTCCATTCTCCTTCATCGCTAGATCTCGACCGTTGATCCTCACGATCCAATGGCTCCCATTGATACCATATTTTCAACTCCACCCAATAGCTTTTTGCTACCCAAAAAAACTGATGACGTCATCCGCCGGGTCCCACCTTTCTTCCTCCCGCACATCCTTTCTCCCTTCACGTTTGATCTCATTCGTTGATCTCCCAGATCTAATGATCTAGAACTGTTTTTGCACGCAATCCACCAAAATAATTTAATGCCCAAATTCAACGTGAAATGGGTGGTTTTAGAGGGACAGGTGTCAACACCTGAGCCCTATCGCGTTCGCCCAGGGTAAAACCACTTACCGCCCGGCCTCGTGCGAAAACCTCTCCGGTTTTCCGCAAAACCGCCTTTTGCACAATTTCGCACCAAATTGGATTCAAACCATGTTTTCGCCATGGAAACACTTCCGATGCATTCCATGCCTCCGTACTACTCCTTCGCCTCTACCCCTCATCGCAGGATTTATTTAACTGGCTTGCTGTCTGTGCAGGTTTTCATGGAATTTTAAGTACACAGGCCGTCTCATAGCCAATCATAGTAGCTTGAGGCTAAGGATGACGATCCTCCACACCCAAGAAAGCAAAGAAAAAGTGATAATAAGGGCTAGTTTCACATCTCAGTCAATTGATCATGACCATTAGCCATTCTATAAGACCCTCCAGCACATAAGGCCAGTTATTCCACTACTAACTGTATCTCCTTCGCGAGTAGCAGCAAGGGCTCCACCTCATCAAACAACAATGATCATTCATGGTTGGGCCTGTGTGGCCTTTTACCTTATGTTCTTTTCACTTTGTCATTTCGGGTGAAATATTTAGTTCACTCCTATAGTTTTCACTTTCAGTTTAGTAAATTGTTTACATTTTAGTTAGAAACGACTTTAGGCCTGCATTGTAAGATGATGAGAGGCAGTTCTACCTCATCATCATTTATTTATTTTATTTAGACCTGAAACATCATACAAGCACGCGGGGAGGATATTTTCCCAAAATATCTTCTCGCGCAAAGGAATTAGAGGTTATAAAAATAGGAAGAAAACACTAACAAAAGGTTCCATATTTTCCAAAGGACTCACTAGCTTGAGTATTATGTATGTATTTTGTATGAACTTTGATAGTGAATGTTTGAAGATCCCGTAGGGACTCAGTAATAAGAAGTTTTGATGGAATTGGGGATTCCGCTCAGGATGATTCACAGTTTGTAACTCTTATCCTTGTTTTTGAATATTCATTTCATATCTCTCTACATATCTTGTATCTAAATGCTCTAGAATGCGAGTGCTCCCATGCTTAAATGTGAATTTATCATAGCAGATACTCATATTTACTCATCTATAGTGCTTTAAATATGGCTTAGGCATGATACTTTGTTTCATTTTCTATCTCTTCCACCATTCTTTCGATACTAACTACAATGGATTCTTATCTTTGAACGAGCCCAGATATATGGATTCTTATCTCTGAATAAGCCTAATATATATGGATTCTTATCCTTGAATAAGCCCGGTTGTAGTTGATATCTCACTCTATATTCTTCCATAGTCATCGCTCACATATAACTTGATAACTGTGTATTCATTTTAGAAGTCGGCCCCCTTTTATAGAATTTTGTTTTAAAGATGTCTGATGCATTTGCTTATTGTAGTTTGTACTCAGTTTCTACAGTTTTCCTAGTTGTTGTGTTTAACTTTGGGGTTTTGGTTCCACCCTTATTAAAACCGTTCATCTGAGTGATAGTTGCATGAGAGCCAAACATTTCCAACTACAGTCAGTTGAGTCATATGCTCCTTGCATTTAAAATGTCCTAGGAACTGGTCTTTATACAACTCAAGGCTGTCTCTAGGAGATACAACACTTGAGTCAGTCCTTGCAAATATTTCTTCAAAACTTGATCTAATGGTTTCGTGTCGTGGGCTTTCCTACGATGGGTCACTTTCTATCGATGAAAGATCATAATCTAGGAAGTTGATCTAGAATCCTACCAGTACCTTGGAATCTGCATGCCCTAACAATAGGTTTCCTGCCTTCGACGACAAGTTGCATCATTGACCTTATATCGAATGATTATGTGAAGTGTTCGACTACAAATCATTCATTCACACTTCATAGATTGTACTGAGTACTTTGAGATCCATTTTCATTATTGGTGGTTTCTCTCATGCTTGTTAACAGTTCACATCATTAACTAGTAATCAAGTGGTTTCTACCATGTTCGACTTCAACACAATCAATCGCATGGATAGAATCGTACTAGTTCGGGAAGTGGAAATCAAAACCTTGGATCTAGTTTCCACCATCTAGGTTGCAAGGAGTTTTATTATTCATGATTAAATAGACTACTTATGACAGATGGTTGCGCCCATACTGTGTCTACTATTGATGTAATATTAAAATCATATTTATACCAAAACATTTAGTTAGTTTTGATCTGAGTATGGGAATGCCTACCTCAATGATGATATATATATATATATATATATATATATATATTCTTGCATTTAATGTTTTTATAAGTTTTCGACTAATGTTTCCACAATCCAATCCTCGGAATGATAAAGCACTTCACTCTTCAAAACAACCTCAGACTTCGCACTTTAGGGGGCATTATGTTACACGTTATTTTGTCACCATGACATTTGACTGTCTATATAGGTCAATCACTACCTATATTGTGCTCCCTTAGAATTCAAAAACCCTAATGTTCCCAAACCAAGTCTTGGAATTGGAGAAAAGCTCATTAAAACCCTTAAAATTCTAACTTTGCACTTTTCCTAGCCTTTTCCTGTGGGTTCGCAGATACTTGTTCTATAGCTCGCGATAGCTCCCGAACATTCTGATAATAAAACCTGTGGAATCCCGTAAAAAGTCAAATAAAGGAAAAATTAAGTTCTAGAAGCCCAACTGATCGAATATTCTCCCAATTGGATGCTTCTAGAAGCGCGATCAGTTCGAGCTCTATGCCTCCACTCATGGAGCTTATCCCTTGGTCTATGGAGCTCAAATCCCTTCATGAGAGGAATCCATCCCCATCTTCATGGATGTAATATTCCCAATTAGTCCTAAGCTAATGGGAATATTCATTTTTGTTTTATTTTTCTGTTTCAAGAATAAAATTGTTAAGGAGGTTCATAAAACACCTAAACAACAAATAAATCAATGTCAAATGTGAAAAAGGTTAAATCTTGGCTATGTAAGAAAGCGCCCTTAGGTGTGAAAGGGGCTGGATATTTTGACTGAGTCAACCATGAAAAAATCTAGAACGATGTCTTGGAGGAGTGGCCATCAATGAGGCACAACACAGTTTTAGATGGAGATGGCTTGTGTGAAAGAAGATATTTAATTGAAGGTGGTTTAGGGTTTGCAAGCTCTCAAATTATAAAAGGAAGAGGATGGTAGCATGAAAAGGTTGTTGAATGATATTTTATTTCTGAAGTATTTTCTGCTTAAACATACTGCTTTCTTTGGCTATTTAGCCTAGATTGAAAATGTTGTTTAACATTGGGTGTTCCTGATCGGGAATCCCACCTCTTTCCTTGAGAGGCCTCTTGGAAGAGTATTGCATTTTTTGTCCACTATCTGGCTGAAGGCCAAGCTTCTTCTTCCAACTACAATGCAGATCCTGATGAGGGTTTGGTTATCTTTGAAAGCTGCAGCAAGTGGAGGCTAGATCTACTCAGATCTAAACCATTATAGTGCTCCTTTTCAGTGGGAAAGTCTTCTATCACATTGGCAAGAGAGTATTGGATCATTGGGGCTACATTTTCAGATCTTGGCATGAGGGAAAACATGTTCTAAATCCTACAATGCATTATTGCTTTCAGAACTGCATTATTTGTGTGGGTACTGCTGCAGGGTCTTTTGGCACACTTCTTGGAGGAGTGGTTTTCATGTGCTGGGGATCTGCCCATCACATTTTACATCCATTGGAGAGGATCACCATATTGTGTATATCAGATCAGATCTAAATTTCCCTGAATTTCTAAATATTTCTATAGATCTGTAGCATTAGATCTCAGATATACTCCTTGTACTTCACATATTGTTGAAAACCCCAAGGGGAATTTGAAGAAGAGCCTATCTAGTGTACAGATTTGATATAGATCTAACTTTTCATACACATATCTTCTCTAGATCTGAAGTGTAATCTACAACTATTGTAGCCAATAAAATAACTTTGTCAAGCTCTTTTCAGTCTTAATGTATGGTTTCAGCACCTATTTTTGAGGAATTTTTTCCATTAAAGTCTTCTATTTCCTATTGTACATCTTATGGGCCTCATTGTACATTCATTTTGCTGCTGTAAACATATTTAGAAGTTATCCATATTGGCCTCCTTCTATAATCTTGATGATCTGTGATATTTTGCTGCATAATTGTTCATATATTGCTGCTATTTCCCTTTTGGGATATTACTGTGGTATAAGAGCATCATCTTGGCTCAGCCTGTGCATCCTAAGAAGCCAATATGTCTTTTCAAGAAAAGAAGAGACAGAATAATTTTGATTACACTGAAGACGAAGAAGACAAGGGTGAAACCCCTTTATCTGGAAGAATGAAAGGGAAAGAGTTCTCAAAAACTCTGTTTCGAACTATGCATGAGATGAAAAGAGAAATCAGGGGAATGAGGAGGGAAAGACATGAAGATGGAGGGAAAGACATGAAGATCCCTCAAGAAGAATGGCACATGAAGAAAGCCCTAGTTCTTCATATTATGTGTGTGAGTATTCAGCCACACAATCAGATCTACAACGTGGTAGCATGCCGACATTCCTAGCAAGAGAAGAAGCAGAAGGAGAAACACCAAAGGGGGAGACTCTTGGTGACTATCTCCAAGAATATGAATCTCAGTATAAAAGCTTCAGGGAGCATCTAAGCTTCTAAGAGTTTTGTCAACTTAAAGAAGAGAGGCGGTCCAACAACTACAATAGAAGAAGAGGGTGCAAGCAACACTTTTTGGGTAGATTCTTTCTACCTACTTTTGATGGATCACATGAGAGCTCAGCCAAGTCTTGGGTAAGGAAGCTAGACACATACTTCCAGTTGCATCAAGTTTCTAAATAAGAAGCCATAAGAGTAGCAGCGCTGCATCTCCAAGGTAAGGCTTATGCCCGGTGGTTATTTGAATCTTCTTCATTGAAAAATGCAAATATCTCTATTTATGCAAATTTCACTAGGAGGTTAGTGAAAATATTTGATTTAAAACAATCTAAAGCTTCCTTGGGTGAGAAAACCAAGCCCAAGAATTTAGAACTTTTGCATGAGTTGGAAGGATCCATGAAGCCAACTCCATTTCAGAACATTGTTGAGGGGGTTAAATATCTGCTACATTATTTGCCAAGGGAAAAGGCCCCACTTCAGCAAGAGCTTTCTTCTCAAGAAGAAGACATGAGGATTCATTTTACAAGAGGAGATCAAGAAAAAGGATCTTTAATGATGAGGCATTCTCCATTGATGAAGAGAAGGAAGAGGAAGAGCTGGAAATATCCTCCGGCGATGTGGCATCAGGAGGAGATCTACTTTTATTTGGAGATGGAGGTGAAGCAATTGCTTCCACTAGAAGAGCTAACGTGTCTTTGCAAGAAGCTCCAAGGGATCTTGCACATGAAGTTCATTAATAGCATATGTTGGGCCTCTATTTTGCCTTGCTTTATATCACCTTTTACTCGAAATCACTCATGATTTTGTTTAGCTTGAATAGTCATTTTCATAGTTTTGTGCATTCTCGGAGATAATAAATAAGTATCTGCTATTCCTTTCTTTTAATGAGATTTAAACATTAAAGGCATATTTAATAATAGTTTGTGTTTGCAGGTTTACAAAGTTGGTTTTATGCCTATTATGATAAAGTCGAAGTTCCTGCACCACACATTCTTGCACTAGTACCGGTAGGGTTCCTGCATAACACATTCCTGCACCAGTATTGCAAATTAATAAGTCTACTCAAAATCCACATAATTTCTAAATGGCCAAATTTGACCTTGGTTTTTATGCAAATGGAGGTGAATTATGGAAATCCAAGCAAATGGGTTTTTCACAAATATAACCAATTACCCATAACCAAAACCATTTCCTAAGATTCAAAGTATTCCAAAAGTTACAAACAGGTTTGAAGCACTTTTATAAAAAAGACTGTTTTTTCCAGAATTCTAGAAAACACAGTCAACAAGTTTCCAGAATGCCAACTTCCACCTCGATTTTTGTGCAGATGAAGGTAAATAAAGAAATTCCGTGACATGGGTGTTTTTCCCAGTATAGGAAATTGAGTAATATGCGGGATGTTTTCCAAAATACGTACTGGTTGAAGAGATACGAAGGGCGCTCTGGAGGTAGTTTGTTAAAATTACCAAATTTTCCAGAATTCTAGAAAAATCCCAAAATTGGAAAATTCGTATTAAATCTCTATTCTTTTAATAGGGGAATGGTTGTACTGTTATACTATGCAATTAAAATTGGTTAGGATTCAATCCCCATATTCCTTGCAAAGGAATAACTTGTTTTAATCATTATGAAAGATTATAAAAGGAGGAATGATGCATGTAGAAAGAAAAAGGGGGAGGGTGGAGGAGCGAGGCTACAACAAGGTTGTTGTAACTTTGTTTTGCTGGTATCGCCCAAATTTGGGCTGGACTCTATATTTCATGATGTACTTTGCCTTTGTGAATTAATAGGAAGAAGGAGCTCCACCTTATGCTTTTCAAATATTATTTTTTCCTTTAAACAAATGAGTCTGAATTGAGTTACTGAGCAGCATTTCTATTTGAAAGGGAAGTGCGCTAGTTGGCTAGGGCCCAGCCAACGCAACACGTTTACCCTATTTTCTGTTCTTATAATTTATGTTTATACTGCTAAGTGTGATTTAATGTACAGCACGTGAATTCTTGTTTGAATGAAAGCGGATCCATAGTGTGAAGTAGTTAGAATTTATTTTCCTGCATCTGATTTTGGATTGGTTTTCCTCACCTGGTCCAAGCAGGAGAAATAACCCTGCACCAGTGCATGTTGGTGTGCTATTCACATTCTGTAGTTCTGTTTGATTTGGTTTCCCCGCCTGGCCCAAGAAGGAGAAATAAACCTGCACCAGTGCACGTTGGTGTGCTATTCATTTCAGCGAGCCTTTCTAGTTTACTTCCCGCAATTTTCTTACTTTCATTAAACACTTTATGACAGGATAAATGATATGGATTGTTTCTTTATTTTTTCACTTTTTTAAAATCAGAAACATTCATTTTTATGTGTGCAATTTGATTTCCTAGTATAATAACACTTGCAGTAATTAAACACTTATTTCAAGAATTGAATGCTAAGTGCGAGAAACTCTGATCTGGTGCAAGAACTAGTTTCTTGCCACGGGATCTGAGTGCTTTGAACCTGGAAAGATCAAGCCCTTGCATGAAGTAAAAAGCCTTTGGTAAAGACACCATTTATACCTCCTACATAAACCTTTGTTCCTGCACTAGTGCAAGCAAACTGCAATAGTGCAGGACATATTAGTGCAAGAAGGAAATCTCTAAAGAAGAAGGTTTAAGGGCCCATTCTATGAGACTGCCAAGTGTCTCTGCTAAAGAAAAAACATAACACATACTCAGTAATTAAAAATTGATCAGTTGGAGTGACTGCATTTTTATTTTTATTCCTTTGCAAATGCATTCTTTCTTGTCCTAGAACTAGATTACTTTGATGATCCAGTTATCTTTTCTGCAAGATTTTCTTTAAAGTAGGAATTTCTATAAGGAAAATTCATACCATCTCTAGCATTGCCTGTGCTTCATCTCTAAGTTTACGAATCTCCCGGGTTGACAATTAAGTGTTGAGGAGTTTGCTTAAGTGCAATTCCTGCACCCAACATTTTGGCGCCATTTCCAAGGAGGCAATTTGATTTGGTAAGAATTTTCTGTTAATGCAATAGGGGTAAGTCTGCCTTTATCTTTTTGTATTTTTTTATGCAAGTGTGGTGAGCTTTATTTTAGCCAATAAATTTTAAAATCAATTATCTTCAGATCCTAATCTTTAACATTATATCATTTTTTGGGTGTTGTAAGAACCCTTGTTACTAATATGTGCGTAGAGACATGGACTATCAATCAGCCAGATGGACTTGAAGATGATAAATATGAAGGACCTCTCACAAGCCCTAGAAGCTGTTGGGATCTTGACCTCTACCTCTCAGGAAGAGAACTTTTTGACAATATTCAAGAACTTGTCCATTTCTCCACCACCACAAGAGGATTTGGAAGTCTCTTTTGATTTCCCTGACTAGTCATCTAAGGAGAAAAACGAATCATGCACTATAATCAATGGAGAACATCCACTGGAACCTGAGATCGAGGAGTTCTTAACATGTCTATCAACAGATCCAGAATGTAATCAAGAGACTACTCACCCTACAGAGAACAATCAACATGACATGGAAGAAGAGGATGAGCAGCATGGGCCAAATCAAGAAATGGACCAAGAATACCATGATCATATCGAACATTGGTTCCGAACAATGACTCAAGAGAGGGAGTATTCTTCTCTTTTAAAACTCTTGTTGCCATATCAAGTACATTGGTTGGTTCTTCATTCTCATGTACACTTTCAAGTTTGTATGATAAATTTAAGCATGAATATATATTTTCACCTGATCCACACATGGCTTCATTGGAAGTACTCCTATTCATAAAAGGAAGTCTTCTGCCTCTTAGGTAAAGTAGGGTAGGTGAATAAAATTCCATTAGGGTTTTTTATTTTTAAAGTGTAGTCACTAAAACTACTTTTGATCTGCATTGGTTGTTAACACACACATCTGTGACACATCTTGTTGAGTATGATTCACTCTAATATCTCATGATTTTTCAAAGTAACCATGACTAATCACTCTAAGAAGTTGTTATCTGATATATATATAATTTCAGTTTCCCATAGAAGGTACTCTTGGAAAGCCCCTATGGAGGACCACTCTTGTTAAGATCATATTAAGCTATTCATGAGGACACTAGCATTATTAATTCAAGGAGTCTTTTAGTCATTATCTGGGATATCTTTAATAAGTATTTGGGGAAGGGGAGCTAGTTAGTAATGATTAGTCATTAAAAACTTTTCACGCCATCCCGTACTCTTAAGGAGTAGATCTGTCTCCCCACTTATTAAGTAATCTTTTATATTAATCATAATCAGAGTATAAAAAATATTTAGGGGAGGATAGGAGGCCTCGTGATGAGCCAACCTACCATGATCATGAGACCCAACATGCATGGCATTACTGCTTCTGGTCACCAAGCCAGAGTAATGGCCTTCAACCGAAAACTTGGAAGACAGGAGGTCTCATCACGAGCCAACCTATTCATCCATGTTACTTCTTGTGAGTGGCACTGCCATTAGTTGGTTACCAAGCTAGAGCAGTGGCCTTCATCTAAAATTAAAAGAAGATAACTCTAAATCTATGCCTAGTAAGTGGGACACAGACATTTCAATGGGTCAAAAGACACCCCTACTGAGGTTATGGACACCTGTGGGTAGCAGGGCTATGTCTGTGGTATTAAAGTTAATTGAATACTATGATTTGCTTGGCTATCTTTCTCTTCCCCTAAACTTATCCTTTTTTTTCTTGGAAAATGGTTTTAAAGACAATTTGAACATGATGCTTTGAGTTATATCTTTCAAAAATCAAGAATCTTTAAGGATGTGGTGCCCTTAGTAAAGGTTATTCTTTGTGCTATATTAAGAGGAAATTTAGTTTGGAGCGAGGCTACAACAAGGTTGTTGTAACTTTGTTTTGCTGGTATCGCCCAAATCTGGGCTGTACTCTGTATTTCATGATGTAATTTTCCTTTGTGAATTAATAGGAAGAGGAGCTCCACGTCATGCTTTTCAAATCTTATTTGTGCCTTTAAACAAATGAGTCTGATCTGAGTTACCGAGAAACGTTTCTATTTGAAAGGGAAATGCGTTGGTTGGCTAGGGCCCAGCCAACCCAACACGTTTACCCTATTTTATGTTCTTGTAATTTATGTTTATACTTCTAAGTGTGATTTAATGTACAACACATGAATTCCTGTTTGAATGAAATCATATCCGCAATGTGAAGTAGTTAAAATTTCTTTTCTTGCATCTGATTTTGGATTGGTTTTCCTTGACTAGTCCAAGTAGGGGAAATAACCCTGCACCAATGCACGTTGGTGTGCTATTCACTTTCTGCAATTATGTTTGATTTGGTTTCCCTGCCTGGTCCAAGCAGGAGAAATAAACCTGCACCAGTGCACGTTGGTGTGCTATTCATTTCAGCAAGACTTTCTAGTTTACTTCCCACAATTTTCTTGCTTTCATTAAACACTTTATAATAGGATAAATGATATGGATTGTTTCTTTATTTTTTCACTCTGTTAAAATCATAAACATTCATTTTTATGTGTGTAATTTTATTTACTAGTATAATAACACTTGCAATAATTAAACACTTATTTCAAGAATTAAATGCTAAGTGCAAGAAACTCTGATCTTGTGCAAGAAATAGTTTCTTGCCATGGGATCTGAGTGCTTTGAACCTGGAAAGCTCAAGCCCTTGCATGAAGTAAAAATCCTTTGGTAAAGACACCATTTATACCTCCTTCATAAACCTCTTTTCCTGCACTAGTGCAAGCAGACTGTGATAGTGCAGGACAAATTAGTGCAAGAAGGAAATCTCTAAAGAAGCAGGTTTAAGGGCCCATTCTACGAGACTGCCAAGTGTCTCTGCTAAATAAAAAACATAACACATACTCAGTAATTAAAAATTGATCAGTTGGAGTGATTGCCTTTTTATTGTGATTCCTTTGCAAGTTCATTCTTTCTTGTTCCAGCACTAGATTGCTTTGATGATTCAGTTATCTTTTCTGCAAGATTTTCTTTAAAGTAGGAATTTCTATCAGGAAAATTCATACCATCTCTGGCATTGCCTGTGCTTCGTCTCTAAGTTTACAAATCCCCCGGGTTGACAATTAAGTGTTGAGGAGTTTGCTTAAGTGAAATTGCTGCACCCAACAACATGTGTCTATGTTGATAAGCAAGGAGACAAAACAATGGAGGCAGTGTGTTCCGACATTGGATACATTCTTGGGAACACACACTATGATAGATCATTCCTTTGTGATCAAGACTCTTGAAACCAAGGAGATTCTGGGTGTACATGGGTTAACTACATCTGAAGAAAGCACCTTAGACTGTGAGATCTTGCAGAAGGTAGGAGGAAATGAGAAGGAGGAACAACACCAAATTATTGGGGACATATACACCCATCCTTTTCAGAAGGTTTATGTATAGAAGCAAGAGGATGATTTGTGCAGTGAAAGCATGGAAAAATCAGTCCACTCACATTTACAGCCTACTCTAGGCCTTGATGTTTCACTACATGGAGGCATTCCACAGGGAAGATCATCTGATTCAGATTTGGTGAAAGATGTCTCACATCTTGATGCTCCATTCAGATATCTAAGAAGGAAGGGAGAATTATAAGATCATAATATAGCGCTGGGAGTGTTGGGGAAGCTCAAGGAGGAGGGAAATATTTTCCCCTTATCACTATGGTCCACCCTATCATCTCATACTGCACTGAGAGAATATGCTGCAAGAATGAAGGAAGACACCATCATGGGGCAAGGAGGATAGTCCTTGGCTATGAAGACTCAGAAGATAATCTCACTTGGAGAGAAATCTTCCATACATGATAGAATATGGTGGCCTCACATGCATACTTTGGCAAGACCAAGGAGGTTTTGGATAGATGATAGCCTTCCATGGGAGAATAACTTCCAAAAACTTCCATCTTCATTTGAGCATGTGCATATGCAAGAAGGGCAGTAAGGAAGAAATAGTAACCTTCCACCTTATACCTTTGACATGGGAGATGTCAAGGAGGAGAAAAATGGAAGGTATGGTCTTCCAACCTACACCTTTGGCATGGGATATGTCAAGGAGAAGAGAAACAACATGACAGACATTTCAGTTGGTACATTATCAGCACTGTCATTGTTGGGAGATTATATCCATATTGGAAATCCCAACTGTTGGTGGAATATTTCAAGGATCTTCACACATGCATGATTCTTGATGACTTGCTACATGATGAAGGCTATTTATTCCAAGATGGAGTCATCTATGAACAAGGCAGGATCTTCTTGTCTATAGCCTCCAAGCTCAAGGAGAAGCTACTCTAAAGGGCCTATGAAGAGTTATGTTTCAGCCACACATATTCCATGAAGCTCAACAACATCATATTGAGGAGCTATTATTGGGAGGGCTTTGAAGGAGAATTATATCATCATTTTCAAAGATGCATGTACCATGTGGAGATGGAGCAGCAACATAACTCTATGGAAGAGTTAATTCAACCCTCTCTTTCTCTTTTTGAGGAAGGGGGTAGATATATGCACCACTCCATTTGTATGAGGAAATTTTTTGGTGAAGAGCATACTCATATAAATCATGTTTTATTTTATGATTGTATGCATTATTTTACTATGTATATGCAGGCCATGACTCCTAAGATGAGTTTTGTACCTTATAAACTTCATGGCCAACTTTGGGCCAAAAATATTTCTGAATATGGCCACTCCCTTGGTGGAAAAAGGGAGCTTTTGTTTTATGATGGGTGCTTCCCTAAGGCACCGACTATATCTCACACTTTCAGCCATGGTGAGATGATATGGGAAGCAAGTAAGTGGTGGAGAAACCACTTACTACATCTTGATCTAATTCAGTCAGGAGATGCACTGCGCTGGTTCCACATGTGGGACTATGACCCACCTCCATATGCACACATTTCTGCTTGCATATATTTTGATCCCCTACATTGATGTTGTTCTTGTACTTTTTATGGGGATGTATGGAGGGAGGATGGAAGGCATGTATGTACCTCATAGGATGGAGACTCTCTATGTGACTTATGCTACACGTTTCAGGGAGAGCATTGGTTCAACCATGTTTGTTTCATATGAGTTATTGTCTCCTTGTGGGATGGAATATTTACATCTCATAAGAACTTTAGAGGAACAATTCATGGAGGGATGGATTGGTGAACACTTAGCTTATGGAGGAAGCTTATCATATGTTGGTGTCACCAATGGAGGAGGAGGAGAGTTGCAGCACTCACCTTATCAATTTCTTGAGGAAAAGCAACCTTTGGGAGGGGAGGACTGTAATATTCTCAATTAGTCCTAAGATAATGGGAATATTCATTTTTGTTTTATTTTTCTATTTCAAGAATAAAATTTTTAAGGAGGTTCATAAAACCCCTAAACAACAAATAAATCAATGTCAAATGTGAAAAAGGTTAAATCTTGGCTATGTAAACAAGCACCCTTAGGTGTGAAAGGGGCTGGATGTTTTGACTGAGTCAACCATGACCACATATACAACGATGTCTTGGAGGAGTGGCCATTAATGAGGCACAACGCAGTTTTAGATGGAGATGGCTTGTGTGAAAGAAGCTATTTCATTGAAGGTGGTTTAGGGTTTGCAAGCTCTCAACTTATAAAAGGAAGAGGATGGCAACATGAAAAGGTTTTTGAATGATATTTGATTTCTGAAGTATTGTCTGCTTAGACATACTGTTTTCTTTGGTTGTTTAGCCTAGATTGCAAATGATGTTTAGCATTGGGTGTTCCTGATTGGGAATCCCACCTCTTTCCTTGAGAGGCCTCTTGGAAGAGTATTTCATTTCTTGTCCACTATTTGGACGAAGGCCAAGCTTCTTCTTCCAACTAAAATGCAGATCCTGTTGAGGGTTTGGTTGTATTTGAAAGCTGCATCAAGTGGAGGCTAGATCTACTCAGATCTAGACCAGTCTAGTGCTCCTTTTCAGTGGGAAAGTCTTCTATCCAATTGGAAAGAGAGTATTGGATCATTGGAGCTACATTTTCAGATCTTGGCATGAGGCCAAACATGTTCTAAATCCTACAGCGCAGTCTTGCTTCCAGAACTGCGTTATTTGTGTGGGTACTGCTGCAGGGTCTTTTGGCACACTTCTTGGAGGAGTGGTTTTCATGTGTTGAGGATATTCCCATCACATTTTAGATACATTGGAGAGGATCACCATATTGTGTATATTACATCAAATTTGAATGTCCTTGAATTTCTAAATATTTCTGCAGATCTGTAGCATTAGATCTCAGATCTACTCCTTGTACTTCATGTATTGCTGAAAACCCCAAGGGGAATTTAAAGAAGAGCCTATCTAGTGTACAGATCTAATATAGATCTAAATTTTCATACACAGATCTGCTCTAGATCTGAAGTGTAATATACAACTGTTACAGCCAATAAAATAACGTTTTCAAGCTTCTTTCAGTCTTAATGTATGGTTGCAACACCTCTTTTTGAGTAATTTCTTCCATTAAAGTCTTCTATTTCCTGCTGTACATCTTATGAGCCTCATTGTACATTCATTTTGCTACTGTAAACACATTTAGAAGTTCTCCATATTGGCCTCCTACTATAATCTTGATGATCTTCGTTATTTTACTGCATAACTGTTCATATATTGCTGCTATTTCCCTTTTGGGATATTACAATGGAACTAAAACTACATCCATTTCCCTATAAATTGAGCTCATGTTTTAGTCTCAAGGGTAGATGGTAGACATACATGTTAGTTGCTAAAGAAATTCTAAAGAAAGCGTACTCTCTACACTAGTTTTTTTTAGCATGAGAATGATCATACCCTTATGTCCATAACTCCATGCTGGTTCAAAGAGAGGAAGGCTTGTCAAACTGAAAGAGGAATGATTGTTCAGGACGCCGGGAGAAACTTGTACGAAATCAAGGCATCAGGTTGTAAAGTTACTCTTTTCATTCAAGATAACACATATGGATCTCCTTTTCTCATTGAGTTGTTCTTGTGCTTATTTGAATAATTCAATACTTAGACTCCTTGATCACTAAGTTAGATTAGCTATTCTAAATCATTATATGTTGTAGGTGCTTTTAATTCTTTTGTTTGTCTTTGACTACAGGTTCTACTTACTGAAGAAATCTCTTTGGAGTGACTGGATAAAATACTGCACCGAACATTGTATTTCAAGGTAGGGGCATGTCCTCTTTCTTTGTTTATAATAATTTTGAATTACAAATAATATAGAGAAAATGATTTACAAATGGATGTTTGTTTCTAGCTATTCGTAGAATACTAGGGAGATCACTCTTGTCCACAAGAGGGATTAATCCAGATAACAATCGTACCCCAGACAGACAATGTCGAATTCAAAAAGGAATGTATCGGGATATTTATAGGAAATCCCATAAAAAATAGGCAAAGCTATAAAAGGAATGGGCTTCATCATTGCATCACCCATGATATCCCCAATTAGGAAATCGATCGAGGAAGTCGCAAGTGCCATGAATATTTTCCAATATTCACTCGAGATCCCAACGGGTTCTATAACAGATGATTGAGGTAGTTCCACTACAGAAGGTTGGGTCTATTTAACAACGCTTCCTCGATATCGTGACGACACAAATTCCCTTAAATATTATTCTTGCTTACTGGAATTTCTTAATTCATCATATCCCCTTCTTGCGACTTCCTCTCCTTCTGCCGTCAACATGGGTATTCTTTCTTCTGGTACCATGCTTAATACTTCTTCTTCTATCGTCTAAAGGGGTTCTTCTAGTGTTATAGGTAGTACTGGCTACATGAAAAACTGCCCTTCGAATTTCATCTGAGTTCTTACCCTGACAATAGCTCGTGAATATGCTTCTAATTCAGCCTTTATGATAAGTTCTTGGATATAGGTAATCCTTCCTAAATCCTTTCTTCCTCTCTTTAGGGGTACTCCTCTACCCATTTTATTCGGAACTTTGTTCATACAATTGATGAGAAGAAAAACATTTAAATAAAAATTGCTATGCTCGAGACTTGGAGAAGGGCAAGATCAATTCCCTCCCTAGGATGAGAGATTGGATATTTAACACAAAGAAAGAAAGAAAGAAAGAAAATAAAGAAATATTAATCTTGGGACCTGGAGTAGGGTAGCATTTTCCTCCCCAGGATGAGAGATTGGGCCCTAATAAATCAACAGAAAGAAAATAAAAAAATAAAACAACTAACGCTCAGGACCTGGAGCATGGTAGCATTTCCCTCCCTAGGACGAGATTTGGTTCCTAGGAAATCAACCAAAAATAAAAGAAACATAACAACTACACTTAGGACCTGTTAGCCCCCTATGAATTCTTGACAAGCAAACAGGGGACTAAAATGTTTTGGAGCCTTCAAGGAATGCATCTCCCCTAAAGACACATCATCCTTGAAGCCTCCCTGTGCCTGGGTCCTTTGAAAAATCCTCACTGCTATTCCTAGTTTAAAAGCCTCTATTTTCCTCTCCTTTTCCCTCCCTTAATTCCTCCAAATCATCCCAAATTCCTTCTAAGCCTCAAAAATACCCTTTGTTTGGCCAAAAAGCCCCTTTTTCCCTCTATCGTTATCCCTTTTGGCCTTAAATTCCATTGAAAACGTGCCAAAAAAAAAACCCATATTCTTCACATTTCAGGTTTAGCCCCGTCCGGCTCAGCCCCAGAACCGTTCCCCCCCCACATGACCCAGCGCTAGAACTAGGCACTAGCTCGAAAAGTTCTTAGCACGTTTGGGTATCGAGAGCGTTATTAACCGTCGATTTCCTGGCATCCGACAGCCATCGCAAGCACCTTTCGTTTCATGTTCGCCCCTCTGATCATATCACAACCGTCGATCTTATCCGCAGATCAATGGTCCATATTTCATCCGCCCCGGTGGTCCCCCACGCCAGAGCACTGTGCAGAAACCGACGGTTTCTATCGCACCTCCTTTGAGAGGAGGGCGGTATTTTTCATTTGGCAGCGATGCCATGCACCGACTGACACGTGTCTTCGAGCACTGTTGAGAAACCGCTCTCATCGCGTGTTAACGTTCGTCCGTGGACCCGGCACGATATGCGCGTACACCGTCCGATCTGAAGTTGTCCATCCAATGGTGATCACGCTGCGAAGATGCTCGGGAGTTAGCCCAAGGCAAACAGGACCCTTGGCCCACCATCCGTCGCCCTCTGATGTGTTTTCCACCATCGATCTCCTCCTGAGATCAGACAGTTAGAATTAAATTCACACCCCGCCATTGACCGGGTCCCGCCACGTCACCCATTCCACGTGTTTCATCGCATTTTCTTCCGTTTCTTATATATTTCCATTCAAAGGTCAAATATTAATGTTTTACCTTAAAACCTCTTATCTCGCCGTCTTCCAAGTGCATCTCCCGTTGTTCCACGGGGTGCATCCACAGTATCCTCTGCATGCATCGTCGTCAACCGTGCCACGTTTCCATTTTCGCAGTCATCCACAGCGTCCCACCCCATGCATGGATTTCTTAACGTGTTTTCGTGTTGTGCAGGGTTACAGGTAGTGAAAACCTCCTCTATCCACAGTCACTGATACAGTGGCACAAAAAGCAGGAAAAGACCATTTTCAAGGACTGAGATTATGGAGAAAGGGCCTGGGAAGGTGTTATGACATGATTCTCATTAAAGAATAGAGTTAAACTCTGTAAAGCCTATCCAGAGCCATTAAAGCATAGATTTCACAGACAGAGGCAATCATGGAGCGGAAAAGAGTATCAGTGAGAAAGCAAAGAGTTTAAGGCCTGTAATTGAAGATCGTAAGCCTTAATCCAATAATTTAAAGGCAAGGTACCAGATCGAAGATCTCATAAATCACACAGAAGGCCTAGGGTACACAAAACGATATATATCAGTGTCACCATTAGCAGAATGTTCCTACCCATGAAAGGACGAAATGCCCATGCTATTTTCATTCTATACCGTGTTCCTGAGGAAATTTAAGCCCTGAAAACCGTCCTATGCTATCAGAAGCATTTGTTATACAATATGGAAAACTCGAGTCATTGATCTGTTTTTGTTCAGTTCACCAGAGTATTGCAGAGGTATTACAACAAGTACATCAAAGACATACCTGGAGTAAATCGCAGCTTGACGAAGACCACTCTTTCATCCAAAGAGTACTGAAGATAAATGCCCAGAATTTAAAACCGAATGGGGCCTCGGCCTTCTTCCTCTTCCGAGTTTTAATGCTACATTTATTTTTCCATCTACCTCCTCAGCCTCTTTTTCAACTATAAAACTCATGAAGAAACTCATTGTAAAGGTTGTTGATTAGCTATCTGTGAATTGCACGTTGTTTCTCTTGAGACATTTTCTCTGTGTAAAGTTGTAAGATAGGCTGAGGAAGATGTTTTCAGACTGAATATTCAAGCTATTGGTAAAGTTGTACTTGACTGGTGTTTCTCTTTAATATGACAAGCACATTTCTTTAGATCCTGATTTAGAGCAGTGGTGATGTTTTTCTATCTTTGTCTCTGATTTCTTTTGTAGTTCATTTCATTTCTTCTGGCACGCATCAGAAATCTGGCATAGGATTTACCCTTGTTAGGTACCCTATGTTTCTGCTCTCCCTACCTTGAATGTTTTCTGCTATATGTATTATCTGAGAATTGATTTCAAGCTAATTTAACCAGTGTAGTGGTCAAACATATACTGCTAGCTGATGTATGAATTAATGAATCTGTTCTTAGATGTTCTTGTTAGGCTTTAATTGAATGAACTGGGATACTGGGAGTCTAGAACTCAGTCTCTGTCTCACTAGGATCCTTTTCAATTTATTGAACCATTCTAAGTTCCCTTAAGATGGAAGCCAAAGCATTGAGAGTTCAAAGTCTCTCTCTGATCTCAGGTTTTCAACTTTGTGTTCTAAATCTTTAGTGTTTACTCCTCTGAAGAGTTAGCCTTTAGGTTTTGGATCACAGGTTGTCCAATGGCATGTCCTGTCCCTGAATCTGATTTCTGAAGGTCACCTTGGAGGTTTCCTTGCTTTCACCTTCTCTCTTACCATTTCATGTCACACTATCATCTTTAAGATCCAATGCTTTAGATGACTAGCCCAACTGAAAGCCTGCATATTGAATAGAAAGTAAACCCTTTTTTGACTCCATTGCCCAATGGTCTGGAATGTTCTCTGAATCATCCCTCCTTTGCCTAAAATCCTCTTTTCTCGTCCTTGTCTTATATTGAACCCTTCTTTCCTGATTCCCAACAACCAAACACAAAAGAAACAAACAAACCTGAGCCTTATAACTAGCCTAACATCTTAACACAGAGCTTCAAAGACATAAAGTCTTTCCATATATAGAGAGATCCCTCTATGGACCCAGGAGGGCTAGATCCTGAGGTCTGAAAGTGGTTTTGATGTTGTCTCATCTTTTGGTCTTGCCAATCTGGCCAAAACATGGGAACCCCAACAGGACCTAGAGTAAGGTAGCATTTCCCTCCCCAAGACGACATATTGATCATTAGATCAATATGAATTGTGTTCTTGCACCTTTGATAGCCTCCCCAAAAATGATGCCAAAATGTTGGTGTCCAGGTGTGAATGATTATTCAAACCCTTTTCCACATTAATTATCAATCCAGGATGTTTTGGTTATTTTAAGGCTAACACGAAAAATATATGAAGGTGACAATAACACAGTTCTGTATTAATCTTGGATTCGATAAACGAAGTAAAGTAGCAAACCACTGTGTTAGCCATCAGTAGATTTTGTCATAGCAAATGATGGCTAAAACAGGTCTTGAGCCTTCAAGAGATTATTTTCATAGAAAATTACTCATTCTTGAAGCCTTTTGGTGTTTTCTAACTTAAGATTAATCTTCACTATTGTTTCCTTCAAAAAATCCTCAAGAATACCTACTGTATAAAGGAGATTGTTTTCAGCCATTTTATCCATCTTTTCACCTTCATAAATTCCTCCAAAATCCCCCCATATCACTCATTTTTCCCTTTTATTTATCCTCCATTTCCCTCTAAAAATTCCCTTTTTTCCTTCTCATTTATCCTTCATTTCCCTAAAAAACCTTCTAAAAACCCTTTTTAAACCATGAAAACCCCTTTCTCTGGTTTAAAAAATCTCTATTTTACCTATCCGAAGCCTTTAAAACCCCAAAAAAACCCTCATTTAGGCCTTTTCCACTCATAAAAAAACAATGGGTTTTCAGCCCCCTTCCTTTTTCCTCACCACATAACCCTGCGCCCGCGACCAAGGCCTTAGCCCCATCGCGCATTGTGCATCAACATTTCAAATTTCTTTTTCCCCTTACCTTTTTTATGCCGATTGGCCGATCTCCTGATGCGATCGCAACCATCAATCGGGTTTGATCGGACGACCAAGCGCTTAGATCTCTGCACCAATTCCTAGCCCCTTCTTTCCTTGGTTCCCGGTCCCTTGCTCCTCCACGGGACCATGCCCCAGCACCAAGCTTTTAGCCCCCATCACATCGGTAAAACACGTTTTTTCTTCATTTAATTTTTCTTTTTCCTCCGCTGACGATTCAAACTCTGACCTGATCTCCACCATAGATCTACAAGGATCAATGGCTGTCAGCGCCCCATCACATCCTCCTTATTTCGTCATTCACATCCTCTTTACCCCTCCGACAGCAGATCTCCACCGTCGATCTGGGAGATCCGATGGTTATCAAGCCCCTTTCCTTTCATAAACTCCTGTTGTCCCAAGCCCCTTATCTCTCTGCTCCTTGTTCCTTTCCTTTCCATAAGACCGCCTCCTTCTCCCTTCCTCCTAGCCCTTTTCCCCTTTTTTCTTCATACCTCGCTCCTGGTCCTCCTTTCCCCCATAAAATCTTCCTCTGATTTGTTTAGCTCCCATTCCTTCATTTTTATTTTATTATTTTCCCCGCGCTATGCATACCACTTGAGCGATCTTGACCGTCGATCTTATCGATCTGACAGTCATCGCACACCCCGCCTCTCATCCTTCTCCCGACACGCACTCCAGCTACCAAAAAAAGAGTTGACGCCAACATTATGGCCCACCTCCCACTACTCTACCGCTCGTCCAATCCGTGTTTGCCACCTGGCTCCCATTACCTCCTTGCCCACACAATTTCCACTATCGCGCTCCCTTGTGGCTATTGGATCTACACCCCCAGATCCAATGGCTGACGTTTGATTTCGCATGGATTTTCGTGTCAAGGTTTAACGACCCAAATCTACATGAAATAGGTAGTATTGGGGTGGACAGGTGTCGCACCTTGTGTGGTATTATGTTCGTGTCACAATAAACCACTTACCACCCATCGACAGCGCGAAAACTACCTATGGTATTCTCGAAACCGCCAATCCATATTTCGCGCCCAAATTCACATTTAAACCCCATTTTCATAGGTTTTCTCCATGGAACCCCCTCCGGCATACATTTTACCCTCCTTAATGCTCCTTTCACCCTCCGTTGAGTCTCCAAAGCAGTTTACCCAATACGCGCAGGTTTTTATAATAGTTTTTGTGGTTTGTTGTAGGTTTCATGGCGGTAGTCATAAAAAGCCGTCCCACAGTCAAAATTACAGTGATAAAGCCTTGGATGACAATCCAAAAAGGTTCAAAAATTAAGAAAAGGGACAAAAGGGTTCAATTCCAAAGATTAATCAGTGTTTCATGAGCACTAGTTGTAAAATCAAACCCTCCAGCATCAAAGAAAGCCACCTTTACACTGAAAAAGAAAATAGAAGAAAGAACAGTGAAGATAGAGATTAAAGATAAAAGATTACGCATAAAGTTGAAAGTTAAAGGTTTAATCCTACAATTTAAAGGATAAAACAATTGAAAAAGGAAAAAAAGGCCCCAAAGATGATTGTAAAGGCCCAAAAGTAAGATCAACACTTAAATCAATGTTTAAAGCCACAAAGCAGACAAATCAGTCAAGAAAGCCTCCAAATGCCACATCAATGAGGCAATTAATCCTCAGGAATGCCACCTACATGCCTATTTCCTCAAAAGAATACAAAGTTAATGCACAGTCAGAGATATTTGCCAAAGACAGCTCAGAAAGTAATTATAAGCCTACCAAAGCCTCAAAAGTCCACAAAAGTGACTAAAGTTGATGAAAATTAATGTAAGAATCAATTAGCAGAGTTAAAACATCTGAAATCTTCTCCATAAGGCTTCCCAAAGGTCGAGAAGCATTTACTTTGTATTAATTGAACAATTAGACCTTCCTTTCACTCCACCTCCTCAATTTACCTATATATATCATATGAGGAGTCTAGTATTATGGTTGGTTGAATACTTGTTGAATGTAAATAGCTATTGAGGCTGTTGAAGCTCTATTTTTTAATTGAAGAAAGATAGGCTGAGAAGAGAAGCTTGAAGCTGTAAAGACCCACTGGACTTGAAGATTGTAACTGGTTTGAACATCAAATATACAAGCTGATTTATGGGATCCTGGTCTATGTCAATGGTGATGTTTTTCTTACTGTAATTGTTATTTTTGTTATGTTTTCCATACTGTCCACTTTCTCTGATAAATAACAAAAAATATAGATTAGGATTTACTGTAAAGTACCTTATTTCTCACTGATAAATCTTTATCTCTATGTTTTCTTCTAACTGTGTTTTAAGGATAATTCAATAGAGTATAACCAGTGAAGTGTTGGTGAGCCCATATTTCCTGAGTACAACTTGAAATTTTGTCTTTGAAAGTTCTTGAAAAGTCTGCTAAGAAAAGATTGAATTAGAGAAGTTTATGGTTAGCCTTATCCTCTAGTTTATCTCCAACAGTTTCTTTGAAAAGATCCCTTAAGAGTATGCCAAAAGCAGGATAGGTTAAAATTCCTGACTTGATCTTATGCTACTTTTTATGTTCATCTTGAATGTTTTCCTTTGAGAATATGCTGAAAGCAGGCTAGATTAAAAGTTCTTACTTGATCTTAGGCTATTATTTGTTGATCTTAATTGTTTTCCTTTGAGAGTATGCTGAAAGTAGGCTAAGTTAAAAGTCCTTACTTGATCTTAAGCTGCTCTTTGTTTTCTTATATGTTTGCTTATTTCACCACACTTCTTAATGTCCCATATCACAAAATCAACTTAAAGAGATCCTTTGACATATATGACTTGCCCCATGGACCACTCTTGAAACTTGTTGTGCAATTAAATCCTTTTGTGACTCCATAGCCAAATGGATTGATATTGTTTCTCACCTATCCTATCAGTTGAACCATTATTTAAACCTACTCACACACTTACCCCTCAGAAGACTTCCTTCATTTTGATGATATTCATCCCAACCAAAAACAAACAAAAACCTTGTACTTCATAACTAGCCTAATATCATATCATAAGCCTTAAAGAAATATCTTGGAAAACACTCATATAGAGAGATCCCTCTCTGAATCTAGGAGGGCTAGATCCTAGGATTCCAAAGTGGTTTTGATGTAGGCTCTGTAGCGTTTGTTCTTGCCAATCTTGCAAACTACGGAGACCTAACACATTGTTACAACAATGAAAGAATAACAAAAATGAATTGTAAAACTCACAATACATCTGCAACAAATAAGGATTTAAGTAATTACATCAATTGTCACAACAATTAAGAAATACACGAAACAGAAATGAAATTAACATGCACATAGAAAGCACGCAACACCTGGTAAAGAGAGTGGGCCCAAATCCCTGATCAGGGATGCAATATATTCACAAACTCACGAGAAGGATGGAAAGATAACTTGCATTAACTTAATGAAATTTTATTTTATAGATCTCAATTACCTACATAGCCAACCCTGGATTCACAGCTTCAAAGCCCTTCTTATACAAATGATTATAATGGAAATTCCTGAAACCATGACAAATAGTGCCTACAATTACATAGTTGTTATAATAGACATACTAGATGCGAAAGATAGCAGAGGAAAGGTTGTAGAGTTTTTGTGCCACTACAACACTGCCCAAGATAGTGCTGCCAGCTCGATATTTGTTCCTGGACTTGTGAATATGGTCATTTGACCACCAAATCTCCAAAAATAGCTCAATTATTAAATCGCGTAGGTAATAATCCGTGTGACTATACTTCATTGACTAAATACTCCAAGAAGACATTATGAGGGGTTTACCTGTGCACTTTAGACCATGAATTGAATATTAATGACACAAATGGTGAAATAAAATAGGATAGAATGGAAGGAAAATATGTGCAGGTTTGGCTCCCAACAACGGGATCTACCTTTGGGAAGTACAAAAAATCCACATTCCATGATTGGAACAACAAAGCACATGTAGTCTTTCAAAGGATCCACCATGATGTCTATCGACCTTTCTCGATAACCTCACTTCCAAACATAAATATTTTGTCATTTTTATTGATGAATTATCACAGAAGTGTTGGATCTTATTCATGCGGAAGAAGGAAGAGACATTCTCCAAGTTAGTAGTATTGAAGGCACTGATTGAAAAGAAGGTAAAGGCTCTCAGGAGCGATAATGGAGGTGAGTACGTGTTGAATGAATTCTAAATTTCTATGCGAAATAAGGAATTTGGCAAGAGTTGAAACACCCCAGAACCCACAAAAAATAGGGTGACTGAGAGAAATAACTGTAGCATTGTGGGAGCTACAAGGGATATGTTCCATTACCAAGGCCTACCACTGCATTTGTGGGCAGAGGCATGCAACACAAAAATCTATTTGTAGAACCAAATTCCTCATGATATTCTGGGCATGATTACACCATAGGAGGATTTATTGGGGAGAAAGCTAGACGTGTCGCACTTTAGAAATTTTAGAGGCTCTGTTTACTTCCATGTATCCAAAGAATAAAGGAATAATATGGAGTCGACAAAAAAATTGGGGGTATTTTTGGGTTACACAAAACTCTGCACAACTCCCGTGTGTTATTTCCATTCCTCACAAAGACATTTGTGCGAAGGGATGTAAATTTTAATGAGGAGAAAGTGATGCATCGATCTCTTGAGAGTAAGCTTCAAATCCCACCATAAGAGGAGATTTTAGCTCCAAAGGAGGAGCCTCGGTAAGTTGTGGAGAAGCCAAAAATTGAGGAGCAGAGAATGGATACATCCACTCAAGAAGAACCATCTCTGAGAAGGAAGAAAAAGGACCAGGGAAACTGATAGACTTGTGAAGGATGCGAGGGAGGATGTGGGAGCTCCTTCAAATTTGTGCAGGAAAAGAAGGTCACCTGATAAGTACACTGGCTACATGGCTCTAATGACTGAGCTTGTAGAGACTGAGCCATCCTCTTTTGAGGAAGAAGTAGAGAAGCATGTATGGGTTGATACAGTGGTGGAGGAATACGAATCCATGATAAAGAACAATGTTTGGGAAGTGGTCCCAAGACCAAAAAATAAATCAGTAGTGGGTTGGAGATGGATCTTCGAGCTTAAACAAGTGGACTAAAAAATATAGAAATATAAGTCCATATTTATGGCCAAGGGGTACTCTCAAGTTAAGGAAATTGACTATGAGGAGGCCTTTTCTCTTGTAGAAAAGTACTCATCCATTAGATCAATTCTTTCTCTTGCTGCATAGATGGGGTGGAAGATCCACCAGATGGATGTAAAAAAAACATTTCTCAATGGGGTTATTAAGGAGGAGGCGTACATCGAGAAACCAAAATGCATCCTCTCCAGTCAAAATGAAAGACAAATGATCTAGTCCTGCATTAAGCCTTCATGGTTTGACCACAACATCAAAATCATACTTTTGAAAATTAGCAACCATTTTCATATCCTCCCCCCCAAAAACTGGCTTGTTGACTAGGTACCTTAGTGCATAATGACATGTATACATTTTTAAGTGTGCCCCAAGTAGGTGTTTTTTGAACTTCTATAGTGCATATACCATCGCCAATCCTTATCATTATGAAGTGGTGTAATTCATCTTAGCTATCGAAAGTTTCATGCTAGCAAATGCAATAAGGTGATCAATATTCCCTTCACCTGAATGAGCTAACATTTCACCCAAAGCTATGGACAATGCATACACAGCAACATGAAAATACTTTCCCTAGTTTTGGAAAAATAAAATGGGTGCAATAACCAACTCCTTTAATGAGTCCAAATACTGCTGAAATTCTTCATTCCACTAGAAGTTCAACTCTTTCTTCAATATCTTTTCCAAGGGGGTTGTAAGCCATGTATATACTCTTATGAACTTCCTATAATAGCATGTATGACCCATATTTATGCACAATTGTGGTAGTGAGGAAGGTTGAGGTAAGTCTACTATGAAAACAATTTTGTCAAGATCCACCAATATACCTTGCTTACATACTACATGGTCCAACAAAATACCAATTAGAGAACAAAAAATACACTTCTTCAAGTTTAATGAAATTTTTAATTGCCTATATATGTCAGGCATGAGGCATAGAACTTAAATATGCTCTGTAAGAGACTAAATAATATCCAATCATCTAAATATATCTGCAATAATTTATGCATGAAGTCTTTGAATGTTGCTACCACCAATCAGGAGAACACTATAGGTGCCTTTTTCAAAACAAAAGGCATGATAATATATTGGAAGGATCCCCATTCAGTCGCAAAGGTGGTCTTGTGTCCGTATTTTTGCACAATATTGATATGATGATACCCTAATAATCCATATATAAATGAGCAAGCCTCTTGTCCTCCTACATTCTCCAGTACCTCGTCTATAAATGGGGTAGGGAAAGGGTTATGCACACTAGCTTCATTCAACTTCCTTAGTGATGTGCCTCTAAATTAGGCACAAATTAAGGCCCATATAACATTTCTTGGGAACATAAAGTATATTTTAAATCTATCCCCCTACACTTAATAATGTTTTTTAGCTTTAATATGTTCTTAGGAAGGTTTAGAGATAATTGCATATTTGTGCCTAATATTATTTATTTTTGAAGAATATTGTGAGAATATTGGGAAAATTATGAAGATTTTGAGGAGGAGATAATATAGGGACTTTCTCCCTAATGCAAGAGGATTAATATTGTAGAATAAATGAACAAAATATCATGAAATTATTGAGAAATTATGGAGCTCCAATGATTGAGAAAATCTAGGAATGTGTTCCCTGTAATTTAATGTAGATTCTTAGTGTTGGGAACTCGATCCACTATTTGAGGGATTTTGTAGGGGAAAGCTTCATCCTTTCGAGGAGAATTCTTCCTCATCATTTTCTGTAAGTAAACATTTGAATTGGCCTCTAGGGGCATTTATTTTTTAGTCTTATTGTGGAGAATACTTGTTGTTTAGCAACTCCATTTTCATTTCTTGTAGGGATGTACTTGGATTGATTCAAATAATGAATTTTGGTGCCATTTTTAGCTTCTAAAGCTTGGTATCCTTCATATAACTCTGAGTATCATTGGCATTGGCCATATTAGGAGTCCAAGATCCATTTTGTACAAATTTTTCTTCTTCTTTTCACTACTTATTCACATGTATCTCTTATTCTTGCTTTTCCTATTTATGGATAGAGTATTGATGTATTTATTGTTCTGGGATTGGGTTAAATGATTGACATGAGTTATTTTGCAGGTTATTTATAGATTCAAAAAAATTATTCTTCCTTAGAATAACTTTGGAAGGTCACAGTGATCATTTAGCTACTTGGATTGGTTTACTAGTTCATAAACCTAAAATTTCTGGAAATCCCTTGTAGCAAATAGTAGTAATTTTATCCTAATTTTTAGAACGTATTATTGAAATTAATTTGAGATTATTCCCCTTGGATTAGGTCATAAAAAATTTCAAGTTAATAAAAAAATTTACCCCATTGCATTTTCACTTGATTAGGTAAGAAATTTGGTGGGTTAACTAGCTCACTAGTTCTTGAATTTCCAAATTTTAGACTAGTGATTTTCTGCTATTTTTAAGCACGTGTTAACATGGGTATTTTGGAGTGATTCCACTTGGAATGGAGTCCTAAGACATCTTATATAAAATAAACAAATTTTTCCCATCCCTTTTTCATTTGATTTAGTTGGTCATTCAGTGAGTTATGTCTTCCTGTAGCAACTTCCCGTAGCACTCCTATAACACATGTAAACTTGATCAGAGTTGCTCCAAAAGATTGGTTTTTGTCGCTTAGGCTTGAATCATGACCCCTAGGATATAAATCCATGATTGAGGATGAATAAAAACCACTTAGGACATGCATTTTTACAAAGTATATTATGCCTATTTATTGAATTCATGCTCTTAGGATTTCAATTACAAATTGTTGATTAATTTATTTTCAAAGTAACATTTCCCATTCTGCAATTAGTTTAAGATTTGATTTCATGAAATTCAATCCATTATATCAGATCAACTAAATAAGGACACATTGTATGCTGCACATATAGTTCCGACACCTCTTAAGTTTGTAAGAACCCCGGGTTGATAATTAAAGTTGGTAGCCTTGGAAGTTTTAGAATTCTTGTTTCAATATTGAGGCTCATCACTTTTTGGCGTCTTTATCGGGGAGGTGTAAAAGTATGCATTGTTTTCTTCCCTAGTTGATTCATTTATTTTTCTTTCTGTAAAAACAAAAAAAATTCATTAGGAATATTTCATTTCATGATCAGAAAATTACATTCTATTAGCATTATTATTCATTTTTTTTTAGAAAAACAAAAAAAATATACTTCTCCAACACCAACCCTCCTCACTTGATCACTTGGTGCAGTAAGAGACACATCACTGTCCACTTTTGCAGGTAGAATAAGAAGAGGTGGCAGAGAAGGTAGAAGAAATGGTTGGATATGATGACAATGAAGAAGATCCTCTTGGATTTCCCTTTCAAGATATTGATCTCAGTGTTCATATGAAGAGCATCCCTCCATCTTTTCTTCCCAACTTCCATGGTATGAGGTCTGAGGATCTAGAAACCTTTCTCTTTTAATATGAAATACTTTGTAGATCTTATGGTTACGTATTAAACACTCAAAAATTGAGATTGTTTTGAGCAACATTGAAGGATAAATCTCTTAAATGGTTCATGATTTTAGGGACTAATTCAATAATATCATGGAATGCTATTGAAAAGATATTTCTAGAAAAATATAAATATCATGATCTTAAATAAGAAACCTTTAGAATTAATAAAAAATAAGATTAGAGCCTTGGGGATCTAATAGAGAGGTTCATGTATAATGTTAAGAGGGAAAAATTATATCAATTAGGACCTGACACTCAAAAAAGCCTCTTAATTAGAACAATTAGGGATGAACGGATTGATCTCCTTGATCTCATGGGTAGAGGATATTTATACCAATTATCATTTGATGAAATTTGTAAAACATGCAAGTGCATATCAAGAGGAAGGTAAAGAGTAAGTAAATCTACATCAACATTGGTAAGTCAAGCTAAACTTGGAAATTTGCTTGATATATTTAAAACAAAAATTCTTAGCAATCTAAGTGAAAAAGTAGAAATGTTAAGAATGCAAAATGAGAAAAAGAAAATATTCAGATATTTGTGCATAATCATATGCTACTAAATATTTTCCATCATTACCAAGTTTTAAGGAATTGTACCAAGAGGACAATGGAGCAAGCCAATCCCAAAATAAGCTATGTTATGTAGCTCCAAGAAGGCCATGGAAGCCTAGTCGACCTAGTATGATGCAAAAACCTAATTCAGAATTTCAATGTTATGCACATCCATCTCAAAGTAATTGGACCACACCCTTTCCTTGGAAAACTTTTCCATTTCAACCCCAAAACCAATCTTGGCAACAAGTTTGGCAGGGACCTTATGGGATAAATCCACAATATCCTCAATATTTTCCTTAATATCCTCCATACCAAACTCCATGTTATCCCTACCATCCACCTCCACCACAAACACACACCCAAACCACATCCATATCAGATATCCACTCCCCCTCAATTACATGTACCACTATTTCCAAACCCACATAAGTAAGTAGCTCAACCCACTTACAATGTTAAGGTGCAACACTTCATAATATCTCCTCTTGATCTAAATGGTATCTGTTGTACAAATCAGTCCCTCCATTTCAATCTTGGCCATAGCCTCTTCTTTCCCCTTTACCGTTGCCCGTTCCCACATCGGAAATACATTGAAAGAGGGCTAAAGTCCACTTTAAAGGGTTATATAAGGTTTAGCCCCTTTTCCTCCTAGCTCCACGCCTCCTTTGTTGCATGTAACCAAGCGCTGCCCCTTTGAGCGTCTATCGCAGGTCGCATAATCGCGCCATCGCATGTTCGCCTCATCGCAAAAGCGCAGTTTCTCGTGCGCGCTATCCCCCTCCATCGTATTTTTCATTTTTGCGATCCACGCTCGACTGACCACGCCCATCGCATAGCGCAGAGCGCGGAGTTTTGGTTAATCCATTTTTCCCCCATCGCATTTTCTCCTCTTGCGATTTTGCGATATGCGCTCTGGGCCCCACCTCTTAAGCCTTTTCTTCGTTGTTTTGTTATGTCTTCCCTTTGTATCTCCCCCCCAAAAGTTAATCCTTGGAGTTTTCGTATCATCGACGTTCTTCCGCCATTTTTCATCATTCGCCTACATGTCATCCACTGTTCCTCCACTGTTCTCATATCCCGGTTATGTGTCATGCTTCAATGTTTTGATTTGAAGTCTTCACCCCGCATCGTTCCATCATCCTCTCATATCTATGCCACCACTTCTGTTAGTCTCACTTTGTCCACTATCTCTGTCATTAGTTTTATTCAACAGGCTGTGGCTTTTGCAGGAACTTGTGGTGGGAACAAAATTAGCAGAGAAAATCTGGAAGTCACCATGACGTGACCTCCATTAAAGAAGGGTACTTCGATCCATGGAACTCTCCAGAGAAAAATCAAAAGGGACGCATTTAGGCGGATGAAAACATTAATGCAGCAACAGATCATTAATGAAGAAGCAATGAATTCAGGGCCCAGCTCGAAGGAGATTTCAAATTTAAATTCAAGAACAGAAGATCGAAAGTACCATGCATGGAAATAGGCGCCTCAAGGTTTTATTGCCGCAGATCTTCCTCCTCCAGAAAAAGGCCTAATGTTTACATATTTTATTATTTATGTCTTGCGTATAGGCAGATTTTCATTTCTAGCATTCATTCCAGAAATAAATTGTGAAGTACAAACAATTATGTTCAGTCGTTTCATAGTGTGGGCGCGAATGTTTTCCGCCATTTGATTCAAAATAAGTTATTGAATGCTTTCTATCTACCTCCTCCTCTAGAATTCTCTATTTCATCTATAAAAGCTAAAGGAAAAGAGATTGTAGGGGTTCCAGATTTCTATCAGCAAACTGTGCAGTGAAAAGGATTTTGTATACATTTTGTAATATTTCTGTATGAAGTTTCAGTGCCCGTAGGGTCTCAGTGAGGAGGAGTTATGACTGTATTGAGGATTCTGGTCTCTAGTATCTCACAGTATGTAATTTCTCTTATGTGTTAATACAATTTCTCTTTCATGCTTATTATCTTCTTGTATCATGTTCTAGAATGCGAGTGGCTCACTAGTTTGCAGTAAGGATTCATCTTCATTGGTGCCCTTTCTGGAATTAGTCAAGCGCTTTAAATAGGCCTAGTCATGATATACTGTTCCATGTTCACTCCATCCATGATTTCTGCTATATTAGTTGCTTGAGGAGGGTGCTTTTAAAACGCCATTGTCACATAAGGATTCATAGATTGGTATGCCCTTATGCGATTCTGTTGTGTATCTGGGTATCAGTTTCATGTCAACTAATATCTTCTCCTGTTTCTTTCACTGCATTCACTCTCTGATAATTTGATTTCTGTGATATATTACCTGAACTGGCCCTCTTTACAGTAAGCTGTCTCTTAACTGTCTGATGCCTTCATATGGGAGTTTTACATGATGTTTTTACATTATTCTTATCTTTGTACCAGCTTTTGAGAGAGATTGGTCCCGTTCAAAACTAATTTCCTTGTTCAAACAAGAGATAGTAAGTGAGTTCTTGGACTGACAACCCAAACTATAAAGGGCTCCTTGCTATATTAAGATGTCCTAGGCACTGGTCTATGGCAACTCTAGATTGTCTCTAGGGGGGGTGACAAAATCATCCACAACATATTTCTGGCGCCGTTGCCGGGGATTCGAATTCAAGAATATCAGTTTCCCTGGGTCTCGACAAGTTATTTTCACTCTCTAATCAGGTGAGCACAGAGAGTTGAAGAGTTTCATACCTCTCACCTTGGCGACTCCACTGGTCTTTATTTGATAAATTTTGTTGGTAGTCCTGGCTCCTCGTAAGCCACATTTGAGGTCAGATACATCCCAGCTGAAGACACCCTACGTGTCTGACCCAGAGAAGATCATTCATAAAAGATTTTGGAAGGAAAGGAAGTCAGCCCATGCTGAAAATTGTGAATATTCAGTTGAAGATTATCCGCCCTCTTCTTCTCAAGAAGTTAGAACAGAAAATCCCGAGTTTTACTCGGAGACTCCACGTAGAGGAAGTGCCTGGATTGGAGAAGAATCTCATCCTACTTTCGAGGCTGAATAAATTAAAGAGGTCACAGAAGTAGTTGATGTTAACCGTGAGTTATTCCCACCCACGCCTCAGGCTTCCGTGCAATATATTCCCATTATTATTCATACTCCACTTCCTCCTACTCCTTTGCCTTCATCTGTCTCTCAGACTGTTGTACAACCCCCACCTCCCCCAATGGCTAACGTTCCTGTTTTCTTATTGAACAAATATGCTCCTCTGGCCTTACCCCAAGTGCTTAATGATATGCCACAGGATTATCCTAAGATTCTGCCGAGATTTAATGGTGAAAATGGAGCTGATGCTCAGAAACATCTCGAGACCTTCTGCTCTTTTGCAGAAAACTTAAATGTCGAACATCTGGACGTGGTCTTGAGATTATTTGTGCAGTCTTTGGAAGGGGAAGCTAGAAAATGGTTTAAGACATTGGGAGACTGTTCAATAACCACCTGGGATATCATGGAGAATACCTTCCTTAGAAAGTGGGGAGAAAAGAAAGATCATGGTCAATGCCTTACTGAGTTTAATACTATGAAGAAGAAACATAATGAAGGGGTTTTAGACTTTATTAAAAGATTCAATAAGTTATACCTGAGCCTGCCCCCTGAGATGAAGCCCCATGAAGCTGCCGCCAAGATAATTTTCATAGCAGCCTTTGAATCTGATTTTGGCTTCTCTTTGAGGGAAAGGAAACTTGCCGATTTAGATGACGCACAATCAGATGCTCTGGAATTAGAAGCTAACTTTTCCTCCACTGGGAAACTAAAGGGAAAAACTGAACAAGATACTAGGAGGAGAGGCAAAGAAGAGGTTTCCGCTTCAAGTCAAGAAAAGGATCCAAAGAAATTAGATGAAATAAGTAAAATGATAAAGAAGATGGTCAAGCTTGAACTAGAAGCTAAAAATGCAGCTCCCAAGAATTTCTATAATGCTCCAAACAGGGGATACAATCCTCAGTATAGAAGGCCACCTCTCCAGATATTGCCGAGAGAGATGAAAGAACAACAAGACCAGGTACCTCATCCCTTATACTTGGAAGGACCAGCAGATGACTCCACTGGAGATGCGGCTTATGGATTAGAAGATTCAAATATGGATCTTTCAAATAATGATGATATGGATTGCCCGTTGCAAGATGAAGACGAAGAAGCAGAGATTGACCATTACTGTAGGCAATTTGCTGATTTTATGGAAGCACAATTCAATGTGAAATATGATCTCAGATCCTCAAGGAAGAGGACCAGAACTCAGGAGCAAGAAGAAGAACCACCTCAAGAAGAAGCATCCGCTCAGAAGGAACCAGCGAGAAAGAAGAATGCGGAAAAAGGTAAGAATCTTCTGAATACCCCCTTGCAGTCTAATGGTCAGATTCCTTCTTCTTCTAAAATAGTCAGTCCTCCTAATGTTGAGTCGGCGTCAAAACAAGTTAAGACTTTAGTTGAGAATAAGGAGTCAAAAGAAGTTATGTTAGAAAAGCCCCCATCTCCTTTCAATTTGCAAAAAGAACTTGAGAAGATTAAGATTCTTGTCCCTCTGACTGAGTTATTAAAACAACCTGTTTATCAGTCTCAAGTTACCTCTTTTATACTTCCTCCTGAAATACCAATTGCACCTGACAGTCTAAATCTTCAAGAAGAAAGACCCATGGTAGTCTTTGGCCCACACGTTGAGGAGATAGACCCTTCTACTCCTCCCTTTTATGTGTCTCTAGTCATTCATGACCTGCTGTTACACAACTGTATGCTAGATTCTGGGGCCTCTCATAATCTTATGCCTTTGTCTGTCATGGAGCAACTAGGACTGCAAATAACCAGGCCATATAAAGATCTATATTCATTCAATTCTAGAAGGGTTAAATGCTTGGGAATGATTAAAGATTTGGTGGTAAATTTGGCTCAAATCCCAGCAAAAAGTGTGGTCATGGACATTGTGGTCGCTGATATCCCAGCTCGCTTTGGCATGCTGCTGTCAAGGTCATGGGGTACCAAGATTGGGGGGTCAATCAAATTGGATTTGACATATGCTACTGTCCCAGTCTTTGGGGGTCAAGAACGGAGGTTATACAGGGAGACTAGATTTGTCAAAATGGTAACTAAGGCTGACTGCTCAGAGAACTCTCCAGTTTATGACAAAGAGGGAGACTTCTCATGTTTGATGTTACAAGAAAATAAAAATTATGCTCATGAACCCCTTTTTGGTCAAATTCAAGCTGAGCAGCCTAAAGGAGATCAGGAATCAGAAATTTGGACTTTGCATTTCGATGGAGCAAATTCAAGGGAAGGTAATGGAGCTGGGGTATTACTAATCTCCCCTACAGGAAAATGGGTGCCACTGTCTTTTAAATTGGAGTATGAGGCTACAAAAAATGTAGCTGAATATGAGGCACTATTATTGGGGCTGCAGACAGCTAAAAACATGGGCATTCAATGTTTAAAAGTCTTGGGAGATTCTGAGCTGGTAGTGAGACAGATCAAAAATCAATGCCAAACTAAGCATCCTCGGCTCAGAGCATATAGAAACGAAGTATGGGACATGATAGAAAATTTCTTCTCAGCATTTAACATACAGTTCATGCCCCGAGAGCAAAACAGAATAGCAGATTCTCTTGCTGTAGCTGCCAGTACATTCCGTCCTCCTTAGAATCCACTGTTAAGATACAAAGTGGAGGTACGGTACAGACCATCCATTCCGGATAATATTAAGCACTGGCAGGTTTTCGAAGATGATGAACAAATGAAAATATTTATGGAGACAGTGGGAGAATTCGCAAGTATGGAAATTGATGATAATGAGAAAGATGAAATTGAAGATATTGCAGAAAATAAATGGGAAGAAAAGATAGCAGGAAATAGAGTGCTGCAGCTGAAAGGAAATGTTATACCTAGAGGGATGGTGCCTCTAGAAAGATTATTTAACAAAGATGATATTCCATTGCAGCCCAGCAGAGTAACAGAAGAAGATCAATTGGAAGATTTGAATCTGGGTACTTATGTAGATCCTAAAATTATCAAATTATCTAAGAGAGTCCCAGAAGATTATAAAGAAAAATATTTGAAGTTATTTCAATCTTATAAAGATATTTTTGCTTGGTCCTATCAGGACCTAAAAACTTTTGATGTAAATATAATGCAACATAAAATTCCGTTGAGGGAGGATGCAAAGCCATATAAGCAGAAGCTCAGACAGATCAATCCTCTGCTTCTTCCCTCTATTGAAAAAGAAATCAAAAAATTACTGAAAGCCAAAATAATTGTGCCATTAAGATACTCAGATTGGATAGAAAATCTTGTTCCTGTGCGAAAGAAGAATGGAGAAATAAGGCTCTGTGTAGATTTCAGGAATTTGAATAGAGCATCTCTCAAAGATAATTATCCACTGCCTAAGATGGACCACATCCTGCAGAAAGTGGTGGGAGCATCCAGAATGTCAATGATGGATGGATTTTCTGGTTATAATCAGGTAGCTGTATTCCCAGAAGACCAGAAGAAAACTGCATTCATTACACCATGGGGAACCTTTATGTATGCCAGGATGCCATTCAGATTAATTAATGCAGGAGCTACTTTTCAGAGGGCAATGGACATAGCCTTTGTGGGAGAACAGGAAAAGTTTTTGGTAGTTTATCTTGATGATATCACTGTGTTTTCAAAGAATGATGATGAACATATTGAACATTTAAGAAGAACTTTTGAGAAATGCAGAAGGTATGGCCTGTCCCTCAACCCTCAAAAGTCCTTATTTGCATTAGATGAGGGAAAACTCTTAGGGCACATCGTAACAAAATATGGAGTGAAAATAGACCCTAAGAGAGTTGAAGTAATAAACTGCATTCCTCTGCCCAGGAATAAAAAGGAAGTACAGGTGTTTTTGGGCCGAATTAATTTTCTAATAAGGTTCATTCCTAACTATGCTGAGATAGTTAGGCATATAACTAATATGTTGAAAAAGGATAGTGAAGTCAAATGGTCCCAAGAGTCTAGAGATGCATTCACAAGGATAAAACAGGCATTTGCTGAAGCTCCTGTGCTAGCTGGACCTGATTACAAAAAGCCATTTATGATATTTTCATTTGCTTCACCGCACACGATTGCTGGAGTATTGCTGCAAAAGAATGAAGAGGGATACGAGCAGCCTATAGCCTTCTTCAGCCAAGTACTCTATGATGCTGAACTGAAATACAATATATTGGAGAAGCAGGCATATGCCCTGGTAAAGTCCCTTAAAGCTTTTATAGTTTATGTTTTGCAATCCCATATTACGGCATATGTTCCCACAGCAGCAGTCAAAGATATTCTTGTTCAAGGGGACAACGAAGGTAGAAGAGGAAGATGGATTGCAAAAATTCAAGAGTATGACTTGGACATAAAGCCTACCAAGTTGGTCAAAGGACAGGGACTTGCCAATATGTTATCTGAATCAAATCATCAAGCTCTGGGCATTAATCTATCCATGTTAGCAAATGAAGAACCAGAAAAAGAAGAGGAACAGCAAGGACTAGAGATGGCTACGCAAAAGATACATGTGAAATATCTAACTAGTCCTTGGTATAAAGAAATTGCTAAATATCTTTTAACGCTTAGCCGTCCTATAGGTTGCGATAAAGTAAAATACAGAGCTGTGAGAATGAAATCACAGAAATATGTAATTGCCAATGGACAACTCTATTGGAAAGACCCTCTAGGTATATTATTGTTGTGCCTCACAGAAGATGAAGCGCAAAAAGCATTAATAGAATTTCATGAAGGGATTTGTGGAGGACATTACAGTTGGAGGGCCACAACACATAAAATCTTGAGGGCCGGTTTTTACTGGCCTAAACTGTACTCAGATACTTTTGCCCAAGTCAGAGCATGTGATAAGTGCCAAAGATTTGCAGAAAGGCAGAAATTAGCAGCTTTGCCCCTGATTCCTATTCATGTGAACGAACCATTTCAGAAATGGGGATTAGAATTTATAGGAGAAATACATCCCCCATCAAGTGGCCAACATAAATGGATATTAACAACCACAGATTATTTTACAAAATGGGTGGAAGCAATACCTACAAGAAAAGCTACAGATGCTGTGATAATGGGGTTTATAGAGGACAATATCATATCCAGGTTTGGCTGTCCTGCAAGAATTGTAACTGATAATGCACATGCTTTCAAGTTTGCTAGGTTTGTAAATTTTTGTCAAAGGTATAATATCATCCTGACTCACTCCACAGCATACTATCCACAGGGGAATGGTTTAGCAGAGTCCTCTAACAAAACTCTGGTAAGGGCTCTGAAGAAAACAATAGCTGAAAATCAGAAAAACTGGGACTCTCAATTGAAGTTTGCTCTATGGGCAAATAGGATAACCAACAAAAGAGCAACAGGGAAGTCACCCTATGAGCTGGTATATGGGCGAGCTGCTGTGTTTCCTCTGCAATTGGCATTGTCGGTGGCACGTTTTATGCAAGAGAATCAGGAAGAGCCAGATGACATGATCAGAAGAATTAATCAGTTGGTAGAATTGGAAGAAACACGCAACCAGGTGAATGAGAGACTGATAGAATATCAGGAAAAAATGAAGGATATTTTTGATCGCCATGCAAAAGATAGGAATTTCCAAGTAGGAGACTTGGTCCTCAGGTGGGATGTTCGCAGAGCAGAAAAAGGCAAGCATGCCAAGTTTGACTCGCTATGGTTCGGTCCATTCAGAATAGCGAACCTAGGAAGAAATAATACCTTTACGTTAGAAAATCTACAGGGTGATCTGTTGGACACTCCCGTGAATGGACAATTCCTTAAACACTACTTTCAGTACTAACTCAGGTGGATCAGGCTTGGCGTATTTTATGTATATAATATATGCAAGTGTGATTTCAATTTTGAAATGTAAATAATATAAATAAGCTAATAAGTTTTGAAGGAAATACAAAGGGGCCTGAGGTCTGCGAGTTCTCGGCATGCCCAAGGACGAACATGCCGTCCCCAGTTGGAGCCGATGTTGTACAAATCAGTCCCTCCATTTCAATCTTGGCCATAGCCTCTTCTTTCCCCTTTACCGTTGCCCGTTCCCACATCGGAAATACATTGAAAGAGGGCTAAAGTCCACTTTAAAGGGTTATATAAGGTTTAGCCCCTTTTCCTCCTAGCTCCACGCCTCCTTTGTTGCATGTAACCAAGCGCTGCCCCTTTGAGCGTCTATCGCAGGTCGCATAATCATGCCATCGCATGTCCGCCTCATCGCAAAAGCGCAGTTTCTCGTGCGCGCTATCCCCCGCCATCGCATTTTTCATTTTTGCGAAACGCGCTCGACTGACCACGCCCATCACATAGCGCAGAGCGCGGAGTTTTGGTTAATCCATTTTTCCCCTATCGCATTTTCTCCTCTTGCGATTTTGCGATATGCGCTCTGGGCCCCACCTCTTAAGCCTTTGCTTCGTTGTTTTGTTATGTCTTCCCTTTGTATCTCCCCCCCAAAAGTTAATCCTTGGAGTTTTCGTATCATCGACGTTCTTCTGCCATTTTTCATCATTCGCCTACATGTCATCTACTGTTCCTCCACTGTTCTCATATCCCAGTTATGTGTCATGCTTCAACGTTTTGATTTGAAGTCTTCACCCCGTGTCGTTCCATCATCCTCTCATATCTATGTCACCACTTCTGTTAGTCTCACTTTGTCCACTATCTCTGTCATTAGTTTTATTCAACAGGCTGTGGTTTTTGCAGGAACTTGTGGTGGGAACAAAATTAGCGGAGAAAATCTGGAAGTCACCATGATGTGACCTCCATTAAAGAAGGGTACTTCGATCCATGGAACTCTCCAGAGAAAAATCAAAAGGGACGCATTTAGGTGGATGAAAACATTAATGCAGCAACATATCATTAATGAAGAAGCAATGAATTCAGGGCCCAGCTCGAAGGAGATTTAAAATTTAAATTCAAGAACAGAAGATCGAAAGTACCATGCATGGAAACAGGTGCCTCAAGGTTTTATTGCCGCAGATCTTCCTCCTCCAGAAAAATGCCTAATGTTTACATATTTTATTATTTATGTCTTGCGTATAGGCAGATTTTCATTTCTAGCATTCATTCCAGAAATAAATTGTGAAGTACAAACAATTATGTTCAGTCGTTTCACAGTGTGGGCGCGAATGTTTTCCACCATTTGATTCAAAATAAGTTATTGAATGCTTTCTATCTACCTCCTCCTCTAGAATTCTCTATTTCATCTATAAAAGCTAAAGGAAAAGAGATTGTAGGGGTTCCAGATTTCTATCAGCAAACTGTGCAGTGAAAAGGCTTTTGTATACATTTTGTAATATTTCTGTATGAAGTTTCAGTGCCCGTAGGGTCTCAGTGAGGAGGATTTATGACTGTATTGAGGATTCTGGTCTCTAGTATCTCACAGTATGTAATTTCTCTTATGTGTTAATAAAATTTCTCTTTCATGCTTATTATCTTCTTGTATCATGTTCTAGAATGCGAGTGGCTCACTAGTTTGCAGTAAGGATTCATCTTCATTGGTGCCCTTTCTGGAATTAGTCAAGCGCTTTAAATAGGCCTAGTCATGATATACTGTTCCATGTTCACTCCATCCACGATTTCTTCGCTTATATTAGTTGCTTCGAGGAGGTGCTTTTTAAATGTGCCATTTTCACATAAGGATTCAGATTGGTATGCCCTTATGCGATTCTCGTCATGGTATCCGGGTATCGCCATGTCAACTAATATCTTCCTCGTTTCTTTCACCGCATTCACTTTCCGATATTTTGATTTCGTGATATATTGATTCGAATCGGCCCTCTTGGCGTGTCGTCTCTTGTCCTGCCCGATGCTTTTGTATGGGAGTTTACATGATGTTTTTTACATTATTCTTATCTTTGTACCAAATTTTCCGAGAGAGATTGGTCCTGCTCTCTAAAACTAATTTTTGTTCAAACAAGAGATAAGTATGAGTTCTTGGATCGACAACCCAAACTATAAAGGGCTCCTCGCTGGCTCCTCGATATATTAAGATGTCCTAGGCACTCTGGTCTATGGCAACTTTAGACTGCCTCTAGGGGGGTGACAAAACTATCCATGCGTATCCATATTATCTCAAGAAGAGTATTGCAAAAAAGTCATTCTCTTGATTTCATTGGAGGACAACATTCAAGAAAAGAAGATTCAAATGAGAATACCAAAAATCATGAGCTGCACTTGATGAAGAGAAGACATTAGAATATCGGAGATCGAGAAAGTTCCCTCATGTTTACCATTAGATCCTCCATGTTTTCAAGATAATAATCAACAAAAAGAGGAAGATTTGAATGCCATGGTAGAAGAATACACAAAAAGAGAAAGATTTGAATGTCACGGTAGAAGAAGAAACAAAAAGAGATCCAAATGTGCAAGCAGACCAAAGACATCACAACTTGTTGAGTCTCAAAAATGTTCTCCATATTCATACATATTTCCATTATGTCATAACCATTTAGCTCTTATTTCATAGCCATTTGACCTAAAACCCTACATCAAATAACCATTTACATAAATATATGGGTTAGGATCCTTGTTTTCCAAAGTTATTTATTTTATGTATTTAAAGTGAATTTATGATTAGAAACTAGAAAATTAACATAGTTTCATATATCTATATATGTATTGTGAGTTTTGTGACATGTGTAGGTCAAAAGGAGACTTTCAGGGTTGACACAGTTGACCCTTATGTGGCACTCTAAAGCCAAATTCGAATTTGGTTGAGAAGATTATGGGGATCAAGAGGATATGTGTCTCACTTCCTTGTTGTATTGAAACTCTAAGAGGATATGTGTCTCATTCCTCAAGTTGTATTAAAACTTCAGAAAGACATGTGTCTTATCATTTCCTATTTTGATCAGAATTTAGAGATGGAGGGAGAGATTCATGGACTCCACAATGAGATGACTCCTCATATTTTGTATAAATAGGAGAAGCTTTCTCCTATCATGGTAATGAAGAAGTAATGAAGAAGTAGGAGAAAATAGGAGTATTTTGTAACAAAGTTCAAGATGGAATGGGATGTAGATTTGTGAGATTTTCAATAAAGAAATTCAGTTATTTGATGATGTTTTGATTACAACTTTAAGGAGTTTAAGGACTTCACCAAATTGGTAGCAGAGGGCCCCTGCTATCCAAGGAGGCTTCTACGTGTTCTGATGTTGCTTTCACTCATGTTTTGTCATATTTTACTTAGATTGCTTTCCGAAATCATAGCTTTTAAAGATAATTTTTCAAGGGCAAATGCATTTCCATATCTTGACTAATGACATGGAATCAATATTGTTCTGGCAGCTAATTTACTTTTTGTTTAATTCCAAGATTGCTTTGTTTATTTCTACTTTGCACATTTGTTTCGCAGTTAGATTTAGATATATCAAATTGTTCATGTCATTTTCAGTTACCTCCGAAAGCCACAGCTGGACTGATGGTGAGGGATTGAAGTATGAGTGTGTAGTTTGATATTAGTTTACTTTCTGCAAGTTAGATAAATTAAATTGCTCATGTCATTTTCAGTTACCTCCGAAAGCCACAGCTGGACTGATGGTGAGGGATTGAAGTATGAGTGTGTAGTTTGATATTAGTTTACTTTCTGCAAGTTAGATATATTAAATTGCTCATATCATTTTCGGTTACCTCCGAAAGCCACAGCTGGACTGATGGTGAGGGATTGAAGTATGAGTGTGTAGTTTGATATTAGTTTCTTTTTCTGCAAATTAGATATCAGATTGCTCAAGTTGTTTATGGTTACTTCCGAAAATCATAGCTGGACTAATGATGAAGGGTCAGAAGATAAATTGATGTAATCTGATTTAGATTTATTTTGTTGCAATTTTGAATTTCCTTAAGCATAGTTTCTTTTGTGTTTAGTTGGCAGCAAGAATAGTTTGGTTTTCATACTCACTAGTTTATTGTTTTGATTTACTAGATTAGCAGCACCTTTTCATTTCAGCAGCACATTTTCCATTTTCTTTCAAGTTTTGTCATTGTATGTTTCAAATTTCTTTTTAAGTTTGAATTTGGTAAATCATTATAAAGAATATCATTGCCTTGAACAATCATAACCATACTTGTTTTTATTTTAGAATTTCCATCTCACATTAGAAAACCAAAAAAGACAAAAAGGTAAGAAATAGGTTATCTTGCACATATAGTGCGCCATACTTCGTCAGCTTACGAATCCCTGGTTGATAATTTATGTTAGCAATTTAGGACACACTAAATTGACCAAAAATTTTGGCGCCGTTGCCGGGGAAGTGTAACTAAGTAGCCTTATTTCTTACATTTAAAAAAAAAAAATTAATAATTTTTGAGTATGCTCTCCTCCTGCACTTTGTGTGATCTGGAGGATCAGAAAAATAATTGTTATGTTAAAAAGAAAAAGGGAGACAAAATAAAACTTCATCATTTCAATTGATTCAACAATTTTAAAAAAAAAAAAATTTGTTTTCATGAAAAACTTTGATTTCAATAAATTGATTTGTTTAATGAATATATATGTGTATTTTTAAATTTTTGAAAATATGACATACATAATTTTATTAAACAAATCAAAATAATAATAATAATAATAATAATAATAATAATAATATAAAAAAAAAAAAATTAAATTGTTTTGTTACTAAAATATATATGTATATTTTGTATTTTTGAAAATATATATATAATTTTAATAACAAATCATTAAAAAAAAAAAAAAAATTAATAAATTGTTTTCTTTAGTAAATTACACATGTATATTTTTAATTTTTCAAAATTTAACATGTGTAATTTTATTAACAAAACAAATAAAAAATAAAAAATAAAAATCATTTTGTTTAGTAAAATATATATGTGTGTTTTTAATTTTTAAAATATAACATATAGTTTTATTAACAAAAAAAAAAAAAAAATTGAAAAACAAACAAAACAATAACAATAACAAATCAATAAAAAAAATGAAATGGCCATGGCATTTTGAAAAAAAAATGAATTACTCTCAACAGAAAACATAAAAATTCAACCATTTACGATGCTTGCAGTTGTATTATGGCTCGAAAACATCAGATTTTTTTGCTTCTGATAATAAAAATCACGTAGAAGTTGAAAATGATGGAGTTAGAGACGCTGCAAAGCTGCTAGGTTGCAGTGTTTCAGAGATTATGACAGCATTATCGACCTGTAGGATTCGAGCTGGAAACATCATCAAATTCTCCAATTCCTTGAAAGAATTTGAGAGGCCTTCATGCAATCTCTCGCCATTCAAACCTGTCAAGTTCCCAAATGCCAATTCCTTTTATTATACCGGGCCTGTCAGCCTTGCCAATGCCGCCTGCCATCACCAAACGCTCCTTCAAATTCATAAAATGGCATGTAAGAGAACAAGGCATTGAAATTGACAAAATTTTCAAAGAGGAAAAAAAAAAAGCGTGTCTTGACTGAACTGAAGAATGCTCAGGATAACAACACTCTTTACATATGTAAATCAGCAAACCAGAAGTTGTATTTCATTCTCAGAAAAACACAATTTTGAACCACATTCTGAAGAAAACGATTTTTGTTGCTGAGGCAGAACCCAGAAAAACGCAAACTGTTTTTGACACATCAATTTGAAACACATTTTCTGAACGATTGAGGAAGAATTGTGAAAATCCACGACATGGGTTTTTTCGCTAACGTGGTCAATTAGATAACCCAGGAATCGTTTTACAAAATTCGTGGCGGTCTAGGAGAATTTCTCGGTTCTTTGAAGGCCATTTTTGCGTGCTGCGTGAGGAAAAACGGTTTTTTTACGAGTGAAGAATTTGATGGGCACTGCATTGATAATTCGGTTTTGATTTTAGGAAGAGGGAATTCTTATCAAAATCAAACTCTTATCATGGCATTCAATGCACATTCCACTCATTTTTGAATTTAATTCAATTTCGTTTTTACGAATGTTTATTTGGATTTCACATCTCCTTTATCATCGCAACAATTTTTGGTGCTTCAATGACATTATTAAACACCAACCATTATGCTGTTTATTTCAAAGGGATGCCACATCACTATGGAAAGACATTAAGAGGGCATGGGGATGAATTGAGCAAACTACAGGAGGATATTCTCAAGCACATGGTCGTGCAGATGACACAATGAACCTTAGTAGCATAAAGTTTTGAAGAGATGAAAGATTATATTTTGAAATAGCACTCATGCATTTTATGTTCTTCAATTCTTATCAATATATTATTTTTCATCTTATGTGATCTTGACTTACCATTCTATGGTCATTGCAAGGTCATGATTGGTCAATGTATCTGAGTTTGCTTTATTTAGCATCATTTGTTGAAATTTAAAAAAATTGCATTTCTCTTTTGTTGTTTAAAAAATAAAAAAAAAAAAATCAATAATTTTGAATCGAAGTAAAATGAATAAGTTAATAGGCTTGTTTTTCGAAGGTATTGATTAATTTGGATTGATGATGAAGGATGAATGGCTAACTTTTTATTCAAGATTTTTAGCTACGAAACCGTCGACATTCCGCGGCTAAAGTCCAATTCCGCGAGTTGTTCTTCAATTCGACGAAATTTGTTCTCCAATTCCGCGAAGTGAAGTCCAATTCATGAGTTGTTCTCCAATTCCGCAGTGAAAAACCTCATTGTTCAAATCAGCCTAACTTTCTCATACAAAATCAGATTTTGATGATTCAAGTATCTTTGGAAAGGTCTCAACAAGATCTATACAATGAGAAATTCATCATTAGATTTTGAAATGGTAAATCATGAAATAAATTTCTGAAAAGAAGCAACATTCAACTTGAGGCACTAATTTCAAAATAGGTATAAATTCTTTTGATTTTTCCTTTGAACTTGTTTCATTAATACAATTTCTTAGTTTTGTGTGTAAATGTCATAACGAGAGATGATCACCTCTCTCCCTTTGATAATCTTACATTCCATTGCAGAAGAAGTATTAGTTTTTTTTGCAGGTTCTAGGAGGAAGGACAAATGACTACAAGAGAATGATGTCTCTCTAAGATACCAATTTGTTTCATAAGAGGATGATCGGCAACAAAGAGAAAATATGCTGATGCAAAATCAGATCCAAACACTTGAAAAAATTTCAGATACTATTGTCTCCATCACATCCATACCTCATAATAAACCATTCACCTGATTTCACTTCATGTTTTCCATTTACATTCACATCCACTTTCCATTTCTTTTTGTCCATTCATAACCCACAAATAAAAGCAAGAGGCTCATTCACATGCTTATTGCCCATTTCCATTTTCATCTGCCATTTCTTGTCATTTTCATTCGCCGATAAGCCCAAACTGCTTTAATGCAAACTATTGAGTCTATAGTCCTTTGAGTCTAAGTTCTTTGTAAAAACACCTTGAGGCTTGCATGCCTTAATGGCAAGTTCTCATGTTGACAAACAATGGGAATACACTAATGTCCCTTGTTCGTCATATCTTCTAGGTGACTCGACATCGGCAAAATCACTCGTACCTAGTAAGATGTGTTTGGGCATCTTGACTCTCATTGTCATCAATGGTGAGAGTTCTCGTGTTGACTAGTGGCATCCATTAATGGCCACTAAGTCAACAATTTCCTACTATGTTCAACATCATAACATCTTTTCACATAGTAGGAATTATGCCAATGAGTTTTGAAGACATGAAGACTATTATTTTCAGCATTTTGGAGCAAATTCAGCAAGTTTTAGTAGGAGCAATAAAAAGTCATCTTATCTCTTTATCCATGACTCCTCTTGTTCAGCCACTTGAAGAAGAATATGATCAGAATTTTGCAGCCACCACACATACACAACTCATCCACATTTAAGGTAAGTGAAGGTATGTTGTTTTCTAATTTTTAGTCATGTAATTCATTAGAATGCTAAAATTGTAACTTTGGAAAAATTTGCCACTCCCTTTTCCACATTGTCATATCTTTAGTTGGGGGGGGAAGGGACATCATTTCATTCCACATTGTCATATCTTTAGTTGGGGGGGGAAGGGACATCATTTCATATCCACATGTCATACACTATCACACATTTTCATTTCCACCCACATATACTTCCAAACCAACTATTGTTGCAACATGATCCAAAATATTATATGCCTTGCAAATGATCAATTCATTGATGAAGTAATTGCTTTTAAATGTTTTTATGAACTTTGATGCAACAAAGAAAATAAATCATTGTTACACAAGAACCAATGCTTAAAAAAAAAAATGGTTGTTACACAAGAACCAACCATTGAAAAAAAAAAAATTGTTGCAATCAAATGTATTATACTTTGCCAAAAAGGAAAAATCAAGAAGCAAAGTTTGGAATGAATCTATATGAGTCAAAAATCATAAAAGATCAACTCATGGACAAATGAATCATTGCAATGGTTGCATGAGGACATGCAACAACTTCAGTTGGGGGTATGTTGAGTCTCAAAAATGTTCTCCATATTCATACATATTTCCATTATGTCATAACCATTTAGCTCTTATTTCATAGCCATTTGACCTAAAACCCTACATCAAATAACCATTTACATAAATATATGGGTTAAGATCCTTGTTTTCCAAAGTTATTTATTTTATGTATTTTAAGTGAATTTATGATTAGAAACTAGAAAATTAACATAGTTTCATATATCTATATGTGTGTTATGAGTTTTGTGACATGTGTAGGTCAAAAGGAGACTTCTAGAAGACCCTTATGTGGCACTCTAAAGCCAAATTCGAATTTGGTTGGAGAAGATTATGCGATCAAGAGGATATGTGTCTCACTTCCTTGTTGTATTGAAACTCTAAGAGGATATGTGTCTCATTCCTCAAGTTGTGTTAAAACTCTAGAAATACATGTGTCTTATCATTTCCTATTTTGATTGTAACTCTAGAGATGGAGGGAGAGATTCATGGACTCCTATTAATGAGATGTCTCCTCATATTTTGTATAAATAGGAGAAGCTTTCTCCTATCATAGGTAATGAAGAAGTAATGAGAAAGTAATGAGGAAGTAATGAAAAAGTAGTAGAGAAGTCTTTTGTAACAAAGTTCAAGATGGAATGGGATGTAGATTTGTGAGTTCTTTTTAATAGAGAAATTCAGTTCTTTGATGCTGTTTTGATTACAACTTTAAGGAGCTGAAGGACTTCACCGAATTGGTAGCAGAGGGCCCCTGCTATCCAAGGAGGCTTTTACATGTTTTCTAGATAAGTTGCTTTCAATTATGTTTTGTCATATTTCCTTACTTAGATTGCTTTCTGAAATCATAGCTTTTAGCATAATTTTTCATGGAAGCCCGGGCATTTGCATATCTTTTGACTAATGACATGGAATCAATATTGTTCTGCTGTTAATTTATTTTTTTCTTAGTTTTTGTTTAATTCCGGTATTGCTTTATTTATTTCAGTCTTGCACATTTGCTTCAGTAGTTAGATTTAGATATATTAAATTGCTCATGTCATTTTCAGTTACCTCCGAAAGCCACAGCTGGACTGATGGTGAGGGATTGTATTATGAAATGTGTAGTTTGATATTAGTTTCCTTTCTGCAAAGTTAGATATATTAAATTGCTCATAACATCTTCAGTTGCCTCCGAAAGCCACAGCTGGACTGATGGTGAGGGATTGAATTATGGATGTGTAGTTTGATATTAGTTTCCTTTCTGCAAGTTAGAAATATTAAATTGTGCATGACATCTTCAATTACCTCCGAAAGCCACAGCTGGACTGATGGTGAGGGATTGAATTATGAATGTGTGGTTTGATATTAGTTTACTTTCTGCAAGTTAGATATCAGTTACTCAAGTTGTTTATGGTTACTTCCGAAAATCATAGCTGGACTAATGATGAGGGATCAGAAGACAAGTTGATGTAATTTGATTTAAATTTACTTTATTGCAACTTTTGGATTTCTTTCAGCATAGTTTCTTTTGTGTTTAGACAGCAGCAAGAATAGTTTGGTTTCATGCTCACTAGTTCATTGTTTTGATTTATTAGATTAGCAGCACCTTTTTCATTTCAGTAGCACATTTTCATTTCCTTTCAAGTTTTGTCATTGTATGTTTCAAATTCCTTTTTCAGTTTAAAGTTGGTAAATCATTATAAAGGACATCATTGCCTTGAATATCCATAACCATACTTGTCTTTTAGAATTTCATAAAAATCCAAAAACGACAAAAAGTAAGAGATAGGTTATCTTGCACATATAATTAAACATACACACTTAATCCAACACACGAATCCCTGGTTGATAATTTATGTTAGAAATTTAGGACACACTAAATTGACCAAACACAACTCATATTGAAATATGGTTCCAAAAAGTCATTAAGTTGTAGTAATGCACTCTTCTTTAATAGTACTTGATATCATCTTAGTCAAAGCAATTTTTCTCTCATATTCAGGTACATGTCAAAGCATATATTTCAATCCTACATATGATTTTATTTGTCATCTTCATGTGCACATGGCTCCATTGGAAGTATTCCTATACTTGAAAGAGATTTTGTTTTTTCAAGTAGAGTAGGATAGAAAAATAAATTAAAAATGGAAAAAGAGAAAAAATAATAATAATAAAATCTCAAGTGAAAACCTATTTTGAGGCGCCTGAGATTGGATCACTGATTAAAAACCTCCATGAGGCGGTAAATGGGTTGGAAAAAAGACAAAATAATAGAAAAAGAAAAGATCCTATGTGAAAACCTCCTTTGAGGCACCTAGGTAGACCTACTAGTTGAAAACCTCATTGAGGCAGTTAGTAGGTCTATTAAAAGAGAAATAAAAAAACAAAAAAATAAAAAATAAAAAATTATTTTCTCCATGTATCTTTCAAAAATGAAGGCGGGTGCTCTCCAACCTTTGCAAGCAACAAAAACAAGCTGGTACCAAAAGAAAAAGTTGGTAAAAAATATAGTCAAAATAAGTTAAACTTGGACTTGCTCCCCTTTTGCTCAGATGCTCCAAAACGACCAAGTTCATGCCAATCCACCACCCTCATCCATTTCCAACATCCACCCATCATTTCCAAGATTTTCTCATTCATTTTCCTTGCTATCCTAAAATGCTACAAGAAGTCATAAATACACAGAGCAAAAAATTGATTTTATTATATCTCAAAAACATGCATCCATTGGTTGATATTTTTCATGGGGAGATTTATATGGATTACGGTAACATGCTCAAGCAATTTCAGAAAATTCCGATGCACACATTTTGAGAAATTGGCCGCCATCACCTACAATCATTTTTTAATATTCTCGATATTTGTGCATCCATTGGCCAAGATTTTGTATGGGGAGGTTCATAAGGATTATGGTAACATGCTAAAAAAAATTCAGGTCAATTAAGTCTACCATTTGAGAAATATGGATAAAACAATTATGCTACAAGGGGGCCATCCTGAAATGCTACAGTAAGTGGATCTGATTGGAGAAATAGGCCAAAATGTCATGTACCCTTTAGGAAATGTTGAGATAGGTCCACCATATCCTCATCAGTCATTTTCCACACAACTTGACCTCTTCTCCACTCTCATTTTCACCTCTGTCCATGAAAAGAACCCATTTTCACCCCTTCCTCCATCCATTCCACCACAAAAAAGGCCTCTGATCCTTGTCAATAGATTACTCATGAATTATCAATATTTTTAAAGGTATCATCTGAAGGAAATAATTATCCTTGGAGGGTCTATGTGACTGCTACAGGAAGACACACATTCCTGTAGCAGTCTGCAAAATTCCCTTAGAATCACAACTAAAAGAACTTGGAAGCACCAGAATAAATAATTGATCATGATGAAGCATTGAAGGGCCATATCCTTGTTATTGGGTAGCCAAAAAACTTCTGCAAGGCTACAACATGGTCACTGATAATCTCCAACAACCGTAGCTTGATCCACCATCAACAAGACTTACAATGATAATTTTGATGAGTCAAGCACTTTTCAAGAGAAAAATTTAGACCAAAGCCAATGCATATAGCAACGAGCATAAGAAGAAGACACCTCAAGAATCTAACCTATCATCCATTACCTTTATTCAAAAGCAACATGTAGCCATCAAATATCAACACATGAGAAAGCAATCTCTGAAAACAAGATTATTAGTAGCAGCTTCAAAACCACCAAAGGCAACTTCAATAGTCATATTGAAAGCCTACAAAACTACAACAACATCCTGCATAGAATAAAGACTCTCATGGTAAGGCACATGTATGCAACTCTCTAAACTCACCCTTCTAATCTATTCTAGCTTAATAAAAGATTACAAATTTGAGAATAAAAGGTCTTTTATAACCAAACTTAATAGCAGGAAGCCTCAGTCTTATCTAACAAGTCACTTAATGTTTCTCCAAAGGAAAACCACATATGTGGGAGATAAACGTGATAAAAGTGAAAAAAATTACTTAATAAAGTGGGATGTTATCATGGAGTTCAAAAAGTAGCTGGGAGCCAACTCAGTTAACTCAAATCACTTTGAGTTCATTTTGCATGCAATGGAAAAAAGAGAAAAAAGTTTGAAAAAAGAAAAAATAATGAAAAATCAATAGAAAAATAAAAATAAAATAATAAAAAGGTGGAACCACCACCTCTTGGAATGCAAGGAAAAAATTCTACAAGATTCAAGTTCATTTCTATAGGTGAAATAGAGCTGCTACAGGCACAAAAAAATTGCTACAGGAAGGTCCTATAGGAAGAAACAAATTTGCTACAGGAAGAACATATTTGCTACATGAAGAACATATTTTATACAGGAGGATAACAAAGTGCTACAAGAAGGAAAATTTCACCCAAAATAGGCACTAGAGCCTTGAGAAGCAAGGAACTATTCAAAGGTAAAGTAAGTAGAAATTCCCTCTCTCCAAATTTTGGCATAAGGATTCCGAAAGCACCTCAATCATCAAGAAAAAGTACCCTACAAATTTACAGTTTGGTTTCTAGTAAGATAAAACAGTTGGATTGGCTAAGCCTTTTTTTAATGATATGGTGTGTTGAATAGGGAAAGGGTGCATGTTGTAATTTTTCTTTCCTCAATCTTGAAACAAGACTACCAAAAAATACTTATGCTACAATGACCTCCATTGCATAAGAACCTAAAGGATCTGAAAAAATGCTACAGGAAAGTCACAGGTTTCTATAGGAAGCTTGGTAGTGGACATAATTAACCCAAAATCCTAATAAGGAAGAAAGAATAATGGGGGAAAGGGTAAATACAAAATTTCCCCAACAATACTTGGCATGAAAACCCTTAAAACTCTCTCGATTCTCAAAATAATATTTTGTTGCTTCCACATATCTAAATCTCAATAAGAAAGGTCAGTGAATTTGTGTCATTAAGGGTAAAGTGTCTTGGGTTACATGTTGAATTATCCCTTCTCCTCAACATCATAAATAGAACATTTACTCAACCTTTGTTTCCATAAACACTCTCACTCTTGCAACAGAAAAGAGAAATTCCTCGTTCCACATTAACAAAACTTTATTGAAGTCATCATAGGAGGAGAATCAACAAATAATTCTGAAATAATAAAACCAAGAGGGGAAATAAAAGGAATGATTTTAAACTGAGATTAAAAAAATCTTATCCAACATTGGAAGATACATCCACATCAGTATGGCACATCATAAAAGTAAACTGAGGCCTAAAAGAAGAACAACGAAGCAAGAAAATGGACAAGTTGGTTAGAGGATGAGCAACAATTTCAATAGGGGGTATGATGGGCCTATAAATTAGACACAAATTAAGGCCCATAAAAAATTTATTGGGAACATAAATGCTATTTTAAATCTCTCCTTTTACAATTAATAATGTCTTTTTAGCTTTAATATGTTCTTAGGAGTGTTTAGAGATATTTGCATATTTGTGCCTAATATTATTTAGTTTTGAAGAGCATTGTGAGAATATTGGGAAAATTATGGATATTTGGAGGGGGATATAATATAGGGACTTTCTCCCTACTACAGGAGGATCAATATTGGAGAATAAATGAACAAAATATCATAAAATTATTGAGAAATTCTGGAGCTCCAATGATTGAGAAAATCTAGGAATATGCTCCCTGTCATTTAATGCAGATTCTTAGTGTTGGGAATCAGATCCACTATTTGAGGGATTTTGGAGGGGAAATCTTCCTCCTTTCAAGGATATTCATTCCTCATCATTTTTTATAAGTACTAATTCAAATTTCCCTATAGGGGCATGCATTTTTAGTCTTCTTGTGGAGAAAACTTGTTGTTTAGCATCTCCATTTTCATTTCTTGCAGGGATGTACTTGGATTGATTCAAATAATGAAGTTTCGTACCATTTTTAGCTTCTAAAGCTTGGCCTTATTCACAGGAATTTTATTATCCTTGGGATTGGCCACATTAGGATCCTAAAAGCCCTTTTTACAACTTATTCTTCTTCTTTTCGCTTCTTATTCACATATCTCGTATTCTTGTTTTTCCTATTTCTGCATTTAATATTGATGTTTTTCTTGCTGTAGCATTGGGTTAAATAATTGAGGTGAGTTATTTTGCAGGTTATTTACAGAATCAAAAACATTATTCATCCTTAGAATATCTTTAGAAGGTCACAATCATCAATGAGATACTTGGATCGGTTTACTAGTTCACAAATCTAGAATTTCTGCAAATCCCTTGTAGCAAATAGTAGTAATTTTCTGCTATTTTTTAGTACGTGTTAATGAAATTAATTTCAGTTTATTCCACTTGTATTAGGTCATAATAAAATTCAAATTAATAACACAATTTATCCCATTTTATTTTCACTTGATTATGTAAGACATTTGGTAGGTTAACTAGCTCACTAGTTCTTGAATTTCCAGTTTTTAGACTGGTAATTTTCTGATATTTTTTAACAAATGTTAACAGGGGTATTTTGGAGTGATTCCACTTGGAATGGAGTCCTAAAATTTTTTATTTAATAATAATAAAAATTCCCATCCCTTTTTCATTTTATTGTTTTGTTCATTCGGTAAGTTATCTCTTCCTAGAGAAACTTTCTGTAACACTCCTATAACACGTGTAAACTTGACCAAAGTTGATCCCAAGGTTTTTGTCTCAAGCTTGAATCATGACCCCTAGGATATAAATACATGATTTAGTACGAATAAACACCACTTGAGACATGAATTTTTACAAAGTAGATTAGGCCTATTTATTTGAATTCATGCTCTTAGGATTTCAATTACAAATTGTTGATTAATTTATTTTCAAAGTAACATTTCCCTTTCTTCTATTAGTCTAAGATTTAATTTCATGAAATTAAATCCATTACATCAGATAAAATAAATAAGGATACATTTTATGTTTCACATATAGTTTGGACACCTCTTAAGTTTGTATGAACCTTGAGTTGATAATTAAAGTTGGTAGCCTTGCGAGTTGCAACATTCTTGTTGCAATATTGAGGTTCATCACTTAGATCCACACAAATATTGATTTTCATTATCTTCTTGTTATGCACCACCATTGGTCTTATCCATTTATATTCTTCCAATGGCTCAATAATCCCAAATTTCAACATTTTTTCTAACTCTTTCTTCACTTTCTACTTATAAACTAGATTCAACCTGTAAGGTGTTTTATTAACGAGCTTTGCTCTTGGTTTCAAAGGTATCTTCATTTATCCTAGCTCCCCATATATACCTTTCATCTTTGAAAAATTGTTTAGAAACATGTATTGATATTCACGTAGTAAGTTAAAAATCTTCCCTCCTATTTCTTCATCCCATTAGTCTCATATAATTGCAAATTAAGGATTCTCTTCAGTCCCACTGCTCATTTTGCATGTTTTAATATGTTTGGAATAATCTACAGATTCTAGATCTAGACTAACCACTACACACTCTTCTTCATTTTTTGGTACTTGTAGGTTCCTTCGATCATCCTCCTCTTCACATTATTCTGTGACATAGTAGCATTCCATAAATGGTTTAACCATATGAGAGTGTGGGTGTGCGAAACACAAGGGTGTTAAATGCTATGTAGCTTAGAATTATATTATAAAAATCCTTTGTTTCACAATTTGAAAAGCTATATTTACTGAAATATCATCTGATTTAAATATGAAGGTCACCTTAAGGTTTTGATTCATGTCTCCCCAATTTATTGTTCATCTAGGCACTTCTAACTATGTATACCAATTTCTAGGAATGGTATCTAGTGTATATATGAACCAATGTACCCACTTGTCTTTCAGTATCCTCTTCGTAGTCCATGTTATGACACAACCCTTGAGGTGTGTGGTAGAAAAACTAAGTCCTTATTACTTTGGTTCAACATTTCCAACATTTGGTTGGAACATCATCTACAACAAATGCCTACATTTCCACCAATTCTCCATTATATATTTATGTGCAACCCAACATCGCACAAGAGTTGAGTTTAGTGCTACATCTAAGGCTCACAATATGAATTGTTCAAGTTCCTGTGACTCAAACTCTTCCAAAAAATCATATACGCCTATCACACCATAAAATTTTGGGGGAACCGTTAGAGCAGGGTCCCCTGGGTACAATTTTGGTAAAGTTTTGTATATTTTTTTTTCTGCACGTTGCACAAAAGAGTCAAAGGGGCTTTAGGGTGGGTCAAAGTCCCTAACAAATTTAATGGGTTTTAAGGGAAAACCATGGGTCTCAAACCATGATATATGCGTGCTAAGTTAGTATAAATATGTAAAAGTCGAGTCATGAAGAGATATATTCTCTCTATTGTCTTACTATGGTTATTGCATAAACAAATGTACACTCAGAACTAGTCTACAATTGATATTACACTACCTTGGAATCTACACCTCAGCTGGGTAAATCGAATTCTCTACATGCACTAGATATTTTTGGTTGATTGATTAGTTAACTGAATAATCACTGAGTTTGATTGAAGTGCCACTGCACAACTTCACCCTCCATTAGTTCTTCCAAAAATTGGAACTAGTTTAACTGAAATCAACCTTAGATAACTGACCTTGATTACTAAAAAATAGTAATCACGCATACTAAAATGAAATATAACTCCTCCAACTTGAATTTACTGGGTAAAGTAGGTGATACCAGCCATGTAACTCAAGATAACATCATCCAAGTTGTCTGCTGGTGTGGAAATTTGAACTTTCTCAATTTAATCAAGGAAAAATCAAATTGAGAATTTCTTGTTCCATTTTTCAATACTCCCTCTCAGCAAAAAAGTGATTATCAACCACCCCTATCATGCACCTATGGAACTTGAAATTCCCTCTTGAAAACACCTTTGTCAAAATATCAACATCTTGTTCCTCTGTTTGAATGTACTACAACAACATTATCTACCTCTGCACACAATCCTGTAGATGGTGGTACCAGATATCTATATGCTTGGATCGATCATGAAAAATATGGTATCTCAGAGATTTTGATGCAACTCTGATTATCACAGTAGATCATAGTTGGATCCATAATATGAATAAATAAACCAATACGTATATTTCTCATCCATATAGCCTCGCAAGCTATTTGACTCATAACCATGTATTCTGCTTCTACCAAGCTGAGTGCCACTGATCTTTGCTTCAAGTTGTACCAAGAAACTACTATGGATGCAACATTGAAATTCCACCTGATGTACTCTTTCGGTATGATGGACTTCCTACCCAATATACATTTGTGAAGCCATGCATCTTCACTCCCTCTCTATTTTTGTACCATAGTCCAAACTAGGTAGTGCCTCTAAGGTATCGTAGAACATGCTTATCTTCCCTCCAAAATAATTTGGTCGGTAGAACCATGGCTTAGCTCAATTGGTTGACTACATAGCACATGTATGGTTGTGTGTTCATAATATAAATGAGTGAACCCACCAACTATTGGTAAAAGTTCACATCCGATTTCTCACCTGAAGTGGCATCCTCTTTCCTCCAGTTGGTCATTAGAGGAGTCTCCATGGGTTTGTATTTTTCCATGTGGAACTTCTAAAGTATCTCGTTGGCATAATTACCCTAAGAGATAAAAAATTACCCATCTCCTTGCCACACTTCCAATCCTAAGAAGTAGTGAATGAGACCCTTGTCCTTCATCTCAAAATATCTTGCAAGTTCCTCCTTACAAGATCTGATAAGTTGTTCATCACCAATTAAAATAAGATCAACAACATATAAGACAATAATCAACATTTTACCTTCTACCAATATGTGATAGAGATTTTCATCTGCTTCATTTTTGGTGAAGCCCAAACCAGTGAGATAGATATCAATCCTGGTGTACCAAGAATAGGGTGCTTGCTTGATACCATACAACACTCGCTTGAGTCTACACACATGAGACTTGAACAAAAGTACCAAAGCATTATGGTTTCTCAATATACACCTCCTCCTCAATAACTCCATTGAGGAATGTTGTTTTCACATCCATCTGGTGGATCTTCCACCCCATATATGCATCCAGAGCAAGAATTTAAATAATGGATGAGTAACTTTCTACAAGATAAAAGGTCTCCTCATAGTCAATCCCTTCAACTTGAGACTACCCCTTGGCCAAAAATATGGCCTTTTACTTTTCTATGCTTCTGCCTGTTGCATGCTTTACTTTGAAGATCCATCGTGAGCCCACAATTGATTTGTCTGCTAGTCTTGGGACCACTTCCCAAACAATTTTCTTTGCAATTGATTCATACTCTCCACCATTGCATCAACCCATATAGGTTTATGTATTTCTTCCTCAAAATAGGATGGCTCAGTCTCTACAATATCTATTATTAGATCCATGTTGCTAGTGTACCGATCTAGTGACCTTCTCTACCTGCGCTAATTTGAAGGAGCACCCACATTCTCCCTCACATCATGCACAAGTATCTTAGCTTCCAGAGTCCTTTTCCTACCCTCTCTGGATGGTTCTACTTGAATGGTTGTCTCCACTCTCTAATCCTCAACTTGTGGCTGCTTCAAAACTTATTTAGGTTCCTCATTTGGAGATAAAATATCCTCTTATGGTGATATCTGAAGCTCCCTCCCAAGAGAGCACTGCATGGCCTTATCCTCATCAAATTTTACATCCCTTTGCACCACTGTCATTCTAAGTGATGGAAAGTACACACAATAGTTGTGGGGATTTTCAGTATAAACCATAAATATCCCCAAGTATGTTTTCTGATCTAGCTTCTTCCAGGCATCTTTGGAGGTAAGGCAGTAAACAGAGGATCCAAAGATATTGAAGTGTGATACATCTGACTTCCTCCCTAATAAAGCCTCCTCTAGTGTAATCATGCCCAAAATCCAATGCAGACTTCAATTATACAAATATACCATTGTGTTGCATGCTTCAACCTACAAGTTAAAAGGTAGGCCTTGGTCATGCAACATTTCCCTCACTGCTCTTTGAATGTTTTGGTTCTTCCTCTCATCCACCCTGTTATGTTGTGGGATGTGGGGTGCTGTCAACTCTCGTCGAATGTCTTCTTTTGCACAAAAAAAATTAAAATCATTCAAAACGTACTCACCTCCATCATCACTCCTGAGAGCCTTCACTTTATTTCTTGTTTCTTTCTCCACCAGTACCTTGAACTCCAAAAACTTGGAGAAAGTATCCTCCTTCTTCCGCATGAATAAGATCTAACACTTCCATGAGTAGTCATTGTTAGCCACCTATAAAATTTGTTATAGCAAAAGGTGGCTAAGACTTTTTTGAGCCTTCAAGGAACAAATTTCATTTATAAAAATTGTTGGCTCTTGAAGACTCTTGAAGGCCTCATGCCTATGTCTCAAAATATTCATTTACTATTTCCATTTTATACTCAGAAATTCTGCTAATTTCATGAGGAAAGACTGCTCAGAAACCATCATTTTCCCCCTTCTCAAACCTTCATTTGCTCCCTTTTTTCTCCATATAATTCCTCTATGTTTTCATGAGTTTCCTTCTTCCCCTCATGAAAATCACTTTTATAAAGGTTAAAGACCCATTCTTTAGCTTTACCGAAACCATCAAATTTCATTGAAAACTCTGAAAAATTCATAAAAAATACATGTTTTTGCATAAGGCTTTAGCCCCTTTGGCTAAACCCCCTAACCACTTCCCCACATGTGCCCTTGTCATAAAAACCAAGCGCTGAACCCATATAGCGCTTATCGCGTCGGAAACTTTCGATGGTGCGCAAGTCTTGTGTTCCTTTTTAAATCTCGATGTGATCAACTCTTTGATATAAACCTTCCCGATCGCATCGCAAAAACTCAGCGCACCAGTTTGTTTGACATCCTCCGAATTTTCGATGCGATTAAGCCTTGTGCTTTTATCCTCTGATTATATTATTTTTCATATTTGGGCCCGACCCGGCGTTTAAACCATGTAAATATTTCATGCCCGATCCATTTTTTCTTTGTAAAGTCTCAAAACCCACTTTTCCAAAGTTTTAAATAAAAAATCCAAGTCATGTGTTGAAATATTTCAATAGGTAGATCAAAAAGACCGGTCGCACAATCGCAATCGGAGAATACACAATGGGTTGATTGAAAAGGCCGCATTGAAACTTTCCGATGCGATCATGACTTATATATAAAACTTTTCCCCCGCCTTTTCATTTCATGTGACTTTTCCCCGGGACCAAGTGTTAAAGATCCCGGGTGCCAATCGCATCACAAATGTTTTAATGGGTTGATTGAAAGACCTGGCCCGATGGCCCGATTGTGATTGGCCCTTGTTTTAATACGCCCCGGTCATATCACAGTTCATAAAGCCCAAAGGCCTCACAGTCGGGCGCTTATCCGCCTTATATATATTTTCCACCCCCGAGACATAAAAACTTTGTTTTATTTCAAAAAGTTAAGTTTTCATGTGTTATAAAGGTTTTTCGCCGGTCTGTTCTGAAACAAATCTCCGCCGTTGATCGAAGGCCGATCAAGCGGCCAACACTCCATCGCATCGGAGCTTTCAATCGCATCGCAATCTTACATCGCATCCACTTTTTTTTTCTGCCGATTGGCCTCTCCCCTGATTTTTTCTCCACTGTCGATCTAATCTGTAGATCGATGACCTGCGCTTCATTGCATCGCATGATTCAATCGCTCCATTCGCTCCCTACCCCCGATTGCGATCCTCTAATGGAATCCAAACCGTCCATGTGTCCGGATCAGACGGTCCAAAATCACTCTCCTTTATTCTTCTCCCACTCTAATTTGACCTCCTCTGTGCAGATCTCCACCGTTGGATGATTTCATCCAACGGCCACGCTCTTTCCTGCCTTCTGAAGTAGTTAAACCTAAAACGCATGATTTCTTAATTATTTTTTGTCTTTTACAGGTGTTTTAATGGTTTTCCATTATATTATGAAGGAAAGCTGAGGGCCGGGAAGACATTTCCTGCACCCTCAATTTATTAAAAGAGAAGCCATCCATAGGTCAGATTCAACGTTTTATCAATGCTTCACAGGCATTGATGCCTTTAAAGGCCTTGCGCGGCTCTGCACATTGACAAGACACTGTGTTTTAAACGCGATTGAAAGGAGTATAAGTTTGAAGAACAGAAGCACAGTAGAATGAAGATTGAAGACGGATTTTGGGAATTACGGCTAAGAATGCTTATCAAAAGCCTAATTCCCTAAATTAAAACACAGTCAACAGAAAATTAGAAGTGTTTAAGAGAAAGAAAGGCCTCCACCGACACATTTTGAGGCAAATTGATTCCTCAGCTACCATAAAAGCCACCTGTTGCCTCAAACCTTTCAAACAGAGGCCGAAGTTATTGATTAAGAAGATATTTTACCTCAAGCACAGCCAGGGAGTTACTTCTGCAAGGAAATAAATGCAGAAATATCTGCAGAGTTACTCCAAACATTATGCAGAGCCTCAAAGTCAAATAAAGCTCCCACCGAGCTTTGATATTAATTGTAAAATAGTTAATACAGAGAACCACCTGTAAACTTCTTCATCGAGCCCCTCAAAAGGCCCAGAAGTCTTGAATCTGTATTAATTTCCTTAAGATATATTTTATCAGATCTCACCTCCTCATCCTTCTATAAATACTTCTGAAGAAGATGAGAAACTGTTGGTTGCGGAACTTTGAAATAAATTTGAGCTTAAACTTCTGATTGTAAATAGTGTTCACTGGCTCTTGGAGCTCTGTCTGTGTTAGTTTTGCTAGGCTGGATAGTGAAGATGATTGTTGAACTGAAACATTGGACTTGAGTACTGTAACTGGTTTGACATCAATAAACAAGTTGTTTCTTGGGATCCTGGTCTATATCATTGGTGAAGTGCCCTTTCTTTGTTATTGTTTTCCTTCTATGTATGCCATATTTGTTCACTATTCTCTGATAAAAAACAACATTTATAGAGTAATTATATGTTTTCATACTTTCTGAAGGTAATTATGTGGATTACTAGATTGTTTGTCAATTAAGCTACTTTAATACAAACTTTCCCAAGAAGTCAATGGTTAGCCCTACACTTGGTTGGTTTTAAATAGTTATTTAAGAGGATTTTCTTGTTTGGACTGGCTATAAATCCCTTGTGAAATTATTATCAGTTTCCACCCCTCCAACACTTTATTGTTCCCATTCCATCATTTAAATCTCAATAATCTTGTGGTGTAGATGACTTGCCCCTTGGATCACTCTTGATGTTGTTGTTCAATTAAAGCCCTCTTATGACCCCATAACCTAATGGACTAAAAAACAACGTTATATCTATACTTTTAGCCTAGCTATTCTATTCACTTGCAACTTCTCACCTTTGAAACTCTTTGCACTTAGGACTTTCCACCTCAAAAAATATTCATGCTCAACCATCCAAAAACAAAACAAACCCTTGGCCTTCATAACTAGCCTAATATTATTACCCCAAATTCCAAAGACAAATCCATCTTTGTACATATTGGAGAGATCCCTCTCCAGATTCAGGAGGGCTAGATCTTAGAATCCCAAAGTTGGTTGAAATGATGTTGTTTCTGTGATCGGACTTTGCCAATCTTGCTGATTACATATTCCCAACATTTTTGGCGACTCCACTGGGGATCGAACCCATAATCATTTTCATCTTCATAAAACATTGTGAGTAAAAAGCAGCCTTTTCAATCACTACCAAGAAATGGTAATCATGATTTAACTTGTTTGAATCAGTGACAAACTAGGTAAACCCTAGGATTCTCATAAAAATTTATCTAACCTTGAAAGATCAGTTGGCTTAGCCATAAGAGTAAACTGTCTTTGTCTCATAACAGTAGCTAAGTTTTGAAATAGAGTTAGGATATTCTTAAAAACCATACAACTGAAAAATAACTTGGAAAAAACCTAATTTTTTTTTTATAGATTGGTATCCAATAAACATGGTGGTGGACCATAAGACCTTTTACCTCTGAAAAGAGCTAAAAAATTCTACTTGGAAACTCCACAATCCTGAAAAGACCTTAAGAATCCACTGGGAAGAACCCTTATCATTATAATATCTTTCAAACTCAGTCAGAAGACTGTAGGATTAAAATTTGAGTAAAACAGACTAGTTAACCTCTTAAAGATTGTCATACCTTGTTGAACTTGTATTATTTATTTGGGTCTGAAAAACACAACATATTGGCTCCTAGAAAGATTCACACTAGAGCCCATCCTGACCCTGATCCACCCAAAGTAGTTGATAACCTAGAAAGTATCCTTAGGAAGTCTCCTAAGATTAAATTATCAATTGTTTTCAGATCACCCTTGAGAGCTAATTCAGTTCCTGAAAATCTTTCAGCTCTACAACAATCTCAAGTTGACTTAGTAAATCCATTTAGAACTAGGTCTCTTGGTGATTTAGATCAGTTAGATTCTGAGTCTTCACTATCACCTCTTGAAACAAGTGAACCTCTTGGTAGCAGAGAAACAACACCTCCTGATTTACATTTCCTTCACAACTTAGGTGTCTCTCATCCAAGATCAGCTCAACAATATATTCCTGGTCCATCCACTTCTACTCACCCTACATCCACTGTCCAAACCACTCCACTCCAACCCACTTTCCCTTTTGTTAATCTACCTCTTGTAAATCCACCTCTACCTCCTGCCATGGCTACATGGTATGATCCCTTAGTCCTCCCTGCACCGCTAGTCAATCTTCCACATGACTATCAGTCCAAAATTCCATTATATGATGCTAGCAATGCTACAAATGCATCACAACATGTGGATAAGATGAATGACTACTTTGACAGAAATGAAATTGACAATGATTCTGTCAAGCTTAGATTATTTGCTCAAAGCTTAGGGGGAGAAGTGAGGAAATGGTTCAAAGGTTTAACCCCCCATAGTATCCATGATCTCCAAGCCTTCCATCAAACATTCTTAAATAAATGGGAAGTAAAGAAGAATCCTCTCCAAGTCCTTTCTGATTACAAGAACCTCCATAGAAACACTAGGGAAAGTGTGAAAGCTTATTGTACTAGATTTAACAGTGTGTATAATGCACTTTCCCCAGAACTAAAACCTCCACAAGGCTAAGATTTAAACAAATTTCTTGAAGGGTTTGACCCTAATATGGCCTATCAGCTGAGGGAGAGAGACTTTGCAACTCTTGAAGATATGCAAAGAGGCGCTCTTTCTGTGGAAGTAAACTTAATGGAGAAAAGAGCAAGAATGAAAACTGAAAAGAGAGTATATTTTAGAGAGGAATCCACACCTTCCACTTCAAACTCAAATATGGAGAGAATGATGGAAGAAATGATGAAAGAGATGAGCATAATTAAGAGAGCACAAGCAAATCAAAACCAAACTGCTCCTCAGAATAGAAACCAGAACCAAAATCAGAATTCTAGAAGGTACCAACCTCCAAACAGACCTAGGGAAGATGATCAGCAGATCACTCCTCCCTTTCATCAAAAATATGTAAGTGAGGTTGAGGAAACAGATGAAATAGTAGAGGAAGAAGATATCAACATGCTGGGGGTAGATAATGATGACTTTGAGATTCATTATGATAGAAAACAAGGTCTATACACACCTTATGATGACAAAAGAAATGATGATGAAAACTGTTATCAAGACATGGAAAATGTCATCATAGAGTCTCAAAGAGAATACGACCTTAGAAGAAAAACCAGTAAACAACCCCCCAACAACAAAACCTATGACAAATCTTCACAAAACAACACTACAATCAAGCCTAAAATTGTCAAACAAAAGGATAAAATAGTGGCTGTAAATTCTGATAAAGGAAAAGAGAAAGGCACTAAAAACAATGAAAAACAGAGTGCAGACCTTAGTAGTACTAGCACTTAAGCTAGTACTCCTGTGAAAACAAAATTTTCAAGTGTAAATAAAACAAATCATCAATATGATATTGCTGATAAAGTGACAGCTAATAAGGCTAAGACCAGCACTTCAAAGAACCAATTTCCCTTCAGCCTTGAACAAGAAATTTCAAAGATCAAAATCTCTGTTCCTTTGACTGAGTTAGCTGCCCAACATGTATATAGAAACCAAATTTTGAAGGCTTTGAATATATAAAAGAACAATGATAAAAGCAATCTTAATGATGACCAACCAGAGCTTATTTTCGGTCCAAAGATTGAAGGTAAATATCAAGAGGGACCTGTTCCTCCCTTTTATGTAAGTTTAAACGTTCATGACAAAATTTTGCACAACGCTATGCATGATTATGGGGCTTCTCATAATTTAATGCCAAAAGCTGTAATGGAGAGCCTTGGTCTAGAAATCACCAGACCTTATAAAGACCTGTACTCCTTTGATTCCAACAGAGTAAAATGTTTAGGATTAATCAAATACCTTTGTGTTAACTTAGCCCAAATTCCAGCCAAATGCTTAGTCATGATATTGTTGTGGCTAACGTACCCACAAAGTATGGAATGTTATTATCAAGATCTTGGGGGGCTAAGTTACAAGGGACTATGCAAATGGACATGACCTACGTGACTATCCTTGTTTTCAATCACAATAGAAGACTTTACAAGGAGTCTCATATGCAATACACAGTTACAAGTCAAGACAGACCACAAAACTTCGCTTTATATTCTGTAAACATAGGCCTTGATTCATTTATCCTCTTTAATGAAGAAACATTAGATGAACAAGTAACTTTGACAAAGTTGACGGCCGACAGGGAGGAAGAGGAACACAACGCAGAAATGTTAAAACAGTTTGCCGTGTTTGAAGACATTAGCAAACTAAGTAAAGGTCTTTAACTATAGGTCACGCGTCCTTTGCTTTTAAACCTGGACACTAAAGAAAACAACCCTCAAATAAACACAAATCCTGGGGAATTAAAACAAATTCAATTAATCGCCGCTAATCATAAAAAATCAGAGAGCACAGTAGTTGAACAGGACATTCACCAAACAGGTGAAACCGAGAACAGTCCTCTGTGGAGTATGTATTTTGATGGATCCTGCACTAAGAACAATGCTGGCGCAAGTGTCTGGATTAATAACACTGAAAACAACCACACTGAATGCATTTCCTATACATTAAACTTTCAGTGTTCCAATAACATAGAAGAATATGAATCCCTTCTCCTAGGATTACGTTTGTTGAAAAATATAGGAGCCAAAAGAATTAACGTACACGAGGATTCAGAGTTAGTTATTAGGCATGTCAATGGGGAGTATAACACAAATCATCCCAGACTCAGGGCCTACCGAAACGATGTCATGGACCTTTTGAAAACATTCAAGGAGTCCAAACTATTTTTTGTCCCAAGAAATAGAAATATCGCGGCCCACAATTTAGCCTTTGCAGCTAGAACATGCTTAACACCATGTAACACCAAAGACTGCACAACTCAAATAAAATTCAGACTAGCCATGCCCGATAATGAGAAGTATTGGCAGGTGTTTGGCAACGACAAACAAATAGAAGACTTCATGCAATTTAGAAGTGAATTCGAACTAAACGTTTCAGACTCAAACTATGAAACAGACTGCAAGGAAGAAAAATTTCTTGATGAAGAAGAACCATCTCCTGAACTTGCTAATATAAACCTGTTATCTAGAAAACTTGAAAGCAAAACAGAATTGAATGCAGAGTTAGAAACAGAGGAGTTAGAAACTCTGCACTCTAAAGATGAAGGTTTGCCTAAGGGTCTGGCCCCTTTAGAAGAGTTGTTCAATTTTAACGATGTGGCGAATAAACCAAAACTGGAACCTGTAGAGACTGAAGTGGAAGAGTGCAATATAGGCAGTGAACTTAAGATGAAAATGATTAAACTGTCCAAGACTTTACCGGCTCACATTAAACTTAAAAACATCGAGCTGTTTAAAGAGTTCTCTGATGTTTTTGCGTGGAATTACGAAGATCTTAGATCCTATGAAACTGAAATAATACATCACAAAATTCCCCTCAAAGAAAACCAAAAGCCATTCAAACAGAAACTGCGCAGAATAAACCCTGCCTAGTTACCATTGGTTCAGAAGGAGATCATGAAAATGTATGATGCTGGTATTATTGTCCCTGTTAGATATTCCGAATGGGTATCTAATATGGTGTTTGTTAGGAATAAAACTGGAGAAATCAGGCTTTGTATAGACTTTAGAGACTTAAACAAAGCTTCATTAAAAGACAACTACCCTTTACCCAAGATGGATCATATTTTACAAAGGGTGGTAGGGTCTAAAAGAATTTCTTTACTTGATGGCTATTCAGGGTACAATCAGATCTTAGTTTACCCTGCTGATCAATTAAAGACAACCTTTACTACACCCTGGGGCACTTTCATGTATGTGAACATGTCTTTCGGTCTAATGAATGCTGGAGCAACTTTTCAAAGAGCCATGGACATAGTATTCTCGGAGGAATTGGGCTTCTTCATCATTATCTATCTTGATGATGTTACTGTGTTTTCAAAAATAGATGAAGAGAACTTAGAACATTTAATAAAAATTTTCAAGAAGTGCAGAAAGTTTGGGATATCTTTAAAACCTAAGAAAACACTATTTGTTCTCCAAGAAGGTAAACTTCTTGGACACATTATTTCAGAAGAGGGTATAAAGATAGATCCAAAGAGGATTGAGGCCATATTGCAAATCTCTCATCCTCGAAACATCAAAGAGTTGCAGTCTTTCATCGGGAAGATTAACTTTTTAAGAAGGTTCATCCCCAATTTGGCTGAGCTCCTTAGGCATATCACAAACATGTTAAAGAAGGAGTAAGGGGTAAAATGGACCTTGGAAGCAAAGAATTCCTTTGAACTGGTGAAACAAGCCTTAACCAAAACACCGGTTCTAATAAGTCCTGATTTTTCAAAATATTTTTATATTTTTTCATTTGCATCACAACATACCATAGCTGCTATCCTTTTACAGAAAAATCCACAAGGACAAGAGCAACCTATTGCATTTTTTAGCAAGGCATTGAGGGATGCCCCTTTGAAGTATAACATTATGGAGAAGCAAGCTTTTACTTTGGTTAAAGCTTTGAAAGACTTCAAAGTGTACATGCTTCACTCACACATCATTGCCTTCGTCCCAAAGTCAGTTGTTAAAGATATTCTAACATAGGACCCAGATGGTAAAAGAGGTAAGTGGATTGCTATTGACCTTGAATATGATTTAGAGATAAAACCCACTAAACTCATCAAAGGCCAAGGTCTAGCTAGATTAATGGCTGAATCCAATTCTGAAGTTCTCGATATTAATACGATTAATGCTTTGGATAACCAAGAAGAATTCTCAACTCCTATAGTTGAAGATCATTTTATGAATTCTCCTTGGTATGCTGATATTATTTATGTTTTGCTTAATTTAAATACACCTCCTGGTTTTACAAAGACAAAGGCAAGGTTCCTAAAGTTGAAAGTTGTAAACTATTGCATTATTGATAGATGTCTCTATTGGAAAAATGCAAGTGGTGTATTTCTCAAATGTTTGCCTGAGTTTGATGCAAAGAAGGTTAAACACCAGTTCCATGAAGGAGAGTGTGGAGGTCACTTGTACTGGAAGACAACAACCAAAAATTTTTTGAGGGCTGGTTTCTATTGGCCTACTCTTTTTCATGATGTGCACAAGATGATCATAGCCTGTCATAAATGTCAACTTTTTGAAGGCAAAAGAAAACTGTTACCTCTACCTCTGCATCCAATCACTGTTGAAGCCCCTTTTCAATAGTGGGGACTTGACTTTATAGGAGAAATCCATCCACCATCTTCTGCCCAACATAGATGGATTCTCACTGCCACAGACTATTTCACTAAGTGGATAGAAGCCATACCTTGTAGATAGGCTAATAATTCAGTTATCATAAAATTTATGGAGACTAATATTCTCTCCAGATTTGGCTGTCCTACCAAGATCATCACTGATAATGCAACAGCATTTGGATCTAAGAAGATGGTTGAGTTCTGTCATAGATATCACATAACATTGGGGCATTCCACGACCTATTACCCTCAAGGTAATGGACTTTCAGAATCCTCAAACAAAAGCTTAGTGAACATAATCAAGAAACTGTTGGAGGACAACAAAAAGTCTTGGCACACAAAGCTGGTTCATGCACTTTGGGCTGACAGATCGACTTTGAAGAAATATATTGGCATGTCACCTTTCCAGCTTGTGTATGGTACTGATGCAATTTTTCCAAACAGCCTTGGTGTACCAGTAATGAAGTTGATTCAAGAGTTACAAACTGAAGAAAATGACATGATCAGAAGAATAAACCAGACCATTCATCTTCAGCAAACCAGAGAGGAATTTTATAGCAAAGCATTGCAGAAACAGGACAACATTAAAAATCTTTTTGATAGAAGAACAAAGGCTAGCAATTTCAAGATTGGGGACAAAGTTTTAAAATGGGATTCAAGAAGGGAAGACAAGGGAAAGCATGGAAAATTTGACAATTTATGGCTTGGCTCTTTCTCTATTCATTTAGCTGCTAGTAACAATGCATTTTTCTTGCAGGAGTTGAATGGAGTAGAATTGTTTGGGGGTCCTGTCAATGGCAGGATGCTTAAGCATTACTTCTCTTGATCAATGCTATGTTTTGAAGATTTTTTTTATCTTTTTCATTACAAGTATTTCATCCACCATTGCATTCAAAGTTATAAAAATCAAAAATACAAAAACAATGAAAAGAAAGAAAAGAGGGCAGATTGTGAAAATAAGAAAGGTATAGCCCCATACCAAAAAGAGAAGAAAATTCTGAAAGTGTGCAAGCTTAAATGCCACTCCTACAAAACACACTTCTATTTAGTCAAACAACCTAAACTTGACTAATTAGCTTTAAATTTTCTGCTGATAGGATAGTGAATTTGATTTGCCAAACTATTTAATCTTGGCTTATCAGTGGATAGTTTAGGATAGAAATTAAAGGTTCAAACAAGATCAAAATCTGAACCTAAGTTACCAAAAGAGAGATGACTCAAATTTGTTTTATTTTTCTGAGTCAAAGAGAAGTAAATCTGGTTCTAATTAGCTCAAAATCTGAACCGGAGAAAAAGGAAGAAACAACTCAAAAAGAGCCAAAACAGAGTTGTAAAAAGAGAAGGCCATGATGAGAAATTTTCAGATCTTAAGCCTTCTATTTTTGTTTTAAATTTTCTGTAAAATAAATTTCTATGTGCAGCTTGTTTTTATGCCATAGATCACAGCAAGTCAAACAACTTAATCTTGACTTGACTGTTTTTAAATTTTTGTTGTAGAATTTAGAGAATAAAAAATCTGTTAGACTGTTTAATCCTAACAGATTGATAGAATAGGTAGAGAATCATATGGGCTCAACTGTTTAACCTGATTCCATGGAGAAATAAGGAGTAGAAATAGATTAGTTTTCCTTCTTTCAAAAGAATAAAATGTTGTGAAAAGAGTTTGCCAATCCAAGTGCACTCTGATGAAGAAAAAATGCTAGATCAGTAGGATTGGGTAGGTAGAAAGTTTGTGTTGATGAAGGTCCATTGGTTTCATAGCTGCTAATATGTTTTCAGAGAAGATCATCCTAGCAAAGGAAGATTAGCCCAATGGATCAGGCACAGGTCAGCCTCCTAGAGAACAATGGATGAGGCAACTGATCAGCCTCCCAGAGAATGCAAGTCTGAAGTTCTTGATGCCTTCAAGAAGGCATCATCCCCAAGTGGAGCCACTGTTAGCCACCTATAAAATTTGTTATAACAAAAGGTGGCTAAGAATTTTTTGAGCCTTCAAGGAACAAATTTCATTTCTTTTCATTTCATGTGAATTTTCCCCAGGACCAAGTGTTAAAGATCCCGGGTTCCAATCACATCGCAAATGTTTTAATGGGTTGATTGAAAGACCTGGCCCGATGGCCCGATTGCGATTGCCCCTTGTCTTAATACGCCTCGGTCATATCATAGTTCATAAAGCCAAAAGGCCCTGCAGTCGGGCGCCTATCTGCCTTATATATATTTTCCGCCCCCGATCCATAAAAACTTTGTTTTGTTTCAAAAAGTTAAGTTTTCATGTGTTATAAAGGTTTTTCTCCGATCTGTTCTGAAACAAATCTCCATCGTTGATCGAAGGCTGATCAAGCGTCCAACGCTCCATCGCATCAGAGCTTTCAATCGCATCGCAATCTTACATTGCATCCACTTGTTTTTCTGCCGATTGGCCTCTCCCCCGATTTGTTCTCATCGTCGATCTAATCTGTAGATCGACGGCCTGTGCTTCATCGCATCGCATGATTCAATCACTCCATTCACTCCCTACCCCCGATTGCGATCCTCTAATGGAATCTGGACCGTCCACGTGTCCGGATCGGACGGTCCAAAATCACTCTCCTTTATTCTTCTCCCGCTCTAATTTGACCTCCTCTACGCAGATCTCCACCGTTGGATGCTTTCATCCAACGGCCATGCTTTTTCCCACCTTCTGAAGCAGTTAAACCTAAAACGCAGGATTTCTTAATTATTTTTTGTCTTTAACATGTGTTTTAATGGTTTTCCATTATATTATGAAGGAAAGCCGAGGGCCGGAAAGACGTTTCCTGCGCCCTTAATTTATTAAAATAGAATCCATCCACAGGTCGGATTCAACGTTTTATCAAAGCTTTACGGGCATTGATGCCTTTAAAGGCCTTGCGTGGCTATGCACATTGACAAGACACTATGTTTTAAATGCGATTGAAAGGAGTATAAGTTTGAAGAACAGAAGCACAACAAAATGAAGATTGAAGATGGATTTTGGGAATTAAGGCTAATAATGCTTATCAAAAGCCTAATTCCCTGAATTAAAACACAATCAATAGAAAATTAGAAGTGTTTAATAGACAGAAAGGCCTCCACCACCACATTTTGAGGCAAATTGATTCCTCAGCTACCATAAAAGCCACCTGTTGCCTCAAACCTTTCAAATAGAGGCCGAAGTTATTGATTAATAAGATATTTTACCTCAAGCGCAACCAGGGAGTTACTTCTGCAAGGAAATAAATGCAGAAATATCTGCAGAGTTACTCTAAACATTACGCAGAACCTCAAAGTCAAATAAAGCTCCCATCGAGCTTTGATATTAATTGTAAAATAGTTAATACAGAGAACCACCTATAAACTTATTTATCGAGCCCCTCAAAAGGCCCAGAAGTCTTGAATCTGTATTATTTGCCTTAAGAGATCTTTTATCAGATCTCACCTCCTCATCCTTCTATAAATACTTCTGAAGAATATGAGAAACTATTGGTTGCAGAACTTTGAAATACATTTGAGCTTAAACTTCTGATTATAAATAGTGTTCACTGGCTCTTGGAGCTCTTTCTGTGTTAGTTTTGTTAGGCTGGATAGTGAAGATGATTGCTGAACTGAAACATTGGACCTGAGTACTATAACTGGTTTAACATCAATAAACAAGCTGTTTCTTGGGATCCTGGTCTATATCACTGGTGAAGTGCCCTTTCTTTGTTATTTTTTTCCTTCTATGTATGCCATATTTTTTCACTATTCTCTGATAAAGAACAACATTTATAGAGTTAGGACCTACTATACATCAGTAACCTTCTCTGACTGAAAAGCTTTTTCTAAATGTTTTCCTCCAAATTGTTTATTTAAGAATGATTCAATACAGTTTAAGCAGTTAGGAATGCTGGAGTTCCCTCATCCTATTGTTTGCTTTAAAAATTGTTCTTGAAAGTTATTTTCCTTATTTTCTTATTAAAGTTAGACTAGAAAGTGATGGTTTGTCCTGTTTCTAGCTTCTATTCTCCAAAGGCAGATTCTGAAATTTTCCCTTGGTGTTAACTGAAAGCAGACTAGGTTTAAAAGTACTTTATCTGATCTTAAGTTTATACTATGTCTTCTCTTATATGTTTTCATACTTTCTGAAGGTAATTATGTGGATTACTGGATTGTTTGTCAATTAAGCTGCTTTAATACAAACTTGCCCAAGAAGTCAATGGTTAGCCCTGCACTTGGTTGGTTTTAAACAGTTACTTAAGAGGCTTTTCTTGTTTGGACTAACTATAAATCCCTTGTGAAATTATTATCAGTTTCCACCCCTCCAACACCTTATTGTTCCCATTCCATCACTTTAAATCTCAATAATCTTGTGGTGTAGATGACTTTCCCCTTGGATCACTCTTGATGTTGTTGTTCGGTGTAATGACCAAACCCCATGACTTAAATGGACTAAAAACTAACGTTATATCTATATTTTAACCTAGCTATTTGTTGTGAAGCTAGCTCCAAAAATAGAAGAAAAGAGATATCAACGCCTTAGAAATAAGCCACTTCGAGGGGGCAACCTCCAGTACATTACATGAATGAACAATTCTTGGATGATACAATTTACAAAACCTCCTTTCTATATATAGGAGTCCATGGGGCCATAATGTAATCCTAGTGGGCCACAATGTAATCCTAACCGACCTAACAATAATATTTAAGGGCATAATAATAACAAAATGGGGGTTACAAGGGTACAATAATAACAATAAGGGGGTTACACTAACAACAATAAGGGACTATACTAGTAATATAGGGACCTAACATGCCCCTCTCCTTCAAACAAGTGTTGTTCTCAACGCTTGATTATTTCTTGATGCTTCTGTATAAAATTCTCATCCTCCCATGTGAAGTATTTTACAGGAAATTTCTTCCGCTTGCTGAGATACTCTGAAATTGATCGTACTTGTTGATTTCTTGTTTCTATGACTGCTTCATAACTTCTTTCGATGTGATGTTGATCTTCCTGTTGTTTCATTAGATTCTGCACCAAAGTTGGGTTATCCTTTGAGAGTTGGAGAACTTGTTGTTGATGCTCAATGTGATCTTCCATTAATTTATCATCCATATTTACTATTATTTTATCCTTCAAACCATCCAACTTAGCCTCCATTTCTGCTTTTAAACCATCTATTTCATCTTCAAGTGCTCTTCGTAAGATTGAAACTTGTTGCACTTGGTACCGTAATTTTGATATCTCATACTGCAACTCTTCCTCTTCATGCGTCATAGTATAGCTTTTTGAGGGACTAATGGGTATGGAATTATTTTTTGGAGGCATTATAGAACCCAATACTGATAAAAATTCTAAAATATGCCCTTGGAATCAATTCAACTTGGTTCTTCAAAACAAGACTTATGCAATTCGGAAAAAAAAAATACACACCTTTTACTATCTTTTAGGAGATCGATATTGAAATTGAATTATCTCTGTAATTGAAAATCTTCGATATCTGAAATTCAGCCCTGTAGTAGCCTTCTGAAGCTTCTTTCAAATGCCACAGGTCTGACCTGATTTTGATTCTCCAAGACAAAGTTGTGTCCAATCTCCCACAATGACCTAATTCTGGACTGGTTCAGTAGAGCGAACTTGTACGACTTGCCACGTGTCACTGTTTTGTCCTTTGTTTCTGAAATTGATAGAAAAGAAACTACAGGCCGTGTACTTATGACTACTTTTGACGGCACTCCAATCCAATATTCAGAGAGAGAGTTATTGAACTTTTCCCACGATCACCTCTTTGAGATGGGGTCAAGGTGCAGTGAAACAGCTTCCACAAGTGATGTTGATATCTCGGGTGATGAATAGATAAAATTTTTACTACAGCTTCCTGAGGATTTTTCTTACCCTAAAAATTTCAGCTTACGAAACTTCATAGAAAAAGTGCCATGAGCCCTGATAGCACCTGTTTGAGCAACGAAACCCTAAAAAGAATCACGCGCTACGATACCAAATGTTGTGTAACCAGCTCCAAAAAGAGAAGAAAAGGGATATGAACGCCTTGAAATAAGCCACTTCGAGGGGGCAACCTCCAATACATTACATTAATGAACAATTCTTGGATGATACAATTCACAAAACCTCCTTTCTATATATAGGAGTCCATGGGGCCATAATGTAATCCTAGTGGGCCACAATGTAATCCTAGCCGACCCTAACAATAATAATTTAAGGGCACAATAATAACAAAATGGGGGTTACAAGGGTAAAATAATAACAATAAGGAGGCTGCACTAGCATAATGGGGCTATACTATTAATAGCGGGACTTAACACTATTATTCACTTGCAACCTCACCTTTGAAACTCTTTGCACTTGGGCTCACACTCTGACATTCATGCTCAGCCATCCAAAAACAAAACAAACGCAGCCAACAACTAGCCTGTCTTCTTTTAAATTTAAAAATGATGTATGCCTTTGCTATTGGAGAGATCCCTCTCCGGATTCAGGAGGGCTAGATCCTAGAATCCCAAAGTTGGTTGAAACGATGTTGTTTCTGTGATCATACTTTTCCAATCTTGCTGATTACAGATTCCCAACAGTCATTAATGAAAATGAAAAAATACCTATTCCTAGCAGTGGAGGTTTTGAAGAGAGGTCCACAGACATCAAAGTGGATCCTTTCTAGGAATGCATGCACCTTGTTGTCCCTCTCATGGAAGGTGTATTTTGTGTACTTTACTTCCCCAAAGTAAATCCTTTTCATACATCATGTTTCTCAAGTGCTCCTTTGGGGATCCCTAGGGTTATCTGTTGCATGATCTTCAAAGCACCATGATGAAAATGGCCAAGTCTTTTATGCCAAATTTCACTGAAATCATGACTCTACACCTTCTCTTCCTTTGTGCTCAATGCAACACAATCCTCCACATATATCTTGTCCGGGTTCTTCACCCGAACCCTGATCTTCTTAACCTATCTAGTGGCTATATGTCTTAGGAATTCCTTTCCTTTGTTGAAAATCACATTATATCCATGGTCTTCCAAAACTACAACAAATATGAGATTTTTCTTTAGGCCCGAAATGAACATTACATACTTGAGCCTGAGGGGGGAGCCTTAATCCCTCTAAAAGGTGATTGTACTGAACCTAGTCACATTGTAAATCCTTTCATCCCCCATGTCAATGTGCATCTACAAATCCTTTTATTCTAGGTCACTAAAAATGTCACTGTTCCCCTTCATATGGAGTGAGGCACCTTAATCCAATTACCACATGCTCCATATCACTGTTTTGGCCATGCATGAAATGAGGGTAAAGTCAAGCTTGAACTATGAATCCAAGGCTTCACCTGCTACTCCTCCTGAGATATTATTGTTTGTCTTCTTATGTGGACGCTTCGTGGAATAGTGATCGAACTCATGACAATGGAAGCATTTAATTTTTGACAAATATTTATTCTTGCCCCCTTGACTAGATTTTGGTTTGGATTGGGATTTCTTCCCTTTTCCCTTCTTTTTCTTTCTAGCCAATGCAAATTTCTCTTCATCCTCGCCCTTGGATGAACTCTCAGCTCTCATATTTTTTCTTATTTCTTCCTGTACCAAATCAGACCGTAAGCGCTCCCAATTCGATAATTTGTCCCTCCCATTCACTGAATCTTGATAGTTGTGCCAGCTCTTGGGAAGGCCTAAAAGGACTAGGCTTACCAAGTCTTCTTCAGGGAAATTAAAACTGACTCCTCCAATTTCAACATGAAGTTGTGTGAACATGATCAGATACTGCAGGATTGTGTCATTCTTCTGCAACTTGATACTTCGAAGTTTATCCTTGAGCACCAACTTCTTATCGTCATTATTATTCTCGAACAATTTTGACAATGCTTTCCTCATCGCGAACAAATTTTCCTTTCCATGGATATTTGAGACAATATTATATTTTACTCCTTGTAATATGATTCTCCTCACTTTGGCTACATATTTCTTCCACTAAGAAAGATTATGGTCATCAATTGCTTGTGGTTTTGCAACATCTGACTTGATGTATTCTAGAAATCTATTTTCATCCAATATTGCCTCCATGTGATCCTTCCATGAAAAAAATTAGAGGTTCCTTCCAAGGCATACTCCCACCTTAGTCCATTAAAATCCATATTCTCAGTTTTGAAGAAAACATACATCAATGATCTCCAAATTCGAGTCTCTAAGAAACAAACTCGAATTTATTCTCTACTGTGAAACTAGATCTTATACCGTGATATGGATTTATGCAGGAACATAATAAAATATAGAAATATACATAAACAAAGAGATGCAGCGGAAATAAAAATTCATTTCATTAAAATCAAATGATTGAAATATGATTACAAACATAATGGAAATAAACTAGCTAGGGCACTGGTAGCTTATCTCTGAGAAGAGATGTGATGGCTACATACCTCTGAACTTTGTTAAAATGAGGCTCGAAGGCCTATTTATTGTTGAGAAACAATGGAAAACTCTAAACATCCAAAGGATATGAAGTGCCAAAAATATCAGCCCCGTTTGGGTAAATTGGCACATCAACTTCCCAGGGACGTAACTTTGGATATAATCTCTATTTGATGCGTTCAATACCTCGTTAGAAAGATCTATATGAGGACTACAACTTTTGATGTGAGAAAAATCGAAGGAACTTCCATGTTTCTCCCGGTTTTCCCAGAAAAAGCGTCATTTAAGGCCTCAAAACGGCCCTGAAAGTTCAGGACCCGATAAACTACTAAAAATAGTAAGCTATGTTGAAACTAAAAAACATAAAGAACCAATGATGGGGATCCAAATGGAATAGGTGGGTGGCCACCAATATCCACTTTGATCATTCCTACCCCTTAGGAAGCAGTGGTTCCCATTGCGTTGAGTTCCTCCATGAGATGATGAAAATTCTGTTGAACTTGGTATTGGATTTGTCGAAGATGTTGTGGACTTGTTGGCGAACATGAAGGATGTGTTCAATAAATTTGGTTGCATTATAAGCCTGGAACAGTAAATGTGTGGATTTTGTCTGTGTGGTCGCATGAGGTATGGAAACATCAGGCGACAGTGCACCTTGGGTCAGATCAATGGAGTTCTTGACCTGATAGTGTAGAGGAACCTCTATGGGTGAGGAGAAAATTTCCTCGTATTCCTCCATGAATTTTTCCATCTGTTGTTGCTGTGAAGGGGAGCCCTATTTCAAGGTTGTGGCCATAGTCTTATTCTTTCCCTCTGAGCGAATTATAATGAAAATAAATTTCATGTTTTGGGAAACAATCTTACTACGTTGTTTTTCAGTAGTATAAGAGATGGAAGGAGGTGGTACTACTTCCAGTATCCTGTACAATTTATTTCCTAAAGTAATAACAAAAGAATGGGGCCTACACTCATACACAACATGTTGCTTCCACAAGTATGGCTGGCCCAATAATACATCAGACACATCAAGAGGAGCAACATCACACAATACCTCATTTGTGAATGGCTTGTTGTTGTACAAAAGGGGACAATGCTTACGAATGTGGAGATATATTTCTTGGTGAAGCCACCCAATGGTATATGACTATGGGTGTGCTATGGTTGGTAGGTCAAGCCGCTTCACAACCTCTATTGAAATGAGGTTCTTTTGGCTTCCGCTATCGACAAGGAATTGCAGTGGATAACTCTTCACCCACATCAGTTAATGGAAGAGGCGCTCCCCCTCCTCTGGATCCTCCCTCTGTACCTTGGTGGTGGAAACAATGGCACTGAGACCTGCATCAATGATCTGCTTCCCTTTTTCATCGCCCTTGTCTGGTTATGACTCAGGAATAGAACATGCATCTAATTCGGGTGCCTTCATTTCGGCCACTAGCGACTGTTTGGCCCAACACTCATTTGTGCTGTGAGTGGGGCTGTTATGAAATTCACACCACTTCCTCGTGTCCTTATTTTGATTTTTGGTGTTGATATGAGTCACCTCACTTTGTCTTTTCCCCTTTTTCTATGGTTTGGGGGCGCCTTTCCTTGGCTTCAGATTGACGGATCCAAAGTCTCTCTTTTTCTACTCAAATTTTTGCTCGATCTTGGCAGCATAGCCATATTTTGTGCCAAGCGAGGTAATGTCGAGGAACAACATTTCCTCCTAAATTTATCTTTGTAAACAACTACGGTACTTGAGAACCAAATGTCTCTCTTAATATTTAATACTCAACTTTGTGCGGAAGGTATGGAAGAGATTCATTAGTTTGTGTACATATTGATCCCTTTGTTTTCGCAGCATGTTCCATTGGATGTACTTGTCCTCGTAGCTCCCCACAGGGTAATATTGTTCCTTGATGTCATCTCAGAATGAATTCCAAGTGGGTGCGACCAAGAATAGAGAGGTTTCCGTCTCGTCCTTTTTCTCACAGTAGATTTCCCACCAGTCTTTGACGTGGGGGGTGAATTTCAGGAGTAAAAAAAAAATATTTTCTCAGTCGGATAAATCATGGACCGAGAAGTACCCTTCCAGCAAATTAAACCATCTATCTATGACGTCTGCATCTATTTGGCCTTCAACTACAAGAATGTTGAAGTTGAAATGTACCTTGAAAGGAGTGGCACCTCCAGAGTGGCTGCTGGATGCATATGCGCCGCTGGTTGGAAGTCGTTGAAGGATCTGGGAAAAGTTATCCATCGTCACGTTCCTTTGTTTCTCGAGGGCTTCCTTGAGCAATAATTTGATAAAATCTCCTGATCCCTTGTCTTTATTTTGTTCCGCCATGGGAGTTCATTGGGGTTTGCGAGGTTGATCTTGCAAATGTTCAACCAAATCGAGCCTAAATCCTTATACCCTGACCTTGTTGGGGACATGCAAAGAAAAACAGAGAAAGAGCAGACCGCTTTGATACCACTAATCTAGATTTAGGCAGAAACATAATAAAATACATAAATAGACATAAACAGATAGATGCAGTAGAAATAAAACTTAATTTCATTCAAATCAAATGACTGAAATATGTTACATACATAATGGAAATAAACTAGCTGGGGCGTTAGTAGCTTATCTCTAAGAAGAGATGTGGCAACTAAAAGTCTCTTAATTGTGTTACAATGAGGCTCAAATTCATATTTATTGTTGAGAAACAATGGAAAAACCTAAACATCCAAAAACCTAACCATAGTAGATGAAGCACCAAAACAATGGGCCCCGTTTGGGTAAATTGGTACATCGACTTCCCGAGGACGTAGCTTTGGCATATGATCTCTATTTGACGCGCTCAATACCTCGTTGAAATATATATCTAAGGACTAAAATTTTATTGTGATAAACATGGAATGAAATTCCATGTTGCTCCCAATTTTCCTAAAAAACGTCATTTAGGGCCTTGAAACGGCTCGAGAAGTTCATGACTCGAAAAAAATGCTAAAAATAGTAAGTTGTGCTAAAACTGAAAAACTAAAAGAACCGATGATGGGGTTCCAAATGGAATAGGTGGATGGCCACCAATATCCACCTAGATCATTCCTCCCCCCTTAGGAAGTAATGTTCCCCATTGTGTTGAGTTCCTCCATGAGATGAGGCAAATTCTATTGAACTTGGTATTGTATTTGTCGAAGATGTTGTGGACCTGTTGGTGGACATGTTGGATGCATTCAATAAATTTGGTTGCTTTATCAACCTTAGAAATTATATGTGTATATTATGTTTGTGTGTTCACATGAGGTATCGCAACATCAGTTGGAGGTGTGACTGGGGTCAGATCAATGGATTTCTTGACCTGACAGTGTAGCGAAACCTCTATGGGTGAGGAGAAAATGTCCTCTTATTCCTCCATGAATTTTTCCATCTGCTGTTGTCGTTAAGGGGTGCCCTATTTCGAGGCTGTGACCATAATCTTCTTTTTTCCCTATGGGATAATTGTAATGAAAATAAATTTGTTGGTGTGGGAAACAATCTTACTACGTTGTTTTGCAACAGTCAAAGAGATGGAAGGACGCGGTACTACCTCCGGTATCCTGTAAAATTTATTTCCCTAATTAATAACAATGGAAGGAGGCCTACACTCATACATAGCATGTCGCTTCCACAAGTAGTGTTGGCTCAATAATACATCAGACACATCAAGAGGAGCAACATCACACAATACATCATCCGTGAATGGCTTGATGATGTATGGAAGGTGACACTGCTAGTGGATACAAAGATATATTCCTTGGTGAAGCCACCCAATAGTATACGGCTGCGGGTATGCTATGGTCAATAGGTCGAGTCGCTTCACGACCTCTGCTGAAATAAGGTTCTTTAAATTTCACTATCGACAAGGAATTGTAGTGGACAACACTTCACCCACATCTGTGAATGGAAGAGGTGCTACCCCTCCTCTATATCCTTGAGATCCTCCCTCTGGAGTTTGGTGGTCGAAACAATGGCACTGGGATCTACATCTGTGATATCCCAAATGGGAAAATTCAGCAATATAGACCACAAAAACGTTATTCCCAGAAGATTACACTATAACAATGAGAAATAGCACTTATATACCTTATTTCATGTATTATGGCCCTCAAAGTTAGAAGGGGATCAGAAACAAATCCCTTTTGCTAAGTTAAATAAATCTCCCGGTCCCAATATGGATTAAAAACACCCAAATCCCATAACTTGTACCATATAGAATTTTCTGAAGCAAGTACAGTGTGATTATATGAGGGTTTCTGCTACAATATGATAGAAAACCAAATATCTGGAGTTTTACTAATCAAAGCATAGAGAAAATAGATATCTAGCCTCCTTAGTACATTATTTAGATAACACAGCAAGGGTTTCTTGAAAGAATGAGTACAAAAGAGTAGATCTACAGATCTGGATCTAAAATAACATAGTCTTAATACAACTCAACATACATATATCTAAATTATACAAGAAATAGATGAGAATCCCCTTTACTAGCTTTCTGGAAGAAGGATTAACCCTTTCCTTAGGAAACTAGCTCAAAGCCAAGGAGTTTAACCCTCCTACTGCAACACTGTGAGAAATGACGCAGTTCCTGCAAGGGAATGCGCTATAGGTGATGGAGAATAACTTGGCCAAGTGCCAAGATCTGCAATAAGCTCCAGAATTTCCTCATTGATTTCCCAAAGGAAAGAAAGCTTCCTCCTCTGAAAAACAAGCTCTAGAAGTGGTGTTGTGAACCCTCTCCTGCAACACCCTGCAACACAACGTTATACTTCTGCAGAAATAATGTTGTAGCTGAAGGAGGTAGCTTGGCCTCAAGCCTGGATGTGGAGAAATGAAGTACAGTCTCCCTCAAAATGCCTCTCAAGAAAGGAGAAGGAATTCTTAAACAGGAATGCCTTGTGCTAAGTAGCACAACAATCTCAACTAAACAGTTGAAGAAAGCACAATAGTCATCTAGACCACAAATTCAATATTCCATAACATAACATGCTATGGCTGCCTTGCCCTCCTTTTATACAAATGGAGGCCCTCTCACCTTTGGTCCCATTCATTAGGGTTTCCTCCACCAAGGAATCTTCCTCCCACTATCACTCTACTGCCTCTATAGATGATCTCCACCTCTTATCCCAGTGTTGTTGACTTGGTCAAACTTGACCTTGTCCACATGAAAATTTCCCTTTTCACACATGAGGGTTTGAAATCCAGACATAATAATGATCCATTTTCTCATCATAAGGGATTTTATTCCTATTTCTAAAATGTGTGGGCCTCCTTACCCATATATTCATCTCCTAGGTGTAAAAAACAAAAATCAATATTCCAATTAGCTGCATGCTAATTTTGGAATATTACAGTCCTCCCCTCCCAAATGTTGCTTGTCCTCAAGCAAATGCAAGGATAGAACTGGGAAGTCTCCCATCCTCCTACTGTAGCATCCACATATGATAAACTCCTCCAAGGAATGAGATGTTGTCTCATCAATAAATCTCCATATTGCCCCTCCCAAGCATGCAAGCTAGCTGAATAGATATCATGATGAACAAGTAGAGTACTCAAGGAGGAAATAAGGTGATATCTAGAGGTCCCTTTGAGGTATGGGATCTTAAATGTATTGGGAATCATTATTCCCATGTGGATCCTCCATCCCCAAGCTATCATCCATACAAAATGAGTTACCTCCCAACATGGAAACTCCTGAAAATTCTCCTCCACCTTTGGCTCCTGAAATGTAGGTGGGCTGAATAACTAAACATGGTAGAAAAAATAGCCTACCCCACACTTTCCTCCTCTCCACTTATGATAAGTGTAGAGTATCTGCTGATCTTGGGCTGCAATATTGTTTCCCTCAAGTGGCAAGAAGAAGACTGGATCTCCAAATATCTCCTCTCCAATGTTATGAATCATGCTGGCCCAAACCATCCTATATGTGATGGATAGGAAATCACCACCATATGGCATCCAAATAAGAGGAATACTGAAGGTTTCATGTAGTGCTGGAAGGTACCAACAGTTTCCCAAGTGGGCACAGTGCAGTTTTTCTAACTGTTGTTTCATAAAATAACATGGCAAGTTGTTTCTTAACAAATTGCTAGTTGTATGTGTCATCACATCTACTAGTGAATAGTAAATGGCTGAGTGTACCAACTAAGCATACAAGAAATAATAAAACACTTGCCCAAGGTTATAAAAAATATGGCTATCTCCATCATAATAGCTGGCCAAAAATTTCCCATGGAGACCAATAAGAAGCTTGCCCTCTTTCGGAGCAATGCACTGTATAGAAATGGTAAGAGAATGCAAATACAGTTTCAGATAATCAATAGATGCAAAAAAATATTCTTACCATGAGCTGAAAGTAATATGATGCATAGATACATGAATAGGCCCCCCATAGTGGTATGACATACTCCCATGAGGAGGAATGAACCATGGGCTGCATGAGGGTCTTCCTTCTTATGCTTGGAAATCCAAGTTAAGAAGATCATATCAATGTAATAGAGGTTTCCATCCACTATTCCATCACTCTCACCTCCTCCTTGTCCACCAAGTGCATCAAATGTGAAGTGATCCGGGGGTCACTCCATCAATAAGTCCAATCTCCAAAGTGATAGTGTTGTTGGTCTATGTAAATAGGCTCCTGTCGACTCATAGCTCCATTCTTTGACATGCCTATTGTCAAAGACATCTCTCACAATGCTGCTACATATAGGAAATTCCTTCCAAGGTGGAGGTACCTCCTGATTATCCAAGGCTAAGGAGTAGCCCCTTTCACTACAAGAAAAAAGCGCATTGGTGAGGGGCAAAAATGGTCACCATAAGCTCATTAGTGAGGGTCAAAAGAGTCTTCGTCACCAAAAACTGAACGTCACCAAAGGTGGCGTCGCCGAAAGTATAGGTGTTGTGGTGACATTCAAGGTCCGTCACCAATAATGATTTATAGTGACGAATAGTGACCGTCACCATTTCATATGAGCAATGGTGACGGACAATAGCCTTCGTCACCAAAAAATTGAACGTCACCAAAGGTGGCGTCGCCGAAAGTATAAGTGTTGTGGTGACATTCAAGGTCCGTCACCAATAATGATTTATAGTGACGGATAGTGACCGTCACCATTTCATATGAGCAATGGTGATGGACAATAGCCTCCGTCACCAAAAAAATGAACGTCACCAAAGGTGGCGTCGCTGAAAGTATGTGTTGTGGTGACATTCAAGGTCCGTCACGAATATTGTTTATAATGACGGATAGTGTTCGTCACCATTTCATATGAACAACAACGATTTTTCATGATGGACCTTTCATGGCCGTCACTATTAGTGCATATATATGGTGACGTTCATTGACCGTCACCATAAACTCATTGGCGGCATCAAGGTCTGTCACAAATAATGGCTATAATGACAAACAGTGACCCTCACCATTTCATATCAACAACAACGATTTATGGTGACGAACCTTTAATGGTCATCACTATTGATGCGTATATATGGTGGCGTTCATTGACCGTCACCATTTCATATTTTGGTGAGGGTCGAAAAATGTCACCATAAGCTCATTGGTGATGGTCAAAACAACATCCGTCACCAAAAATTGATCTTTGTCATTCCCTATATATGAATATCAGGGCACGATGGAATCGAACCACCAACCTCCTGCTTGTAAAGCAGGTGCTCTTCCACTGAGCTAGCACCCTTTAAAGAATTAGACTTTAAACTAGCAATTGCCCCTAAAGGTGCAAAGATACACAAAGGAATAAGAACCAGGAAAACTTAAAAAATTCAGTGTCCTTGCTCCTATTTTTATTCTACAACACTCTACCAAGTATGATCTTGATCTATGACGTATTTGTGCTGAGTGGTTCTAATTTACTAGTAAATGTTATTTTCAGATAAAATAAATGAATAACTAAGAGGCCTTACGGGTTAATTTTTAATCCTTACACCAAAATCTCTTAATATTCAAGTCTATGGAACAACTCGTTCAAAGTTCAAACTGAAGTAGATTTTAATTGGAAAAACTAAAACCAGTGAAGTAGTTTACAAGTTAACATTTTGGATATAACTTCTGTTCAATTTATATGACAAGTTATGCCATAACCTTGAAACTAGTTTCTTAGCTAAAAGGATTTCTGAAGTCAACAATGACAAAGAAAGATAGTCATGGCAAGCAAAATTCTCTTGTTTTTTCTAATGAGGGTGCATGTAACTTGATAAAAGTTGTATGAGAGTATCAAACCATAAATAGTTTCACTAAAACATGGAAATGACAAAGTCTTGTTAAGCAACAAAAGTTTAGTTGAATATATGAAAAGCATCGAGCTAAATGATATAATTAAACTAAAAGTATATGTAAAAAAATGAAATTGCCATCATATACCATTTGGTTTGGTTAGTTCTTTAGAAAGAGAAAGTGCAATTGCATGATCCAGCTCCTCATCTTGATTATGTAATGGACCATCCTGAACAAAAATGTCCACATACAACAATCAATGTTATTGTATTGGTAAGACTTTTGATATAATCTATCAAGGCATGTACTATGTAGGAGAATAACTCGAAAGCACAACTAAAAATTTGAATCACAACATAACAATATAAAACAACATGCAACAGGAAAGGAACAACTCCACAATTTGAGAAATATGCAACATATAATTGCTACTAAAATATAGTCGATAAAATTAAACTAAACTCACCTGAAGAGACTTTTTCGCAAAAATATTTGAGGCTTTGGTCTTCCCAAGCTCTGCAAAATGCAAAGGCGCCACTACAAATCAACTATACTTTCAATTTATATCATTTTTAAAATATTCATATAGATTTCTTCCAATGGCTAGATGTAGGTATTCGCATTGTAGTGGTAACAATATCGACCCCTGAAAGTTAATATGTTTAACGGATTATCCAAGATTTTCAAAATAAATAAAAACAACTTAACAAGAAGGAGATATGAATTGTTTGCCATGTGTTGACCTGTTGACCAGAAAATCAGTAGGGCTTTCACTTGTGTTAGGATTAAACTGTCTGTTGATCTCAAAATCAATTTCAATTCCTTCCGATCCAGTTCTGATTCCCTCTGTTCAAAATCCCTTCAATTGTGAATGTGTTAAAATTTTAGGAATATATCATTATATCTACCTCAAATCAATTTCAATTCCCTCTGGTCTAATTCCCTTAGGGATAATGATCATATTAACGTTGTATCATGGAAAATTACATATACTTTAATACCTTCCAATTCCCTTGCTGTAAATGTGTTAAACTCTTCATGAGCATATATATATATATATATATATATATATATATATATATATATATATATATATATATATATATATATATATATATATATATATATATATATCAACATTGTATCACGGAGAAACCTATTTACCCTAATACCATCTTAAGAGTGAGGGACAGTAAATGTGCTAAATGTCCTAGTATTTCTTACTTTGTATTCAAGTACAAGGTTTGTAATAGTTTACGTTAGAATTACATGCTTTCTTTTTATGCAGAGAGTTTTTGAATTTCTTGTCATTTATGTTTAAAAGGGGGTTTCAATGTTTGATTTTCTTTGTGTAGGGAATGTGCTAATATGATTGCAGGATTCTATAAGAATGGAAAAGAGGGTGATTTGAAGGCTATGTATAATAAGTACTCAAGTTCACAAAAAAATTTATTTTTGAAATTTTTATTTCATTTTAAAATAGTTGGAATTTAAAATTTAAACTTTAAATTCATCTAGTAAAGCATAGGATGATAAGAGAACAGAAAGAGAAGGATACCATCATTACTATGTCATTGCTCTCGGACAATTATGTTAGTGTAACTTCCTTTTTAAATTTCACCTCCTATCAAAAAATATACAAAAACTAAAATTTCCATATATTTTACTTAATTATTATTTTCCACATTCTCGGTGCAAATGCTTTTTTCTCTAAAAATGATTTCACCAGCCATTAACACGAAAACAATCACCATGTTAAATATGAATTACACACCCAAAAAAATACCTATAACTAGGGCCCTCATTTTCAGTAATTCAAGCAGAAAATGCATCTGTAGTGTTTTATCTGTTCTTCCGTTACCAGAAAGACACAACCAGGATCTTGGGATGTCAAGGGTTCTATTGTAATTGTTTGATTATGATGAATAATTTTTTTTTTCGATTTGCTAAAGAGGTGTGTACTTGGATACAAGTCCTTTTAAGTTTTAAAAGGTAAATAGGTATGTATTTGGATACAAGATCTTTTAACATGTATGCTTTCACCACAGCGCTATTGGTGGGCTATCCTTCTCAAGGATCCTCGATGTTGCTACAAATCTATCTGGAGTGTCTGGCAAGCAATCAGAACAGGCTTTGTCCTCTTCCCGTGAAGAAAGAGATGTGTCAGAATGTTTGAAAATTTTCCTAAAGAAAAGGTAACTAAACCTTATAGATTTTAAATTTCTAAGATTAGCTCATTTGATTGATGTCGAAAGAAACGAATGTAAAAAGCAAGATGTAGGAGCTAGATCTCAATGCTCATGCACTTTCCCTCCCTGCTTGCATGGGTAGGTAGGGAAGAGGCTATCTTGATGCAATGATGGCTTAGCATGTATTTCTTGATGGGATGAAAATAGCCATAAAGATAGACAATTTTGAGCTGCCACAATTTTTATATGTAATTATGTCATTGCGGTGAGAAAATGCTTTAAAATCCTTAATTGTCTGGTATACATGATTATGTCATTAGGAAAATGTAAATAGGCTTTGAATCTGCCAAAAATTGTATATATAATAATGCCATTTGATGATAAAAATGATTTCAGCATTACAGGAATTTACCTTGACTTCATCTCTAGGAACAATATCAAGAAGAAAATCAAGAACATCACCCCTACTTATAGCTCCTGCAATATCATTTATATGCAAAGTACGTCTTTTGTTCTCTTTTGTATGTAACCATGAACGTAATGTAAGCTCCAAAATGAAAAGCTCACATGCCTTTGAGAATAGGACAGGGGCTTCAACACTTATCATCTACTCATGCATAGTGTATTATGAGCGAAAAACAGAACACCAAATACTCGATTAAAAAAGAATACTTCAAAAGAAAAAAAAGACCTACAATAATCCCACCTTTAGCTGATGATTGCATTCCAGCACCATGTCTGGACTTGCCGCCAGACCTATCACCAGGAGCCACCCCTCTCTTAATATTCTTCTTTAGAGGAATGGGACCATCTCGGTCTCCGTCCCCGAGATCGAGAGGCATCTCGTCCTTGCCACCAGCTATAAACCCGCTATCCTGCCGCATTTTTCTCCATTTTTTGACGGATTCAATGTCGTGTTTCTTCTGCTTGGCCCTCTCTTTCAATTTCTCTGCCTGGACAGCCTTCCAAAGCTTCTTCGACTCCCTTGCCTTCTTCCTCTCCTCGGACTCCTCCACCATCTTCTTCTGAAAGATGAGCTTGTCCTTCACCTTGAGCATGTGAGAATCGCTCTTCACCATCTCCGCGTAGTAATCCGGGGGCCTGAGGAAGGGAATCCCCAAGGCCTGCAATTTTTCGTAGGCCTCTCGTGTCCCCTCCAATGCCTGCGTGTAGAAGGCCATCTCGCGCGTTAGGTCATCATTGACATCGATTTTTTGTTCTGTCTTATAATTAATGCAGAGATTCTCCATCCAGTTGAGGTTACCGGGCCACGCGATTTCTTCAAGCTTTTCATGTAGTCTGTCGGCGTTGTAGACTGCGTCCTTGCAAGGCTCCCTTGTAGGAACATCTTCTCCTTCATCAGAATCATCTTCACTGCGTTCCTCTTCTTCGCCTTCTTCTTCTTCTTTGTTGAAGTACAAGGAGGTTTTGTCTCTCGAGCCCGCCATCTCTCTGTGGCAAGCGACTTGCAAATCCCTGAAACTTAAACTAAAACCCTAAACCCTAAAACATAAACATTGAACTAAAACCCGAAGTTGATGCTGCTTAAACTCTGTCAGCAACAAAATAATCTCATAAGCCACATTCCTTTAGCTTATAAATTTGTCAAATACTAACATATTTCTAAGCCCTTAATAACCCTCGTTACACAATGCTTGTACAAATATGAAATTTGTTGATATTTAGTTACTTACCTGAGATAGAAGGATTGGTTATACCTTATCTAACCATGGCAATGAGTGTTTTCACTGTTTTTACAATATGAATATTGTTCTCCCAGAAAACCCGAGTCTGTCCAATTATCTATCCGTGGGTGATTTTAGTACGGGAGTAGGAGAGATGCCCACAAAACAAAACTGCAGTCTCATATTCAAAAACATTGTTAGGTTCGCTTCATACTAAAGTTGGCCAATGACCAAATTTTGCTACTGTACTAAAGTCACGTCAATCCAACACTATAAAAAAATATTAAAAAAAATAGAAATTCTTAAAGGTTGAGTATTTATAGGAATAAATAGATGGGTTGTCACGTTAATTTATGTGAAGGGTTGTGTATTTTAAAATTATATTGCTTCTTCGCTCAGACAACGAACGAAGAAACCAAAGCAAAGTACCAGGGATATAATAGGAGTTGCAGAGATAGTGATATAGTCAAAAACATCACTTGGCGTTATATTTAATGGGAGAAAAATAAAATTATCACGACATAAGTTGCAGAGAATTGATGGGGACTCTAGGTGTGAAAACAATAGTTGATAGGGGACTCTTAACGTGAAGTTCGGGTCCACTGATAATAGCAAGGAAAGGAGAAGATGTCACGCTACTTCTTTCCACTGGCATGCAAGCCACGCTTCATTTGATTGAGTTGAGTTGAATGATGGTTGCCCCCAAATTCTTTGCATCCTTATTTTATTTTCATGGTAGTTTCCAGATAGAGAGAAAAATGCCAAAAGTATAATAATACTTACACGGTTAAGTTCAATATTTATAGGAATTTGATGTTAATTTGTTACGAGTAAAATATGAAATATGGTTTAGATTGTCTAATTGACAAGCAACGTCCAACTGAAGCACTGGATGGGATTTGCCCATTAATTTTTGGTTATATATAAAAAGAAAAGTAGTCCCAATCGTAATAATAATAACAATAATAACGTTTGACAATTTACATCTAAATTCCAAATACGATAGAAAGTTCTGTGAAACCAATTAGAAAATCGGAGGACCGAGAAATACGAGATAAGTTAGCTAAATACAAAATATAATATTTAGGCAAAGGTGGAAAAGTCCTGCCCATTATGCTCTTCGTTAAAAGGGCAGAAAAAGGTCTTGACCTTAGGTAAGATCTTGACTGAATGAAAGGTCAACCAAGGTCCCATGGCAATGAGTGTTTTCAGGCAAAGGTGGAAAAGTCCTGCCCATTATGCGCTTCGTTAAAAGGGCAGAAAAAGGTCTTGACCTTAGGTAAGATCTTGACTGAATGAAAGGTCAACCAACTAAGGTCCTGGTCAACCCTTCTCTCCCAAACTGATCACACCTATTCAGGACCTTACCTGAATGAGAAGGGTTCACCTACCTTTCAGCCAGGGCCAACCTACCGAAATAAGCTAATCGTAGCAAGGAAGCCTTGTTTTCTGTATTTTTCTCCTTAAAAATATGGCTGCCACTATTCATGAAGTTTTGAAATTACAAGTTTCGATTACTGAAATTGGAGTGTGAAGATGTTCCAATGAAAATGGGGACTGAGAAATCCATCAGACTATCATAATGTGTGAAATTGCATATTTTGATTGTCAAAAACATGTTCTTTTATCACTGGATTCCGCCAAGTTATAGAATAAGAGGGTTGTTTGCTACACAATTAAATGGCTCCTCAACCCACCCAGTAGGGCCTCCTTCAAGGCATAATGCATATAATTATGTATGAGAGAAGACGATACCAGTTGGTACATACATGCAGGAAGAAAAATCTATTGAAATGGAAAGGTCATGCGAAACAGAAGAAAAAAGGAAAGTAAACAAAATCACCTGCAACTTGTTCCATCTGTTGCATCTGCTGTTGCCAAAACATCTGCAGCTACTGTTTCTGGATCTGCATGTAATGGAGAGAGATGCATTAATCCATGTAGCTGGAATTTTCAAAAACGAATTAATGAGATCCCTCGGGCCTACATCCCTGTGTAGGAGCATCCAAAAACAACAGCAAAAACAACCTCGCAAATAAAAAATATCGTTCTCCCTCTTCTAAGTACCATCAAAATTTGCAAATCCTAACGAGTGCAATAAAAACACTAAACCCAACCAGATTGATAAACACTAATAGTAAATACGCACAAGTTGAAGCTAGGAATTACATAAACAATAGCAATGAACGCATTGAAAAGAACACATTACAAGCAAGATCAAATACATGCTCTAAAACCTGTTGCCGATGATGTTGCAGAGGCATCTGTGGCTGCTGTTGCTGGAAGAGCGAATTATGCATCAAGCTTGATGGTCCATGAGAAACAGGTGGTGTTGGTGAGCTTTGAAGATGTGGGTACTTGCCTTCCATTGAAGTGAAATGATAGAAATCACAACCCTAAAACCTCCTTAGAGATGCATTTAACCTCAACACCCCTTCCTCGAGATGAATGAGACCGATTTTGGGCAGCAACACAGTAATTTATACCCAGTGACAATGGAATATGTGCATACATTTCACAAAAAGTCGGCTCCATCGTGCCTATTTCTTCTTTACACTGAACCAAAAAGGAGCAGATCTGGCTCCCTTTCCCTTGGCGTTTGAAGAGGCGAGGGATGCAATTAGAATCCCTTCTCCGTAATGACCCTCTCCTCCTGTGAAATCGAAGATTCATCACATGACGTCGAATTGGAGGGGAGATCAAAGGGGTCGGAGCGGAAAGGCGTCGCTGGGCTGAAAACGAGTGATTGGAGATGGAGCATGCTGGGCGACAGGATTTCGGGCGGCGGAACCGCCCTAGTGGATATCCTTCCGTTCAGATTGAGGCAGAGAGGATTGATCCCAGACCTATCTGCAGATTTCTCAAATTCTGACGCCTTTCGTGCAGCTTGAAGGCGGGTTTTAGAGTACCCACTTTGATTCCGGGCAGTGAAAGATTTACTACAGTTTCTATCCCTTAGAAACTCATGCGATGCTTCCCGCCACTCAAAATCAAAATTTCCAGCTGCTGAATATTTCCGCCACTCAAAATAAAAAATTCGAAAAAATTCGAGGCGCTGAATATTGCCGCACTTAAAATTCAAAATTCGAGGCACTAAATATTGGTAGAGGTTTGGTAGAGGTTGAGCGATTGGTTAAATTTATTTTTTTTAATTTAAGTGTTATTCTTGGATCATGTAGTTTCACTAGTGTCTAATTAAAAAAAATTAACAAAAACAAAAAAACATAATTAACAAAAAAAAAATCCAGAAAGAAGTAAATAAACCCAACTAAAAGAATTAAGTTCTATATCATATCAAATGGAATACTAAACTAGCACAAACTCATCTAATCCCAACTATTTCAATCAATGTTAAGCCTAACTATATTGAATATTGAGTTTGCATATGACTAAGTTCCAATATTTGATATCTTAATGATTTAGTTAAAGTTGAGAAATGCACCATACATTGGCAACCTCAAGTTGACTACCATAATGACTTTTAGACTATGCAATTATTTAATTTGATGATTTTAGTCTTTTGGAAACTACATGTAGTATTTTTGGCTCAACGGTGCCCATGCAATAAATTATTGTTGAGCAAGATCCATATTACTATAAATTAGATTTGGTGCTTGTAGGTATTTGTATGTTCTATGGGGCTTGGATATAGCCAATATGTATGTCTTTCTAGGGGAAACAAGAGATAGAGACTATGAAGAGTTGATTGGAGGAATGCATAAAACATTGATATTGAAAGGGATCGTCATTGATGGAAGTGAAAATATTTTGAGGAGTCCTACGAGTTATGGAAGTGAAGATATTTTTCCTTAAGAAAGTCCAAATATAGTGTCAGTTATTGTAAGTGATGATAAATAAGAATTCAACAACCAATAAATAATTGCATCTCTACATTGGTTTGAGGGATAACTTTGCATCCTATCATATGTAGTTACTTCTCATTGTCATAAATGATGATAAAGAAAAATTCCATAGCCAACAGATAATTGAATTTGGATGCAGAGTTAGTTTATTGTATGTAGTTACTTAATCTCACTGTAATCGCTTTTTGACATTTGTACATATGTGCATGAAGAAAAATCAAACCAATGATATATACTTCAAAGGAATTGTGAAATAAGTCTAATATTAATTATGAGCAAATTAGAACTTATGTGGATAATAAAAAAGCCCAATTTTAATCTAATGTAATAATTCCATCTATAATATAAATGACTTCACTTAAATTCCCTTGATAAAGTTTCACACTTCATTGTCAATCAAGCAAATCTAAAAGTGAGGGACACACGGTTCATCAATTACCCTTACTGACAACATAACTCAAACACTAGCATCTATAATTTTACCACATAGTTGCATAAACTCAAGGGTACTAGTGTGCCCAAGTAGTCATAATAGAGGTGGGGAACATGATTCAATTTTGAAATGGTAGATCATAGCTGACAGAATAAGTAAAAAATTTCAATGGGACCATGTTTATCTAGTGAATATGGTGGCATGTCATTAGGCCAACCATCAAGATTCACTTCTTCATAGGCATAAATAAGAGGTTTGGGCAAAGGTGAAATTTATGGGTTAACCAAAAACTAAGTGTGATGCATCCTTCCAAGCCATTTATCCCACAATTGATGGCACCCGACATCTTAGGAAGAGTTGAAATGAAACCTTAAAAAACTATTGATACACACCCACAAAAGGAAGAACATACATTTATTGCAACATTCACTTGTCATTTACCCTAAAAGAAACATGGAGAGAATGATAATAAGGGTCACTGATCTATCCCTCTTGCATGCACAACTTCTTTACTCAATCAACCGCCAATCTAGGAGGCCTTACTAATAGAAACAAGCAAATGTAGAAATAAATGAAAGATAGAAGGATAACTAGAAGGATGAGAATGAGCATACCTATGGAGTTGGGGTTCACATCTCCATTATCATTGGGATGGACTTGGGTTTTGGGCTTCTTGTCACAATCCATTCATGAAAACCTGCCACCACTTTTCACAAAACCTCCTTCTTTATCTCTTTTCTCCTGACTTCTTTTATTACTAGGGACAACCACAAATGTAGATAGATATCTATAGCAACAATAGGCACCGAGGACATCAGAAAATTCCTCCCTCGCTCACGTTTTCCATTTTTTTTTCATTTGAATGCCTATTAAATAGAAATCTTGAACATGTCGAACACCTGCCACAACGTTTCATAGAACCTCCTTTTCTATATATTTTCTCATGAGTCCTTCTATTGCCAGGGACAACCCCAAATGTAGATAGATATATGTAGCAGATATGGGTGCCAAGGAAATTAAAAAAATCCCCCCTCTCTCACGTTTTCCACTTTATTTTTCATTTGAATGCCTAGTAAATAGAAATCCTGAACACTATGACGTGTCAACGGGGGAACTTGTTATTTTGGTCTTCTGTGGTTTTTAGTATCTGTGAGTTTTTGGTCTGATAGAGGTGCACGAAGGTGGTATTGAAGGATGTATCACTGGGGGTGGCAGTGCTTCTGTGTGGATTTCTCCATTTTCTGGTGCTTGGTCTAGAAATTGGTGTGCTTGGTGGTTTGGTGGGTGGTTCTTGGTGTCTAGTGGCAACAGGAGAGTCGATATCCTAGTGTCGGTTGTGAGAAGCTTCTTGGGAAGTGTCAGCCTGGGGTCTGTTCCTCTCGCCTTCTCCATCTCCAGTTGTTCAAGTTCTTGCTGAGTTTCCCAACTGGTGGCAAGATGGTAGTTGGGACATAGTGTGTGGTTCCTTGAGGAAATTTAAGGGTGAAGAGAGATCTGGTTTTTGGGTGTGGTGGTAGGGGAAATTTCCAGTAGACCAAAATCTAATAACGGTTGGAGATGGCCCTCCTAGTTTTATCACAATGCGACCATCCTCGCGGCACGAGAAATCCTCACCCCCAGTCAAGAAATGATCTGTTGGCTCAGATGATATGGAAATAGTGGTGGTAGGATCGACGGAGCGCGCTGACGTGGTAAGACCGTCGGTCACTCCCATCTTGCTGGTGTGGGAATGCGAGGTGGTCATGGTGGAGGAAAACAGGCTTCCCGTGGTGGTGGAAGCGTAAGGTCACAACAAACGCAGCATCGAGGTGGTGGAAAGCAAGGAGGAACAACTAAATGGGGAACTTGTAGGCGTGTAGCTCCCGGCCTGCGATAAATTCAACATTTTTTTCTAGAAAACTGTCGGGACCTAATTGAAACTCTGATAGATCAGGTGGACACATCAGAATGGGTTCGTAGGGAGGAGCATGTTGAGTTTATGGCCACTTTGGATAGGATGCACTACTTCCAGTGCCAGGTCAGGGAGCGAGTATTGGTGGTGGTCTAGTGAGGCCAAAATCACCTGGTAGAAAAAGTGGAAAAGTTGGACACTTGACTCGCACACTTCGAAGGGCACATCCATTGCAACTTTCGTCCACCACCCCCTCTAGGAACAACCCTGGAAAACCCAGCTTCCATTACGTCGGATGACTAGTATGCTCTCATGTGTTTTTTATGTATTACATGTATTTTGGTGTCTTTGACCCTCTCATTTATGGATGTTGTGCTTAGCCTCATTTTTGTACTTTTGTCACTTGTTGCAAACATTGGTCAACAAACCTAGTTGAGGTGAGACCACCTGTTTTTTTCTTTGTTGGTTGTACATATTTTTCACCATATGAATGAATATCGACTTACAAAAAGAAATGTTATGTTTATCTATTCATTAAATGTAAATATGAAGATTTGACCTTAGATTTAAAACAAGAGTCACGCTTTTAACATAAATCAATGAAGTTTAAAGATTAAACATTATGGCCAAAGAAATATAAATATACATATTAATTTGACTATCTAAATATTACCTTTACTAAAACTATAATGAAGGCATTAGTGTAAATTAGATAGATGATACACGCAATATTTATGTTAATTGTAGATGAATCCATCTGCAGTGTTAAACTTTAGAGACAAAAGAGTATTCGGAATTTTAACACTGTAGATGGACTCAAAGACCCATTTGTCTCTAAATCTCAACACTGCAGATGGATTAAGAGACTCGTTTAGTGAAATGTAACACTTCGGTATCCAAATTGCAAATTTTCATTTATGGAGTGATACGATTAAAAATTACTAACATAAATGACTAATTCATATACTTTTGTACTTGTTATTTGGTCATATTTTTATTCTTGAACTATAATAGTCATTTGCATTAATCATTATTAATTTTGTCACTTATTATCTAGTCATATATTTCAATCCTAGACTAAATTAGTTATTTAAGTTAGTCACTTTTACTTTAGTCATTTATTATCTAGTCGTATATTTTATCCCTGGACTAAATTAGTCATTTAAGTTAGTCGCTTTTAGTTTAGTCACTTATTATCTAGTCGTATATTTTATCCCTAGACTATATTAGTCATTTAAGTTAGTCACTTTTAGTTCGGTCACTTAAAATTTCTCAAATTTAGTAGTATTTCACTTGAAATAATTGCAGTGACTAACTTTTTTAGTCACCTAGTCATTAATTTCATCATTTTCTACTAGTGACTCCACCCATCGGTGAAATTCCATGAAGAGCAAGGAGCCTTAGCTGTGGTGACAATGGGCTAAGCCTCCATCGTTTCCCTTGTCTTAGCAGTTTCCCTCCTAGGAACCCCTTTTAGATCCACTACTAGTTTGAGTGGTAACAAGTTGTTCACAATTCCATTTGTGAACAACTTTTTGGTATGCCCACTTTTTCCATACTACAGCTCCAAGATGAGAAATCCAGGGCTATGGAGGCTGCCCTTCTTCTCACTGAATCAATCCTCTACAATATAGTGAACTAGGGCTAGTTGGTTGGCCCACTTGAATGTTACTTTAGTCCTTCAAAGTCTGCACATCCTTAGGCCCTATACACCTGCCCTTCTACCAATTTTGTTGTCCTTCACCAGAACAAGAGTCAGGGCTCTTCTTTGACAGTAACCTAACAACCCTCCAACTATACTTGGCCTACCATCAATCTGCCCAACCACAGTCAATTCTTTTTACTGATCTAGGGCCCACATATTGCCTTCATCTAGGGCTCTTCAAATTTTCCACCTAACAATGGTTTGAGTCCTCTCAAGATCACTGTTCTTGTGTATCGACAATTTGATCTTTGTTGTCCAATATATGAACAAATATGAACTACTCCTCTTATCATACTTCTAACAATCTGTAGATGACTGAACTGGGGTCACAAATCAGCCATTAACAATCCATTTACTAATTATTTAAAGGTTTATTTAGATTTTTGTCTAAAACTCTATGGAAAGTCCACCAAAATCAACTCCTCTGCATGTTAATCCATTCTTCATATGGCACATTTCTTCTGCATGCTTAATCTTCTGCTCAGGTTCCACCCTCCTTTGGATCTATTGTCTCCACACATACTGAATCTGCAAACCATCTTCCAGATCTGTGGTCTTTATTGCAGAAATAAACCTTGCTCTAAGGGTCACAACCCATCTTCTTCTACGCAAATTTGTCACAGTCTTAAGGTCATACCTTATGAACTAAACATGCTAAAAATTTTTCCTAACTAGGGCATTATACTTATGTACTTCTAATTGTTGTAGAAAAAACCCTATCCACACATAGAAAAAACATGACACTTTCCTCCATAAGAGACTCGACCTAGCTCATATGGATCCATAGATTCTGGGCATTTATTTGACTGAATCTTGACATGAACTTCAAATCTCAATGTCGACCCTCAAACTAGGGTTAACTAAGTCAATATTACGCCTGCGTCAACTTTTGTTATGGCTCTAAATTATAGTGCAAGCCCTCCTCCATTTATGTTGGTCTTTATCACAGACCTTGTGGCCTACTAACCACCACAAGGCAAGATGGTATCAACCCTCTCTTCTATTTCATGTAGAAAATCTAACCAATGGGATTCAATCTGATCTTGTAATCATGTACTAAAACAAGATACTAAATCCTTCCTACAATTTGTGGAAAAAAAACACAATCGCACAATCACATATAAGTAAGAGAAACAAGTTATCAATCGCACAACACAAGATGTATCTGGGGAAGCAACTGCTCAAAACCCTCTTTCTCTATTTTGTATTAAGTCAAGGAATCATGAAACAACACAATGCCTAATCTCTCTTGAGATTCTCCAGCACTCTGCCAATTGTCTCCTATTGATCTAGGAAAAATCGGTCTAGTACTTAGCCAATTCTCAGCCTTCCTTCAGCCTTCCTTGCACACACAATTCCTATGGAATTATCTCCATATTAATTAGGAAAATCAACCTTCCTTGATTGCACAATCCATCATGGCATTCCAATGACTTTATAATTGCACATGGGAAATTTTATATAAATACAATTGATAGTTATGTTCCTCTAAACTGTGTTACAATAAGGATCAAGGGTCTTTTTATTATTTAAAATAGGATAAAACCCTAAACAATCAAAACCCTATCCTGAGGAGATGTAACACCAAGAGTTTATGGGCCCCGTTGTGGTTAGTTGGGCAGCCAACTTCTCGGGGTCGTAACTTGGTCATATGCTCTTTGTTTAATGCACATGATACCTCGTTAGAAAGATCTCTCTGAGGACTACAACTACTAATACGATTTCTATGAAATCACCAAACCTTTCATGCCCAAAAAAACATCGTTTTGGGCCTCAAAACGGCTTCGAAAGTTCAGGACCTGAAAAACTGACAAAAATAGTAAATTGTGCTATAATTAAGGAAACTAAAAAACTTAAAGAGACAATGGCAAGGACCCAAGTGGAATAGGCGGGTGGCCACCAATATCCACCTCGATCACTTTAAATCGAATTTCTTGAGCTAACTCAATCATCATGACTTAGTTAATTGACACAAGTTGTTATGAGATGAAATTATAATTTATTTAAGGGAAAAATAAATTAGACGCCTCACATTCCTCACTCCTGGTACATCAAAATTCCTCACCAGTGTGGGTGCATTTTTTTTGTCCTTTATAGTCGCCAATTTCAGTATTTCTTGTTGCAAATTTCAACACTCCCTCTCAACAAGAAAGGAATTCAATCTATCCCCATCTGGCACCTTTGGAATGTTCTGCATGCTACACTTCTCTAGTGTTGTTTACACCTGCAAATCCTGAAACTGAATAGCCTCTGAACAACTGAATTAGTATAATGCATATGTCATCAGAGTCTTCTGACTGCTGCTACCTACTGCACCTGTCTAGTACTGGATTCTCTGCACTGCTACTAACATCTGCATCTGTACCCTTTGAACTATTTCTAACTCTATTTGTGCTCCAGTATTTGACATCTGTCACTATGATTTCTGTCTTGCTGACATATAACTACATCAATCTAACTGATCCTTCCTACTACTGTTGTACTGTGGGCTCCTCGTAGCTAGGTTCAATCCATGAGACACGCCATCTCAATGGACCTTTCCCAAATTTCTTATCTTGGGATTATGTCTACACATAACCCCACTTTACACCTTGAGGTATGGCTGCTCCCTCTTCCCATCTGGCTCGAAATTTCCCCCTCATGGAGGTCTCTTCTTGAGTGGACACTTCCACTCGGTCTCCTCTCTGTTTCTCCAATTGTGGCAGCTACTCCACAACCATTTGAGACTGCTACTCATGAGGATGCATGTTGATAGGTAATTTATGTTCCCTCTAAACCACCAAGTCTCTAACTTATGCCTTTCTCCTCAAAGATTTGCATGCATTTGGTACCTCAAGTGCATATAGGTTCTTGAATCGCGCACAGTGTAATTTTCCCGAAGTTACAAAAGTTTCTAAAAAGAGTTGATTTTAAATCGATGATATCTCCCTCATCCGATTTGACCGAATTTTTTTTTTTTCCATTTGGGTAGATTTTTGCAAGGAATCAAAATATTCTATTTTTTTCCGAAAATTTTACACCAAAATATTCAAAGATTCTCTACAAACTCGCTGCCCAAAAAATTCCTGCTCTGATACCATGTAGAAATTCTAACCAACGAGATTCAATCTGATCTTGTAATCTACTAAAACAAGATACTAAATCCTTCATACAATTTACGAAAAAAAAACACGATCACGCAATCATATATAAGGAAGAGAAATAAATTATCAATCACACAACAACATGATGTATTTGGGGAAAGAAACTAACCAAAACCCCTCTATCTCTATTGTGTATTAAGTCAAGGAATCATGAAACAATACAATGCTTAATCTCTCATGAGATTCTCCAGCACTCTGTCAATTGTCTCCCGTTGATCTAGGCAAACTCGGTCTAGTACTCATCCAATTCTCATCCTTACTTCAGCTTGCCTTGCTCATGTAATTCCTAGGGAATTAAATCCTTATTAATTAGGAAAATCAGTTTTCCTTGATTGCGCAATCCATCATGGCATCCCAATGACTTTATAATTGCACATGGGAAACTTTCTCTAAATAAAACTGATAGTTATGTTCCCTTTAACCACTGTCTCAACTGGGTATTCCTCGAAACTGACATGCATGCAACTATTAATAGTGAATTATCAATTGATTGATCACTCATTGTGAATTAAATCTAATTTAATTCACTGGACCTCTCACTAGCTCATCACTCAGTTAGAACTAGTTAAACTGATTTTAACTCATTTAATTGAGTTAATTACACTTGCACCCCACTAATGCATCAACTTCAACTGGACCCAAAAAATATTAGAATCCCTCTAGATGCCTCATATTAGACCCTCAACTCGAATTTCTTGAGCTGACTCAGTCATCATGACTTAATTAACTGACACAATTTTTTATGAGATGAAATCACAATTTATTGTCCAATTTATTTAAGGGAAAAATAAATTAGATGCCCCACAATCCTCACTCCTGGTGCATCAAATTCCTCACCAGTGTGGTGCATTTTTTTTTGTCCTTTCTGGTTTCCAATCTCACTTTTTCTTGTTGCAAATTTCAGAAATTTATGTGGCCTTCACACAAAGACACCATTGAAATCACATGCCAAGATTCTCATGAGAAACCTCTCTTAAGCTTGATCTACCAAGAGAACCAACAATATGCCATCCTAATTCCTAGCACAGACCGACCATTAAGGTATGCAACATTCTTCTGAACCCTCACATGATGATCTTGCTCTTGGAGGATGATCATGACCTCCCTTTAGCAACCCTTACTCGGCCCTCGTACTCGACCTACTTTAGGACTACATCTCTCTTCACCCCCTTGATGTGCTAGATAGTGGGAATACATGTCAAACATGCTAAGATGTGCCAATTGATAAGGCATGCCAAGATGTGCAAGGGTGTGTCAATGCGTGTCAGGGACTTTCAAGACAACAAAATGGAGAAAAAATTCAAACTACAAGGAAATGAACACATAAGAGGGTTAATAAGTCATCAATTTACCTTTTCCAAGAGGGGCATGCTAGGCACACTAACACTAGGTGGAAATAGGTTCCAAGTGAAAAGTCTTAGTGCATTCTAGGTGCCAAGTATTCCTTTGTTGCTTCTCATCTACTTTCCAACAATTGATCATCACAAATAAATTTAATATTAAACCATGCTAAATCATACCAAAGCATCTCAACGTATTCCATACATGCTAAGACTTTCCAAGCGCCAACACGTGCCAAGTGCCAATATGTGTCTGGGACTAGTGTTATGCATGTTATGAAGTGGAAGGGAATGTTGAAGAGTGCTAAGGTGTGCTAGAGAGTGATAATGCATGTTGATTAGTGCTAAGGAGTACTAGGAAAAAACATTAAGGGAGCACTAGGTAAAGATTCATGGAAGTTAATGAATATGAGGAACGTCTACTCCCAGAGACTAGTGTTAATGGTCAGTGTTAGTTGTCATGCCAAGGAGGGAGTGACAAGGTATGCTAAGCATTGGTAAGGCATGCTAGGGAATATCAAGGCATGCTAAGAATTCCCAAAGTGTGCTTGGGAGTTCCAGGGTGTGCTAATTATATCATGTGCCAATTAATAGTGCCAAGATATGTCAATACATGCTAGGTGCTAAGGATGTGGCACAGGGTGCTAGGGTATATCAATATGTGTCAAGGCAACAAAAGGAAGAACTAATAAGAGGGTTAATAAGTCAGGAATTTATCTTTTTGAAAAGGGGCATGCTAGGCACACTAATAATAGGTCCCAATACATGCCAAGTGGCATTGTGTGCCAAGTGCTAATGTATGTAAATGCATTCAACCAAGGTGTTCAAGGGCATGCTAGGGACTATATGTAGCATGCCAACACATGCTAGGAGAGTTCCGTGTTGTGCTAGCGCATGCCACCATGTGCTTGGGCGTCAATTTCATCACAAGATGTTCTAGGTACAAAGATGTTCCAAGACATGTGGGGTGCTAAGAAATGTTAGTGTGTGCCAAAGCATTAATTTAAGGTGTGCCCAGATTGTTGAGGATTGTTAGGTCTTTCTCATTAATAGAATTGCCAGAGCTCGATTATGTATTAAATAATATATTTCCTACACACAATAGTGGAACTTTATCTAAATGGAATTTTCTAGATAATAAACTTAATAGATATGAATCATGTGTTGACTCATAGGAAATCTCTATTCGACTAGTCATTACTTGATGGAAATGATACACACTTATTACTTCTTAAAAAATTGACTAACCCTAACCACTATGGCCTTGGACATATTATAAAAAATGATCCACAATAATGGTATTAAATCATTATCTTTTCACAAAAAATATATTAACAGGAAAATAGCGTCATCAAAAACTCATTGGAATGATCAATGATGACGGACATTTTTTGATCGTCACCAAAAGTAACAAAAAGAGCATTGGTGAGGGTCATTAAAAGTTCATCACTAGAAGTGTCACCGAAGAGAGAATTAGTGATGTGCCTTTAACGACCCTCACCAAAATTGAAATGTCTTTGGTGACGGACCATAAGGGACCATCACTATATACACTTACAGTGACGGTTTTTAGTGATCAATGATGACGGACATTTTTTGACCGTCACCAAAAGTAACAAAAAGAGCATTGGTGAGGGTCATTAAAAGTTCGTAACTAGAAGTGTCACCAAAGAGAGAATTAGTGATGGGCCTTTAACGTCCCTCACCAAAAGTGTTTGAAAATGTCTTTGGTGACGGACCATAAAGGACCATCACTATATACACTTACAATGATGGTTTTTTAATGACCGTCACCATATGTGACATTGGTGACGGACCTTAAAGGTCCGTCACAAGCATGACCCTCACCAATGTGCTTTTTTATTGTAGTGTTTGCACCATGATAGTGCCATCTCCTACCCCTGCAACATCATGTAAAGTGTGAGAGAAAATCTGCCCAGCTCTCCCAAGAGCAACCAAAGCAACAATAGCTTTTGTTGCCTCCTCATACCTCCATCATACAAATCATGTGGTGAAAACATAATGTTTGATATGAAGAATATCATATCAACACAATGCATCTAGACTCTTTGCTGCCCAATGATGCAAGTATCCTGCCAAACTTCCTCCACCCACATACCCTTTGAAAGAGGATATGTCCCATGATGGCCAAACTCTTTCAAGAGTAGCCAACGCAGTCAAGCCTTCCGCTTCCTAGTATCATAGATTTTCAAGTATATTTCCAGCCTCTTTCTCACCATCCACACCCATCCATTCAAATATAGGTGCCTCCCATCATGTTCTACCTTGGTACACCTCCAATGAAGACTACCATCTTCCCAAATTAGATTTTTACTCTTGTATTTCATGGGATGTTGAAATGCAACTCCTTGGAGATCTCTTAGGGAAGATCTCATACCAATGACCATCTTGAATCCATGAGGATCCAAGTGTGTTGGGGGAAAAACCTCCTCATTGCTGCTTAATGATAGCACTGTTAATCTCTTCAATGGTGTGTTTGTTGTCTCACATTCCAAGTCAAGGATGAACATATGGTTTTGTATAAAAAAAATTTGGACAAGGTTCATCCTATCCTTCAATAATTCACACCCCAAGCTCAAGTGTGGTATGAAACTCAACAATGGCACATGAGGATGATGGTTCATCCCTTCCTTGAAAAATTCAAGGTGGCACAACGCAGTGCAATTCTGTTGCTCCAAATAAGCAGTATGCAATGGTATACAACCCTCCATAGAATTTCCTGAAACAATAGGAGATGGAAACTTAGGCATACCTTGGTAAAATTTGGGAACATCTTGCAAGGATGAAAGAGTTCCTTCCTCTAATGTGGTGGTTCCTCCAACTATTGGTGTTGCTGGCTGCTCCTCTCTAGTTGCATCAGCGTTGGTACATGCTTCTTCCAATGGTGGTGAGGGTTTCTCCTCCTCTAATTTATCCTTGCCAAATTTTCTAGTCAACCTTTGAGTAAAATCAGCAAAAGTGGTCACTATTGCATGACCCAGATGGTTGAACCACCAAATGTTTGCTTCACCCTCAAGGTGTAGTGCTGCAATCTCTACAACCTCTCTTTCTACCACTGGATGTAGTAGGAAGAATGCATCAAGTTTTATTGACCAAACCCTTGTTGTAGATGATCCATCAAAAGTAGACAATAGAAACCTATTGCCCTTGATTCTCCCTCTACTACAAGGTATCATTTCTTCCTCCAATTGAATGAAATAAGGGAAAGCTAGAGTCTCCTTGAAGGCTCTAGGTTGAGATTTGTACTCAACAAGGTACTCACTCAGAATATTGTGATCCAAGTGTCCTCTATCCCCATGTTGCTTGTCTTCTCCTTCAAAAGGAAAGGGCATAGTGAAATGATTTGGAGCTCTTTGTAACACTGTATTTCTTCTTTGATCATAGGAAGTGCACGGGCCTTCCTACTCTTGAAACCATCTAGAGGTCTCACTACAACTTTCTTTCTTCATTTGCTTAACCTCCTTGGAGAGGTTCTTCATAGATCTGAAAAATGATGAGACAAAGCTCATATTCTCCATCATTTTGATTTATTCCTTCTTCTCTTCTTCCTATTCTAATATCATAATGGCTAAGATCCACAAGCTGAGCCAAGGTTATGCTCTGATACCACTGTAATATCCCAAATGGGAAAATTCAGCAATATAGACCATAAAATTGTTTTTTATAGAGCATAATGCTATAACAGTGATAAATAGAACTTATATCCCTTAGGTCATGTATTATGGCCCTCACATTCAAATGGGTATCAGAAACAAATCCCTTTTGCTAAGTGAAATAGATCTTCCGGTCCCAATATGGCTTAAAAACACCTAAATCCCATAACTTTTACCATACATAATTTTATGAAGCAAGTACAACATTATTATATGAGGTTTTCTACTAAAATATTATATAAAACCATAGATCTGGATTTTTATTAATCAAAGCATAGAGAAAATAGAGATCTAGCCTCCTTAATACATTATTTAGATAACCCGGCAAGGGTTTCTTGAAAGCATGAGTTCAAAAGAGTAGATCTACATATATGGATCTGAAATAACACAGTATTACTATAGTTCTACATACATATAGCTTAATGATACAAGAAATAGATGAGAATCCCCTTTACTAGCTTTCCAGAAGAAGGATTGACCCTTTCCTTAGGAAACTAGCTCAAAGCCAAGGGGTTTAACCCTCCTACCGCAACACTGTGAGAAATGACGCAGTTCCTACAAGGGACTGCACTGTAGGTGATGGAGAATAAGTTGGCCAAGTGACAAGATATGCAATAAGCTCCAGAATATTCCTCACTGATTTCCCAAAGGAAAGAAAGCTTCCTCCTCTGAAAAACAAGCTCTAGAAGTGGTGTTGTGAACCCTCCACTGCAACACCCATCAACACAACATTATACTTCTACAGAAATAATGCTATAGCTGAAGGATGCAGCTTGGCCTCAAGCCTGGATGTGGAGAAATGAAGTACAAGTTCCATCAAGAGGCCTCTCAAGAAAGGAGAAGGAATTCCTAAACAGGAATGCCTTGTGCTAAGCAACACAGCAATCTCAACTAAACAATTGAAGAAAGCACAATAGTCATGTAGACCACAAATTCAATATTCCATAACATAACATGATATGGCTTCCTTGCCCTCATTTTATACAAATGGAAGCCCTCTCACCTTGGGTCCCACTCATTAGGGTTTCAGCCACCAAGGAATATTCCTCCCACTATCACTGCATTGCCTCCATAGATGATCTCCACCTCTTATCCCAACACTATTGACTTGGTCAAACTTGACCTTGTCCACATGAAAATGTCCCTTTTCACACATGAGGGTGTGAAATCCAGCCACAATAATGATCTTTTTTCTCATCATAAGGGATTTTATTCCTATTTATGAAATTTATGGGCCTTCTTACCCATTTATTCATCTCCTAGGTGTAAAAAGAAAAAATCAATATTCCAATTAGCTGCACACTAATTTTGGAATGTTACAACATCAATGATATGCTTCCCTTTTTCATCGCCCTTGTCTTGTTCTAACTCAGGATCAGAACATGCATCTCATTCGGGTGCCTTCATTTCGACCACCAGTGACTATTTGGCTTGACACTCATTTGTGCTGTGACTGGGATTGTTATGGAATTCACACCACTTCATCATGTCCTTCTTTGGGTTTGTGGTTTTGTTCTGATTCGCCCTGCTTTTTCTTTGCCCCTTATTCTGTGGTTTAGGGGCGCCCTAGCTTCAGATTTGTGGATCCAAAGTCTCACTTTTTATCCTTAAATTTAATCGATCCTGGCAACATATCGACAAGTTGTGACAAGCAAGGAAATGTTGAGGAACTCCATTTCCTCCTGAATTTATCTCTGCAAATAGCTGTGGTACTTAAGAAAAAAATGTCTCTCTAAATATTTAATACCCAAATTTGTGCATAGGGTATGGAACAAATTCACCAGTTCGTGCAAGCCTTTATTCCTTTGTTGCTGCAGCATGGTCTAGTGGATGTAATAATCCTCATATCTCCCCACAGGGTAATATTGTTCCTTGATTCCATCTACGAACGAATTCCAAGTGGGTGCGGCCAAGAACAGAGAGGGTTCCCTCCCGTCCTTTTTCTCACAGTAGGCTTCCCACCAGTATTTGACATGGGGGGCAGATTTGAGGAGTGAAATTTTTTTTTTTCTCTATCAGAGAAATCATGGACCGAGAAGTACCCTTTCAGAAAATTCAACCATATATCTATGTCATCTGCATCTATCTGGCCTTAAATACGGGAATGTCAAAATTGACTTGTACCCTGTGGTGAGCCCTGGTATTGCACCAAGAGTGCTACAACTCCTAAGGGCTACCCTACTTTACTTTATCAACCTGGGGTTCGTACAAACTTGGAGGTGACAGTGTTGTATACACAGCAAAGGCAATCTGTTCATGTCATCCTCTTCTGATTTACGAAAAGGTGTTATTTTTTAAACTATGATAAGAACTGGAAATTAAATTGTTGGAAGGAAATGACAAAAAGGAAACTAACTTAATTTTCATAAAGGAAATAATGGAAATGAAATTAATCTAATGTGCAAAAAGGAAATGACAGAAGGAAACTAAATTAAATTGCTGAAAAGAAATTGCAGAAAGGAAACTAATTTCAATTGCACTTAACTTTTTCCAATTGGCTAAAAACACCCTACTTATCTTATGCTATATCTACCATGCTTCTATCCATGTAGCTAAAATATCCATGACTTAATTCTAATTGAGAAAATTTTGATTTGTAGCTTGGAGGAAATAAAAAGGGCAAAATAGGCTAACAGAGGGCTCAACACATGAAACATGGCTTAGAAGTGGAAAGCAGGGGTTTAAACCTTATAAAAGCTTATAATATGGCACAAAAATGGCTTTGGAGAGGAAGAATGTGAAATATGCGATGGCGGACATGCGATGGAGGTAAAGGTTGCAATATGTGATGTCTCAATTGCAATATCGCAAAAGTAAAGAGATAACGGAAAGTTCATCCAAGAGCGGGAGCGAAGTGAAATGAGCTAAGTTTCGCGAAGTACGATTTGCGATGGGCAACGTGGCAATGGGACTGGAGGCGAAGCGAAATCGCAATATCGCAATCGGCCTATAGGAGTGGTAAGTGTTAAAGAAAAGAACAAAAAAATGTGATTTGCAATGTGCAATGCAGAATGGTGATGTGGAGGTGGGGCCGATATCGGAATCATCATTCGGAAGCGATAAGGGTTAAAGGAAACAGGGAAATGTTGTGGGTTGCGGTGAGAGATCTGCGATACAGTGGCAATATTGCATTGGTGTTTGAAAGCGGTAAGTGTTGAAGGACAAAAAGGAAAAGGTTGTGGTGAGCAATTTGTGATGTGGTGAATATCGCAATCGGCATTGGGAAGCGGTAAGTGTTAACAGGAACAACTTAAACCATGCAGAGTGTGAAATGCGAAGTACAGTAGCGGGGATTTCGAGGAGGAATGTGGAGGTTGAGTTTTTGATGGTTTTTTAATGGTTTTTACATGTTCTGTGTTAAAACGGGTAAGGTAACCGTGAATAAAAAAATAAAGGAATAAGGCGGGTCGAAGGGCTTAAGTGTGTTTGTGGAAAAAGGTGGGTGCAACAGTTGCAAATAAGAGGAAAAGGAGGAAATGGAAGCGTAGAAACAGTCTTTAGGTTGTGAAGGCAGAGAGTTAAAATGAAGCAGCAGGTGCCTCATAGCTGCTCTAGGACTTTAACAATGATTCCTACAATCAATATTGCTAACTTATGCGCAAAGAAACAGACAAATGCGTAAAAATCAAGTGCAAAGGAAGACTGAAAAATGGTAATGAAACTCTAAATTTAACCTCAGAAACAATAAACAGAAACCAGTTTTTGGGCCTGTGGGAAGGTTCACCTCCTCGAGCTCTATTGATAGAGATGAGAAGGGGGTCTTGATTCACATATTTTCTTGGTTTTTTTCTATTCTATAACTCATAAGCAAAGGAAAAACTACAACAACCTATTGAAAGCAAAACTAAGAAGCAACTTAGAACATAAATGAAATTATTAGGAGCAGAGCTAATGAAATGACAAAAGGTCAAGAACAAGTACAACAGAGAGGCTGAGGCATGTGGATTGGGCCCTAACCCACAAGCCTATCTCTCTGAAACTTAAATTAGTAAAATGAAATCTGTCTGCTCATTTCATAAAAGAATAACCTCATAAATCTTTGAAAGTTTGATCAATGAAATAATAAAAATATCATTAACTTGCAACAAAGTTCCAAGTAGAATCGACTGGAATTGACTAAATCCTCCTAGCTCTAGCTCTGCTCTACTTATTCTATAGGGCGGCTACCAACAACTCCCGTGAAAAATGGTGACTGAGTCCACTTGACTCCAAGTAAACCAAGATTTAGTGCTCTCCTCTTTGAGTTGCTTGGCTGCCTCTGGGGTCTGAATTGCTGGAGAGAATCCGTGGTATCCTTTGGCTACCTTTGGAGTTCAAATTGCTGGAGAGAATCTCTAGGATCCTTTGGCTGCCTTTGAGAGTTAAGGAGGGTGGAAAATCCTCCTATAATTTCTCCTTGTTGTCTCCTCTTAGTCTATATGATAAAATCCTTATAAAAATGGTTAATAATTCCTGATTTTCTGCACTCAACCCCATATTAGGCACTTAGAGTATGTTAGCCTTAATCACCACCTATACTAGCATCATAAAGCGAAATAATAATAAAAATGAAAGAAAAAGAGATCTAAAAAGGAAGAAAGGTGACCATTAACCCCTCTAAATATGTCGAATGATGGAGCTCATCAGCACCCCTCTACTGAATGGTTGCTCATCCTCTAAGAAACTAATCCTCCTCCTACATTTCCTTTAAGGATTTGACAAACCCCCTGACTTCCTGAGGAACAAGTGTGGGAATTTCCACAAGGGGGTAAAAACCCTTATTCTTTTCTACATTCTCCCATTCTTTATCTTGTGCATCTGTGTCCTTTTCATCATTTAGCCACAACAGCAAAGGTGGGTTGAGCTTTAGTCCCAAACATTGGATATTTTTGTCCTGCATGGACCTCTTGTATAATGGTTCAATTTTCAATTCACCCCTCAGTCTTTCTGGAGTATGGTACTCCCGTTTCTTGAGGCTATGAGATAGGAGGTTGTTCCATCTCCTCTGGCTAGCCATAATGCACTCATCTTCTATCTACCTAGAAACATCATCAAAGTGGCCTATTACCTGTGACTGAGTATGAAGGTAGCTTTCAGCTAGTGCAGGGTCCTTTTCAATCTCTCGACGGTTAAGGATGACTCCCCTTGGGCTAAAAAATTATGTTATGATATATAGGAGTTCTCTAGTTCTTCTTCCCATGAACCCACATATCTCTTTTTCTCTAGTGTCCTCATTCACCATCCAAGATACTAGAGCCATCAACTGCATATCTCCCATTGTAGGATTGGGGTCCCAAATATCCAAACTTTTTTGCATAAGGTTATGCACATAAAACTTTGCCATCTTTCCCTAATCAGCCATGTTAGCTTGCTTGTATAAATTCATGAATTGTCTACAATCTTGGAAAGGTAGTGATCCATGGGAGGCTAGAGTTTTGATTGGAAATAGAAGCCATTGCTCCGTGATGTACATAACATATGATTCAGAAGGGAATCTATGCTGAAGGGCTTCTATGCATAAGTCTTCCATGGTAGCTACTTGCTACCCTTTTTGCTGCAATTGCTCCTTCAGTGCTACATTCTATGAATGTGCCTTCTACAACTGCTCCTTCAGAATTTTTTCTTCGATTCCTTCCTCTTCCCTTGGTGATTCTTCGATGATAATTGGGCTCGTGGGAGGATTTTCTGTCTCTCTCTGACTTATCCTCTGACTCTTTTCAGCTCTGAAATACATAGAGGTCTACCTTTTTCTCTTTGTGCTTAGAGAAGCTAAGGTGGAAAATACCTCTTTGTATTGAGGGGATATGGTGTTGTGTTGTGAGTCTGCTTCTTGCCCACTTTCTACTATCTCTATCACTTCTATGGACATCTCTTTTGTTTTTCCTTGGACCTTTGGCTCTTCCTCTTCTTCTTCTTATTTCTCTTCTGGTTCTTCTCCTGGCTCTTCTTCTTCTTTTTCTTCTTCCTTTGCTGGTTCTTCTTCTTCTTCTCTAAGGCTAGAAGTGGAATTCGACCTTATTTGGGTTGCTATAAAAGCTTCTCTGCTCATATTTACGAAAGAGGACCAGACCATGGGTAGGGTGACAATGTCTGAAGCTCTCTGTTGCTACACTGCGGGCTTCCCTCAGTATCTCTCCCTTTGAAAAATTTCAATTTACTGGTTTGGATGAGACGGACCCTATTTATTATTAAACCGCGCAGCTACTTTTGGAGTTCTTATGTAACTCGACCTCAGATCCAGTTTTTGTTAGAGACCGTGGTTTCCTTCTCCTTGTCAATTCATGATGGACTGCATGTTTCCTCCCCTCGCTCTCCTCTACTCCACTTGATTTAAATTATTTTCTTTTGCATGCCTAGGTGGCGTGTCTTTGTAGTTCTCCCCCAACCATACTTCACGATGGTGGCCAAGCTAACTAGCCACCTTTCTGCCCCTTAAACATTAAGTCTGAAAATTTAATTATTTCTAGCTATTATGGATGCATAGTGAGGGGTGAGGAGCTATACCTAAGTTTACATGTTGTTTCCAAGGCGTTTGCAGGAGCTCGAGTGAGGAGACAAGCCTTTTAGATGTTGCGTTCTTCACTATTCTCCTATTCTCTGAGTAAGTAGCTTGCTGAATGAGAAACTCTCTGAGTGGGCTACTATTGTTCCTTCCTGTTGTAAATTATATGTGGGGGTGCTCTAGATGCCATGGGTGGCACTCTTGTCTTTCCTGGGGTCTGATTTATCGGCTCCTCATTGTTTTTCTTTGTAGTTCATGAACTAATTTGTTTTTTAAGGAACTTCCTAATTTTTGTAGAAGTTTGTGGCTTGCTTTCTTTTGCTACATTGTGCTCAGGAATGGAGGAATATGGTGGATGGAGGTGATGGAGGAAGTTATGAAAATGAATGGACTGAATTATGGGATGGATGGTAAAATAGAAGAAGGGAAAAGAAGATGAATGCTTCCCTGTGTCTCTAGAAACCATTAATAACCTGCAAAACAACAAAAATAGAAAACAGAGAGATGCAGATGTATTTTTCTGTTTTTGTTTTTATTTTTTTGAAAGAAAGTGGGCTACCTCCATGGAGGTTTTCAACCCACATACTTGCCTTGGGCACCTTAGAGAGGTTTTCACCCATGGATCTTTAATCTCTTTTCTTCTTCTTCTTCTTATTCTTTTTGAGAGCAAGTGAGCTGCCTCCATCGAGGTTTTCAACCCACAAGCTTGCCTTGGGTGCTTCAGGGAGGTTTTCACCCATGGATATTTATTATTTTTCTCTCTCTTTTTTTTTTTCAGTAGGTGTGGGAAACTATGGAGTTTCCCATCACATACACCTCTCTGCTTATCGAATTTATGAACTTTTCCCTTGAAAAAGGCTTCTTGTAAATTTTTAGTCTGTGACCATTGACAAGCAAGGGGATTCCTTCCTCATATATGGTTCTGATTTGAACTGCACCATTATCAAAAGTTTTTTCCACTATGTAAGGTCCTAACCATATTGTCATCATCTTGCCTTTGAAATCTTTAAACCTTGAATCATACAACAGCGCCAAATCTCGTTCTTGGAAGGTCTTTTATTTGATGTTCTTTTCATGCCATACCTTCCTTTGTAGCTGACCTACATTTGTGTGAAGAAGTGCTTGCATTCTGAACTCATCCAATCCATTTAGTTACAAAAACCTCTCTTTTTTGGCATTTGATAGATCTAGATTTAATTCAACTTCCATTCTTAAAGTATTGAATTCAAACTCAACTGAAAGTAGAGCCTTCTTACCATAGACTAGTTCATAGAAGGTGAATCCTGTTGTTGTCTTCCAAGTAGTGTTGTAGGCCCAAGTAGCTTCTACCAATCTATTTGCCCAATATTTTCTATTGCTGCTCACAACCTTGGTGAGGATTCTCTCTAAAGATATTCTAGTTACTTCAACTTGGCCATTCACCTGAGGGTGATAGGCAGTAAAAGTTCTATGCTTAATATTATGCTTCCTCAAAAGATTCTCAATGAGGTGAGAGGTGAATTGTGCTCCCTGATTAGTGACTAGTTCTCTGGGGTACCCAAACTTGTAAAACACATTCTCCCTCAAAAATTCTGCTAGTTTCTCCTCGTTTTCTACCTTCACTTATTTTGTTTCAGCCCACTTTGTCAGGTAATTAGTGCAGACTATGATATAATTCTTTTGCCTGGATGGTGGATCGATAGGTCCAAAAAAGTCCATGCCCCACTTATCAAATGGCCCAAGAGCCACTTAAGGGTGTAAAGGCATTTCATCCCTTTGTGTGGGTTTCCCCATTCTCTAGAACAGGTCACACTTGCTAGTGTATCTTCTGGAATCTTGATGAAGGGTAGGCCAATAGTATCCTGCCTGCAAAACTATGTAAGCAGTTCTCTTTGCAGCAAAGTGACCTTTGCATGGGCTGTCATGACATGCAGAGAGGATATCAAAAAATTATTCCTCCCTCACACATCTCCTTAGGATTTTATCGGGGCCTAGCTTCAAAAGTTTTCCCCCAATCCATGTGAAAGGTGCACTTTTTCTGATGATTTTGATCCTCTCCCTAAATGAAAGATTAGGAGGGAGTCTCCCAGCAACCATGTAGTTGGCTATATTAGCAAACCATGGTGAGAGTGATGATATGGCAAAGAGATGCTCATTTGGTAGCTGGTCATCCACCATTCCTTCTTCACCTTCAGGGAGAGCTAACCTAGAAAAAAAATCTGCAACAACATTCTCCTTTCCAGGTTCATCAACAATAGTAAAATAAAATCGCTACAAAAGTAAAAACCATCTAATTATTCTAGCATTAACATCCGGTTTGTTCATTAAATACTTGATATCTAGTTACATAATTCCTTGAATTTTTTCAAAGCATGGACAATGGCCAACATCTCCTTCTTAGTAACAATATAATTCAACTCGGCTTTGGACAATTATTTCTAATGAAATAAATGGCACAAGGGATTTTTTCCTCTAATTGTCCTAATGCTACCCCTACAACTTTTTCGGATGCATCAGTGTGGATGTGGAAAGGAAAAGTCCAATATGGACCTCGAAGGATGGGGGCAATAGTCAATTATTGCTTAATGAGCTTAAAAGCCTCTTGAAAAGGGTCAGACCAAATAAACACAGAATCCTTGGCCAATAAGCCAAATAATGGCGAAGGCATCTTGCTAAAATATTTGATGAACCTTCTATAGTAACCAGCTAAGCCTGAGAAACTACTGACACCTTTCTGCTTTTGAGGAGTAGGTACCCTTTTGGTGATAGTGATTTTGTTTGGGTCTACCTATATTCTTACTTGGGATATGAAGTGTCCTAATACAACCCCTGATTTCTTCAGGAGTTCACAGTTTTCTAGGCTCAAGGAGAGATGCATCTCAATGCACCTTCTTAGTACTTTACCCAAATTGGAGAGATCTTCCAGGAAGTCATCCCATATGGTGTGAAACCATCCATGTATATTTTGACAGAGTCATGGAATAACTCAGAAAAGATGCTCAGGACAACTCTTTGGAAGGTAGCTGGGGCATTGCACAACCCAAAGAGTAGGACTCTATAAGAAAAGGTACCACAAGGGTAGGTGAAAGTAGTCTTATCCTGGTCTTCAGGTTTGATTTGAATCTGATTGTACCCACTGAACCCATCTAAGAAGGAAAAGAACTTATTCCCCGCAAGGCCATCTAGGACCTGGTCTATAAAGGGAAAAGGGAAATGGTCTTTCTTGGTGAATTTTTTAAGTTCTCGATAGTCAACACAAATTCACCACTTCCCATTCTTCTTTGGGACTAGGACAAGAGGGGATACCCATTCACTGTCAGATATAGGATATATGAACCCTGCATCCAATAGTTTCTGTAGCTCTTCTTTGACTATGTCCTTCAGAGCTGGGTTCATCCTTCTTTGGGGTTGTCTCACGAGCTTGCATCCTTCTTTGATGTAAATGTGATGTCTGCATATTGAAGGATGCACCCCTTTCATGTCCTTGTAATCCTAATCAAATGCTGCAATATTTTCTTTCAAAAGCTTGCATAGCTACTTCTCTTCTTCATTCGAGAGGTTTGGGTTGATTTTCAGAGATCTAGATGGGCCAAACTCAATAGCCTTGGTGGTTTCAGAGGTTGTCTAAACTGCGTGCACTTCCATCCAAGGTTGGCTTTCAGACTCTTTGACTAAGGTTTCGAGAGGAATGTTAGTTGAGGACTGGTTTTGAATGGCATGATTAATGAGTTCATCTTCATCAAGCCGCCCCCTCTAAGGATAGTATCTATGGTACACATATGGGCAGTGTTATATAACTCATCTTCTTCATCCTCCAACCATATAGGGAGATCATGATCAACAGAAGGCTGGGCCGGAGGATATAACACTAGTTGTTTAGACAAAGGCCCATTTTTTATCGTCATGTTTTCAGCCCGACAACTAATATAAGCATTTGCAGTGGCTAACCAAGGTCTCCTTAAGATGAGAGGATAACCATTAAAATTTGTTTTTGGCTGTAGGACTAGGAAATATGTAGGATACTCCCATAAGTCAATGGTAACCATAACATACTCAACAATTCCTTCTGTAGTTATTGTGGATTTATCTGCAAGTTGTAGAACCGTTGTGGTTTTCCTCAAACTCCCTGGGAGATTGAGTTTCATCATAGTTTCCTTAGTCATGATATTGAAGGTAGCCCCTATATAAATCAGAGTGTTGGGGACAATGAAACCATCTATATTCACATCAAAAACTAGACTACTAGGGTCCAGGTACTTTGGAAAGATCACTTTCCCCGGCATCAAGTCAGATAGTTGTCCTACCACATTGATGGTGGGGTTATCTCTCTTCCTTCTCCCATGTTTCTTGTGGAAATTTTCTTTGATGAGCCTATTGTAGTTAGGGACATCCCTAATAGCATGGAGAAGTGGTATCTTTACACACAAATTTTCCAATTCTCCCAGGAGTTCAGTCTCCTCTAGGGTGTGCTGACTAGGGTGGATCAAGTGCTCAGGAAAAGGAGGTGGTTGGATCTGAGTGTTACATTTTTTCTTTTCCTCCTGAACCTCTACAGGTGGAGATGGAGGATGGTTTTCTGGGAGTACTCTTCCCTACATGAGATTAAACTCCTATATCTCCACAACATAATCTAGATAGGATGTTTCTCCACTGGGATCCTGATGTGCCTTCCTATTTTTCAAGTTTGGTTTGGGTTGTGCAGGTATAGGTAGCCTAGGTGGAGTAGCATGAGTAAGATGAGGTTGAGTTTGGGGCGGAGGCATTAGAGCAGGTGGTTGATTTTGTTGAGGCCTCCACCTTTGGGATGGATTGTTCCACTGAGGTTGTTGTAGAACATAACGCTTAAATGGTTGGTTTACTCATTGAGGATAATATGAAGGGTTGTAAGGCCAAGTAGGAGGTGTATACCACGATGGAGGAATGGGGGTTTACCAAGGTTGCATGGGTGAGCTCTGATTTTTGTGTTAGTAGGAGTAAGGTGCACCTTGCATACCTTGCTGATATGACCGAGGGCCTTGAGGCCTTCTCTGGTTGATGAAACATAGTTGCTCTGGCATTCCTTCCCCACCTTGATATACAAATTTTAGTCCAGGTAAGGAGGGACACTTTTCTGTGGCATGATTCTCCTCACAACCTAAGCAAACCTCTATGTCATTCAATGGAAATTCATTTCTTGGGTGCTTTCTGGTACATCTAGGACAAAATATGGCCATGGATCTCTCTACTTCCTCTTGCTTCCTTTTGACCTACATCGTGTCCATTTTCAAAGAAAAAGTGTGCAACATGTAACTCTTGAAGTCCTCTTGCATGTTTCCAATCTCATTTTTTATGAAGGTGGAAGAGGGAGGGGTATTGGATGTACTTTGGCTAGCTCTGCCCTTCTTCCTAAATTCCCTAGAATGGTTTTGGAAGATAGTTTTGATTGTTTCATAGGGTTGTTGATAGATATCTCCTCCTGTTAACATATTCAAGGTTTCTATCATCTCTTCATTGCTCCCTCGAAGAAGTAAAAGTTTAAGTGATGCAAGATCAAGAGTACAATTGGCTCTCTTATAGTTTAACTGAAACCTCTCTTCATAGTCCTCTAAGGATTCATCAGGTCCTAGAGTCATCCTAAATATTTCATCCTTAGTTTCCTTGGACCTACAGTAGTCTCTGTATTTGTTGTTGAAGGTCTCTTCCATCTGTGCCTAGGTAGTGATGCTATCCCTAGGCATACCCATGAACCAGTGCAAGGTTTCATCCTTAAGGGTGGATGGGAATAGCTTCAGTTTCTGATCATCATAAGTGTAGTCATAAGTCCTACAAACAACAACAAATTCAAACATGAAGGTGTCAGGATCCTCAGAGGTAAGTCCATGGAAGTGTGGAAGAGCTGAGGGGCTAATGTTTTTCATCTTAGTTTCCCCATCAACCTCTCTTATGGGAAAGGCTCTCTGGATCCCAACCATGGTTAAGATAGGTGAAGTAGGTCCATCAATTGAAACAAGGCCTTCTTCTTCTTCCCCAATAGGATCCTCAAAATATTCAAAAGGATCTCCTATAGGGGGTTCAGTATCACTGCCACCGATGAAGAGTGAAGGGTGGCTACGAGGTGATGTGGGAGCTTTAGGTAATATTTTTCTTTCATTATTCCTAGTCCTACGAGGCATGTAAATCAGATTTTTTTGTATTTTTTTAAATATTTCTGAAAGTACATGAAAAGAAAGGAAAGCAGAAAAGAATGCTAAAAACAAAATCAAAGCATCTACTAGACACCTCCCCGACAACGACGCAAAAATGTGGTGAGCCTTGGTATTGAACCAAGAATGCTGCAACTCCTAGGGGATGCCCTACTTTACTTTATCAACCCAGGGTTCGTACAAACTTGGAGGTGGCAGTGCTATATTCATAGCAGATGCAATCTGTTCATGTCATCCTCTTCTGCTTTACGAAAGGGTGCTATTTTTTAAAATATGATAAGAAATGGAAAGTGAATTGTTGGAAGGAAATGACAGAAAGAAAACTAACTTAATTTTTAGAAATTAAACGAAAAAAATGAAACTAATTTAATGTGCAGAAAGGAAATGACAGAAAGAAACTAAATTAAATTTCTGAAAAGAAATTGCAGAAAGGAAACTAATTTCAATTGCACTTAAATTTGGTAAATCATCTAAACACACCCTACTTATCTTATGCTCTATCGACCATGATTCTATCCATGTAGCTAAACTATCCATGACTTAATTCTGATTGAGAAAATGTTGATTTGCGGCTTGGAGGAAAGAAAAATGGCCAAAGATGCTAATGGAGGGCTCAACACATGAAACATGGCTTAGAAGTGGAAAGTGAGGGTTTAAACCTTATAAAACCTTATAATATGGTGCAGAAATGGCTTTAGAGAGGAATAATGTGAAATATGTGATGGAGGAAAAAGTTGTAATATGCGATGTCATAATCGCAATATCGCAAAATTAAAAGGATAGCGGAAAGGTTGTCCGAGAGCGGGAGCGAAGTGAGATGAGGTAAATCTTGAGAAGTGAAATTTGTGATGGGCAACGTGGCAATGCGACCAGAGGTGGAGCATGATTGAAATATTGCAATCAGCCGATAATAGCGGTAAGTGTTAAAGAAAAGAAAAAAAAAATGCGATTTGCGATGTGCAATGCAAAGTGGTGATGTGGAGGTGGGGTCGATATTGTAATCGGAGTTCAGAAGCGATAAGTGTTAAAAGAAACAGGGAAATGTTTCAGGTTGCGGTGAGTGATCTGCGATGTGGTGGTAATATCGCATCAGTGTTCAGAAGAAGTAAGTGTTTAATGAAACAAAGGAAAAGGTTGTTGTGAGTGATTTTCAATGTGGTGAATATCGCAATCGGCGTCGGGAAGCGGTAAGTGTTTGTTAGGTCCCCATAATTTGTTAGATTGGCAAGAAAAAATGTACAGGGGTAACATCAAACCAATCGTTGGAGTCTTAGTACCTAGCCTTCCTAGAGTCAGAGAGGGCTCTCTCTATACTTGTGTGAAATATGTAATTTTGTATGATTTTAGGGTTTTGATTTTAGGCTAGTTGTTAGGTTTAGGGTTTGTTTGTTTGTTTTTTTAGTTGGCTGGGTAGGTTGTTAAGAAGAATAGATAGAGTGAGAGAGGCTTAAGCCATTGGGTTATAGAGTCTACAAAAAGGTCTTGAAAATTTTAACAATAGGTCAGGGGTGCATCACAGGGCAAGTCTAACAAGGTCAAATGGATCTAAAAGCTTATGTGAGTGGAGTGAACATCAAATTTTGAGCATAGTAGGTGCAAAAGGGAAGTTAAGAATCCTTAAACAAATACCTTAACAAGAATGGCCTTTAAGATTAATAAGCATCAAGAAATAATCAAAGACAGGGAATATCAATAACTTCTTTGACCAAACCCTAGCAAGTAAGCATTAAGACAACAATCTAGTGAACTATAGAAGGCAAGAAAATTGTAAATCTTCTAGTGGTTTCACCTTCAAGCTAAGAAAAAATTTAAGATAAACATATAATAGAAACAAAAGAATAGGGAAATCCTAAATTCATTAATCAAGCTATAAATACCTCCAAAGCAACCATTTAGGATAAACAAAATGGCATGGCAAATCATAAACCTCTTTAGCTAAACCTAACCAATAATACTTCAAAGTGAAAGACCTCAAAAATAATGTTTAAGCTACATCAAAGAGCAGGTCCAACCATAAAATACTTTGATATTAGCTTTATTGAATCATTCTTAAGATAAACAAACTAAGTGGGACTAGAGAGCATTCAATAATTCTCTAATATGACCTGGCAGAGGAAAACATAGAAGTAGTAGAGAACAAACAGAGCTAAGGTGCCTCTAAACAACATTTCTTAGCCTAAAACTTTTGTCCTACTGCAATAGAAAGATGGAACAAAATGATAACATAAGAAAAAAAGAACTAAATAAGGAGCACATCACCATTAAATATGCTCATGAATCTTGCAAGTGAGCCTTCTCCATTGTCAAGCAAGTCAAGCCATCCACAAAAACCAAAGCCAATTTCTCTTCAATCTCAAAATATATGTATTACTATCAACAAACATCCAACATGTATAATGAGGCCTCAATGTTGTATTTAACAGGAAAAGAGGACCAAAACCCTAACTAGGGTTTCCAAAATGTCATAAATACATCATAAATGCTAAATTTTTCCATTAAGACCATGCAAGGCCCAAGGCACAAAATATCTAAGGAAATAAATGAAAAATAACTTCTAACACCTAACTTTGGAAAAAAATGACTTTGAGGCTCCTCAATAACTCCAAAATATCTTCTAGTGTGTTTTTTTGACTTTGCAGGCAAGGGCGCAACTTTGAGGTCCAAGGGGGCAGTGCCTGCTCCGAAAAAATAGGTCACCTTGCAGTTGAGTTTTGAAGGCCTTCCTCGTGTCGGAATGATCTCTGTGATAACTCATTGGAAATCTTGTCAAGTCTAATTTCCAAAAATTCCTTTATTTTTTCATTTGGTATCTATTTTCCTATCCAAAAACTAAATCTCCCTGGGCTGCTCAGGGCATAGCACCAGCTCTGAAAAATGGGCATAATGGTGAATTTTTGCATGTTTTTGACCCTTTTGGAGGACCAAATCTGCTCCAAATGATCTAAAATTTGGTGTGTGTGATGTAATTGGCAAGATGAACCCAAAAATTCAAACCAATCCTCAAGAAATTTCCCCAAAAAAGAGCACAGCGCCAGGGGCACTGCGCCCCTGGCACCTTAAATCAGTCAAAAACCAAAATAACCTTAAATCAGTCAAAAACCAAAATTTCCAAAAACTTGCCAAAATTTGAAATTACCTTCCTCATGATATTTGATGCATGTAGGGAAGAATCAGCTAGGATCTCACGATTTTCGTGGATTTTTTCCTCCTTGAGGGCTTTAATTTTAGCAAGGGATCTTTTGAGGTTGGCCCTTGCAATTTTATTTCTTAAGGCATAGTGCTTGGCTGTAATATCCCAAAATAGGGAAAATCTACAATAATGGGAATATCTTAAGATATTCCAAAATTGGAGATACAAAAACACATGAATATAATAATGAAATAGCAGTGATACATCAACACATAGGATGTAAGAAGATCCAAATAGCCATCATATTAGATCATAGAAAAAAATGCATACAATATCTTGAGGAAACAATCACTCAAGCTAGGAAATACAAGCCTCAAGAAACATGTACATGGAAAAATGAAGATCACTGCTACACAAAAAATTCCCAAGGCTATGATAGCACAGTTTTATTAGAGGAACTGCTGCTGGGAAGTGTCAATACACAAGTATATAAATATAGGTCCAAAAAAATGTTGGGAGTGAAGTTCTAGACTCCCACACTAAATTTCAAGACAATCCAGAAAGGATTTCCTGAAATATACAAAATGGAAAAAACGTCGGAGTTGCAGTCTCAAGACTGAGTAGCAGCTGTAACTCTAGAACTGGATGGATATGGTTGTAGATGATGCACAAGCTGAACAAGCCTCCTCCAATGGATCTTCCAAGTGAAAGGCTGATCCTAACACCGAAGATATCACCTTCCAAACTATCACTGCAACCCTCACTGCAGATGCTCACTGAAAATAACGTAGTCTAGGAGAGGGACTGCGCTGTATATGATGGAAAATGGTTGGCTTGATGCCAAAGATGGTGAAATCAGCCCAGATGCTTCCTCACTGATCCTCCAAAGGAAATAAGGCTTCCTCCTTTGAAAAATAAGCTCCGGAAGTGGTGTTGAGTAACCTCCACTGCAACACCTTGCAACACAACCCAACTCTAAACAGAAATAGCATTGTAGCTGAAGGAGGATGCTTGGCTTGAAGCCTGAATGTGGAGAAATGAAGAGAAATCTCCTTCAATAGGCCTCTCTTAAAAGGAGAAGGAATTCCTAAACAAGAATGCCTTGTGCTAAGCAGCATAGCAACTCTACTAAACAGCAAGAGAACGCACAATAGTCTAACCAGACCATAAAATCAATAATCCATAACATGAATAACAATGGCTGCCTTGCCCTCCTTTTAAACAAATGGAAGCCCTCTCACCATGGGTTCCACTCATTATGGTTTCCTCCACCAAGGAATCTTCCTCCCATTCATACTGCGTTGTTTCTCAAAGTGTTCTCCACCTCCTATCCCAGCGTTGTTGACTTGGTCAAACTTGACCTTGTCCACATGCAAATGACCCTTTTCACACATGAGGGTGTGAAATCTAGCTCCTATGATGATCCCTTTTCACACTATGAGGGATTTTATTCTTATTTCTGAAATTTATGGGCCTCCTTACCCATTTATTCAACTCCTAAGTGACATGAGAAAAATTTAATATTCCAATTAGTTGCATGCTAATTTTGGAATATTACAGTCCTCCCCTCCCAAATTTTGCTTGTCCTCAAGCAACTGAAAGGATAGAACTGAGAAGCCTCCTCTTCTTCCCCTGTATCATCCTCATATGATAAAATCCTCCAAGGATCAAGATGTTGTCTCATCAATATATCTCCAAGTTGTCCCTCCCAAATATGCAAGATAGCTTTTGGTGTGCATCCCAAATAGCTATCATCATGTAAAACATCCATGGAGGCAAAAATGGACTATCTAAAGGCCTTCTTGAGGCATGAGGTCTGATATAAATTGGGATTTACCATCCCCATATGAATCTCCCATCCCCAAGCTATCATCCATACAAAATGAGCCAACCTCCAAAATGGTAACTCATGCAAATCATCCTCCACATTGAGCTCCGTTAATGTAGGTGGGCTGAAAATATGATCATGGTAGACAAAATAGCCTACCCCACGCTGTCCTCATCTCCACTTATGATAAGTGTAGAGTATTTGTTGATCTTGGGCTACAATAATGTTTCCCTTAAGAGGCAAAATGAAGACTAGATCTTCAGGGATCTCCTCTCCAACGTTATGAAACATACTAGCCCAAATAATTCCATATATGATGAGTTGGAAATCACCATCATATGGCATCTAATCAATCCCATGGCCCACCTCATAAAAGAACAAATGTTTTGTTATGGTGGCCATATCACCTCTCATGCTCCCATTAGAACATGCAATACAAACAATGTGGGAAATCTCTCCCCCAAGGGACACATCCAACCAATGTGCCACTCCCCCAATCATGCTCCCAATAAAAATAAGAACAACAACAACATAAGGAACTACAATGAGAATCATGCTAGTTACCATATGAAGCAAGGGAGAAGGACAATGGTCCCTCAAATGTAGCCAACACAGTTTGACTCTCAACTGAAACAAAAAATGAAATGATGGGTGGCCTCCCCACCACTTGCTTGCTGCCCCAATCTCCTCACAAGTTTGGAGAAAGTGTATGGTGTATGGTGCAAAGTGAGCATGTTTTTCAAAAGATATACCCTCCCCAAGTCCTCCTAGGGAGTGACCATCACCAATACTGCTTTTGGCATCAAGTAGACCATGAAATCTAGAAGGAAGAATGCTTCCTCCTTAAACAATATCCTGCACATATATGGTTAAGGGTTGCACATACACATTATAAAAATCATTATGCAAAAAAATAGTACCCTTACCACATGTTTTTCCTATGCAAATGGAGTGGCTCATAGATGAGTCTCCTCTCATCCTCGAAGAGAAAAGAGGTGGTTGTGCTAACTCTTTCAAAGAGTTATGTATCTCCTCCATCTCTACATAATCCATGCATCTCCTCATATGTTGATATATCTCCTCCTCAAAGCCTTCCCAAAAATACCCTTCCATGATGGTGTGGTATGCTCTCATAGAATAAGTGTGGCTGAAAAGGAAATCTTCATGAGATGCTTGTAGCAACTTCTCCTTAAGCTTGGAAGCTCTAGATAAGAGGATCATACTATGATAGCAGATGACCCCATCTCCAACTGAATATCCCTCCTCATGTAGCTGGTCATCTAATATCATACAAGCGAAAATATCATTGGAATACTCCACCAAAATCTAGGAGTTCCAATATGGATCTATCCTACATAGTGATAGCACTGATGATCTCTCATGAAGAGCATATGTCATATGGTCATCCTCCTCTTTGACATCTCCCATGCCAAATATGCAAGTTGGAAGGCTACTATCCTTCCCATGCTTCTTCTACCACAAAACAGAATCTAAAGTGAGAGTGGGTAATGATGATGTTGGGAGAGTGCAAGCTTCTATGATCCATAACATTTTAATTATAAATCTTCCGGGAAATCACATAAGAAATTTAGGAACCATGTGATTTCCTGGAAGTTTTATAATTAAGATGTTGGGAGATTATCTCCCTCCTCATTTAATCCACCCAAGACTCTTAGTGCTGTACAATGACCTCCCAAGTTTTCCACTCCTATGAAATCAATGAATGGTGCCTAAAAATGTGAATCATCTCTCATAGTCTACTGATTCAGTGGTATCCTTGTTGAAATGTCTCCATGGAATGAGACATCAACATCAAGAGTAGACTGCATATATAAATGGACGGACTTGTCCCAGCCTTCACTGTGCAATCTAGTCTCCCTCTTCTGTGATTAAACCCTATGAAATAGATAGGGGTTTGTGATCCTCATCAAATGATGTTGGTCATCCTCCCTACCTCCTCCTTTTGTCTGCATGGTCTCACACTCTACCAGCAATGGCACATGATAATCGTGGGTTGTGCCTTGATCTCCACATATGAGATCCTGGGGAATTCTTTGCAATGATACAAGAACCCCTCTATTTGGAGCATGTGATCCATCTACCTCTACATGAGGTTCTAGATCTACTCTAGACATGACAACGATGTTGCCCTCCTCCTTATCAACATGTACGGGCAAGCTCCCAAGAATTGGATCCTCTTTTGAAAAAGAGATCTCCATGCCATCTTGTTCAAGAATATGAGATAGAGGTCTTGCCTCTAACGAGATATGATGCAAGATGTCAGCCTCCTCCATGGTTTTCTAAAGTGGATTTGAGTTTATAGTTCTCTCCATCACATGTAAGGGTTTGGTTCGTTTAGATTTGTTTAGCTTCACCACATGTGTTGGAGAAAGTTTTCCATCAAACCTTTCCACCAATGTCTTAATAAAGCTTGCATAAGAAGAAGTGTTTGCATTTTTCAAAGAAAAGGACTCAAATATCCACCATGCATAGGCCTTACCTTCAAGATGTAGTGCTGTAACTCTGATGGATTCATCTTTAGAAATTTGGTGATGCTGTAAAAAGGTGTCTAGCTCTTCCACCCAAGCTTCGGCTGAACATGTAGGTGAACCATCAAAAGTAGATAAAAGAAATCTACCCATATCATGTTGCTTGATTCTCTTCACGTTGATCTTGAAAAACTCTGGAAAAGTAATATGATCTCTAAACTTCTAAGTTTGAGATCCATACTCTTGCAAAAAATCACTAAGAGTTCCCCTCCTAGTCATTCCTTCTTCTTCCATCCCTCTCATGGAAATTTTGGGCATGTGACTGCACTGTGCATCACAGTGTGTGGCTGTAGGCTCACACTCATCATATGAAAATCTAGAGTTTGATTCAAATTCAAACCCTCTTGGAGATTCTCTACACATCTCCTTCCTCATCTTCTCAAGATCTTCATGAATTCTCTTCAAGGTCTGAGACAGAAACTTTGGAAGTTTCTCCTCCTTTCTTCCTCCAAAGAATGGAGTCTTCTTTCTATTCATCTTTTCTTCTTCTTGTCTTCTAGATAGCATATTGGCTAAGATTCCACAGGTTGAGCCAATATTATGCTCTTATGCCACTGTAATATCCCAAAATAGGGAAAATCTACAATAATGGGAATATCTTAAGATATTCCAAAATTGGAGATACAATGAAAAACGAACATAATAATGAAATAGCAGTGATACATCAACACACAATGTTAGTATGAATCTTAATTCCAAGCGTACGAAAAAAGACCACTTTAGCTGTGCATAACAACAACCCTAACAACAAAGATGGTTGCCAATATCTTCAGATCTGCAGTTAGGTGATCAAGATAAATGCTGCGAAAATCTAGATATATGCATTAGAAGACATTAAACAGTAGAAAAAACAAGATTTAATCCATGCATCCAATAGAGAAGACAAGAATATGTTGAATAAATTTTTGTATTAGGGGCATCTAGGAGGAAAAAACAGGAGGGTGTTCCCAGTTCTCCTCAGTGGGATGGGTTCTCGTAAGTCCTTGGCACTTTAGATCTAAAATTCCTCTCTCTTGATGGTGTAGAAAACCTAGACAAAAATGGTAACAAAATATGACTATGATGGTGGATTAATAGTCAGACCAAAATTATAGATCCAGAGTGATCTTTAGGCAACAAAAGGTGGTAAATGAATGGGAAAACCCGTCTATTTATAACAAAATATTGAGTTAGTCTAGATATTGGTGCATAGTTAAAATATTATTAACCAAATCAAGATCCAACTTTTATGGAATATTTTATTATATTTGTTGGAGGGAAAAGGAATTTGACTTGGGTCAAATCCCTTTATTTGTAAATAATAAATAAATAAATGATTTATTTATCATTTTAAGGATGTGGTTGAGTAATAATAAAATAAATAATGATTTATTTAATTATTTAAGGGTGATTTAGTCATATTTAACAAAGAATATTATTTAAATAAGGTTTAAATAACTATTCTTTAGGAAATAATAAGATAAATAATGATTTATCTAATTAATTTCCTTGTTTTGGGTTAAATATAACCAGAAATATTAATCAAACTACTGTTTAATTAATTACTCCTTGAGGAAAATCAAACAAATGTAGATTTATTTAATATTTCCTCATGGGGTTTCCTCTTTAGACCATAAACAACTTAATAAAGGTGGTTTACTAAGTTATTTTTATAGTGAAGAAATTTTACTTAGGGTAAAATTGGTCTTACATGGTATACTTGGATCCATCTAATGATAATAGGTTAGATGAAAAAAAAATGGTGTAACACATAGGATGTAAGAACATTCAAATAGCCATCATATTATCTCATAGCAACAAATGCATACAATATCTTTAGGGAATAATCACTCAAGCTAGGCAATACAAGCCTCAAGAAACATGTACATGGAAAAATGAAGATCAATGATACACAGAAAATGCCCAAGGCTATGATAGTGTAGTTTTATTAGAGGAACTGTTGCTGGGAAGTGTCAATACACAAATATACAAATATAAGGCCCAAAAAATGTTGGGAGTGAAGATCTAGACTCCCAAACTGAATTTCAAGATAATCCAAAAAGGATTTCCTGAAATATACAAAATGGAAAAATGGCCAGAGTTGCAGTCTCGAGACTGAGTAGCAGCTGCAACTCTAGAACTGGATGGAGATGGTTGTAGATGATATACAAGCTGAACAAACCTCCTCCAATGGATCTTCCAAGTGTAAGGCTGATCCTAACACTGAATATCTCACCCTCCAAACTATCACTGCAACCCTCACTGCAGATGCTCACTGAAAATAACACAGTATAGGAGAGGGACTGCACTGTAGATGGTGGAAAATGGTCGGCTTGATGCCAAAGATGGTGAAATCAGCCCAGACACTTCCTCACTGATCCTCCAAAGGAAATAAGGCTTCCTCCTCTGAAAAATAAGCTCTGGAAGTGGTGTTGAGTAACCTCCACTGCAACATCCTGCAACACAACCCAGCTCTAAAGAGAACCTGCATTGTAGTTGAAGGAGGATGCTTGGCCTAAAGCCTGAATGTGGAGAAATGAAGAGCAAGCTCCTTCAAGAGGCCTCTCTTGAAAGGAGAAGGAATTCATAAATAGGAATTCCTTGTGCTAAGCAGCACAATAACTCTGCTAAACAGCAAGAGAATGCACAATAGTCTAACCAGACCATAAAATCAATAATCCATAACATGAATAACAATGGCCTCCTTTCCCTCCTTTTAAACAAATGGAAGCCCTATCACCATTGGTTCCACTCATTAGGGTTTCCTCCACCAAGGAATATTCCTCCCATTCATATTGCGCTATTTCTCAAAGTTTTCTCAACCTCCTATCCCAACACTATTGACTTGGTCAAACTTGACCTTGTCCACATGCAAATGACCCTTTTCACATATGAGGGTGTGAAATCCAGCTCCTATGATGATCCATTTTCACACTATGAGGGAATTTATTCTTATTTCTGAAATGTATGGGCCTCCTTACCCATTTATTCATCTCCTAAGTGACATGAGAAAAATTTAATATTCCATTTAGGTGCATGCTAATTTTGGAATATTACATTGGCCATATTCTTATGAAGGCCAAGGTCTCTTTGTGTGTTTTCCATATGATCCTCAAAGTGTGTATTAGCCCTCTCTAACCAAGGTTCCAGATCATACTCTATCTCCATGGCAATCAGCTCACTTGGAGTGAGCTGCTCTGCCAATGTTGTTTCTTGCTCCTTCTCCTTGGCTAAGGCCTTCCACATCAACTAAGCAGCTGGACAAAGATAAAGAAAAGGTCATAGAGAAAGAAGAAGAAGATCAGCATGAGACTGAGCAAGAATTTGAACTCATCCATGTTGACAGTGATGATGAAAATGAGGCAAGGATCTCAAGCATTTTTCTCAAGAGAAGAGATGCCCAAATCAAAGATTTCCAAGCCAATCTAGCTAGGGCCAGGAATGTCATCCACTATTATGAGGTTGAAAACAAGCAACTGGAGACACAAAAGGCCATTTATGAGGTTAGGGAAATCTTCTTAGAGGTAGAAAACACATGCCTCTTTCCTCTTTGGTATGTAAAAGAAAAAGGTTCAACTTTGATAATTTTAGTGCGTTCACCATTGTTGTCATCATGACTGTCATCATCATCATCATCATTATTGGCATCCTCTTCATTTACATTTGCACTAGCATCTTGGATTTCTGATTTATCTTTCTCATCTTCAATGATATTTGATTCTTTGCTTTCTTGGCTGCTCTCATGGTTGCTCTCATCTATTTCCATGCTCTCTGCCTAATTTACATCTTCCATGCTAACATCACTGGATTTTTCTTTGCTGCTTTCTTTCCCTTGCACTAACATCTTCTGTCTCACTGACATTGGCCTTTTCATTTCCTTCCTGTGATCCTCACTGTGCTATTTACTACTATCATCAGCCTCACTTCCATTACTGTCATCTTTTCTATTTTCTTCATTTGTATCTTCACTGTCCTCAGGACCCTTATCAGCATTATTTTCCTCATTGACATCAGCCTCATCTTCCTCATCTGCACTGATTTCTTCATCATTGGTTTTTTCATCATTTCTTTCTACATCATTGTTTTCTGCATCACTTCCCTTATCACCACTATGAGCCTCACTGTTTTCACTGTCATCGTGGCTCTTTGTTTTACTGCCACCATCATCATCATCATTTTTGCTGCTTTCTTCATTATTTTCCTCATCTAATCCACTGACTTGTGCTTCATCACCATTTGTCTCACTGCCTTTATCTTCTTCACTGACTGATTTTTCATTGTTTGACTCCTCACTTTTTTCCTCTTCATTTTGTTCCTCATTGACATCTGGCTCCTCACTTTCTTCTTCTTAATTTCCTGACTCATTATTTCCCTCTCCCTCATTTTCTGATGCATTGTGAGAGGGTGATGAAGGAGGGTTGTCCTGAGGTGAAGCAATATGTGTAGATGGTGAAACATGCTCAGCAGGAGATGATGGAGGAGTAAGGAGAGGAGGATGAGATGATGAAGGCATGTTTTATTAAGGATGGGCTTGTGGATTAGGGAACACGTCATGGGCAATGAAAACCTCTTGCTGCAATTGATGCATCACAACCATTTTGATAAGAGAGTGGTGAAAGAGGCTCTTCATCTGCTGTGGATGGCCTCTCTTTTGTAAAATATAAGACATCTTGTCAATATTCCTGTAGAGGTAGTAGGGTAGATGCAACATCTTAACCCTAGTAAAATTCTTGAGCCACCTAATGTGATAGGAATAAAATTGGGAGAATCTTCCTTCGCATGTGAAATATTTCATAATGACCCTCATCACGGGTGCATACCTCTCAAGTAAATGTGAGAAAGCAAATATGGATTTATTGTAGTCTTTGTATCTGGGTTTAAGGTATGGCTCATAGTAGCTCATGTCTAAAATGGCCTTCTTTTCAATTTTTTACCCACACAAGGTATCCTAGTGGCAATAGCAATGGAATATGAAGACAACTGAAAGTTTACCCCTGCAAGGTTGACTTGTTTCTCATGTAGGTTAAGTATGAAAAGCCTAGTCAGCTCAGGGTGATCTACACCTGCTGTACTTTCTCACAAAATTCATAGCAGCCTACATTTTGGAAGTAGGAGAAAGTTAAGGGAGATGCATTTAGCTCCATTGTGTTTAGTGTTTCAAACCTGTTGATACTCCCACCTTTGTGTGGATTTCTCCTTGGCACTTTTCCTTCTCCTTCACTACCACTGTCACCTTCCCTCGACATTTTAACAACTCTATTTTGAACAAAACCCTAGGACTGCACAATAAAAATGAGATGAAGGGATGGAGGATGGAAGTCTTTGTAAGTGAATGATATGGATGGGTGAGTGAGGGTAAGGGTATAGGAATATGATTAAGAGGCAAAGCTTAATGACCACCCTTTGATGCTTTTTTAAACTCTACTTTTACACCTTGTACTTACGTCAATTTTAAATGAAGAAAGGGAAATGTAAAGTCAATCTGTTTTCGTTGTAAGGGACAAAGCTTTTAAGATCTGATGGATGACCAATTTCAAACCATTGCAACCACCCTAATTTACCCCTATTTTGACTGATATTTCCTTGTTTGCAGATGAGGGAGGTTTAATCAATTTTTTTTAAGCATGACATTTAGCTTATCTCCTTAGGGTTCCATTCCTTTAACCAAATGATAACAAAAAATTGGAGAGGAGGTGATGTCTTATACTTACCCCTTAAAGATGCTTAAAAAACCCTTGGAAGTAGTTTGAAGAAACTTAGAGTTGATTTGAGTGTTGAAATGGCTTGGAAGGCCCTCATGGCTAAGCGTGCAGTGCCCAGGTGAACGAGGAGTCAGGTCGGGCAAAGGTGCAACACCATGTGCCAGGTGCGCAGTGCCAAAGTTCTTTGTCAGGCATGTTGGGTCAATTGGGAAAATGCGCAGCACGTTTCCAAACGTGCAACGCCACCTCACAGGCGTGCAGTGCTGAAGAATTTTGCATAGGAGAAACAGGTAGGTTCACAGTTCCTGACTCCAGGCGCGCAGCACTGACCTAAACTCATAGCGCCGGGTAAACTTGTCCAAATTCACCTAGAAAATCCACAAACTTCTTTCCTGAACGCTCTCAGCTTTTTGCAAGGAAACAATAACTTGTTTGAGGTGTATAATTGGTCTTTATGGACTTAGGAATTTGATTTAAACCTTGCAAGCCACTTTTATAATGTTTTAAATATTTTTCACTTTCTTTCACTGATATTTCTTGACCTTTTCTTGCAGGTGACATGAATACTTTTAAGTGACTCTTCCTTTTGCTCCTTGAGAGTTTGACATGGTTATTTGATGTTTTCTTTGGAGGGCTGCACACAGTAGTATCTTCAAATTTCCCTGTGTTTTCCTTCATAATACTGGACTTATCCTTTTCACCTTTTCTTACTAACCATTTTTCACTGTTTGCTATGTAGGTTACTGAGATGATGAATTTTGAACCTCTTGTTTCTCCTTGAAGCATAATAAACTCATTTAAACACCTCTGGTGGATTTGACACATTAATACCTTCGAAACTCTCCTTTGACATGCACTGTGAATTCAAAATAATGCCTTTTACCTTCTTTGGCCACTTCTAATTTGCAGGTGCCATACAACATTGAAGTGGCCTTTCCTTTTATTCCTGAAGCTTGACATATTCATTTACACAACAAAAACCTTATAATCGCTTTTGGCTTCCACCTTGGAGCTCAACACCATGTTTTTCATCCTTTTGACCATTGAGTGTAGGTGACTTTAATACAATGATTTTCCCTTTCTTACTGATCTTGAGGCATGACAGGTTGAGCTTGGCAACTTTTTAGGATGCTTCTATATCCTAGTATCTCCAACCTAAAGTCAAATCATCTTTTGTTTTGCAAGTGATTAAAAACCTTTGAATTTTCCTTTCTTACTGATATTTATTTACATCCTTTTTCTTTAAGGCAGTGAGACATTTTACCTTGGAAAAAATTTGGGATGTTTGTACATAGTGGTAGCTTCTAAATATTCCCTTACCTGCACCATGGAGATCAACCTATATTTTGATCATTTTTGGCATGAAAAATGCCTTTGGACAATTTTGGAATCTTTACAAATAGTGACACCTTTAAAAATATTTTGCTATCATCATGGAGTCCAAACCATGGTTCACCTTCTTTGAACACTTTCCCAAAAACCTAGGTATCTGGAATGCTTGAAAACAATTATTAGTGTTGTCTTCTAAGTTCTCTATAGCCCTTTTAAGTTCATTCATTTTTGTCTAGTTCACCTCACATTTTCCCCCATTGCATCTATAATTTCTGAAAAACTTCTCTTCATGTTTAGTTTTTGGTGTGTCTCCTCCATGGTCATTTCTGCATTTGATCCTTGCTTGGCACACTGTTGTCTCAATCAGGTTCAAAAAAATGATTCTCCTTAAGACCAAGTGCTTCTTGTCTTCCTTGCTGCAAGATGTCTTCTTTTAGGAACACACCATTTACCTTATCAATTTACTTTGTTGATTGACCTCTTGACACTCTTGCAGAAGTGCCAAGTACATTTACCTTTTGTAGAACTTGAATTTGACAACGTATTCTTCTTTGGAGACTTTCAAGCCTTTTTTGGATAACCATGTGCTAATCTTCTATCACATCTGAGCCAGATTATAGCACATGAAAATAAGTGCTTAAAACATCAATAATGACCTTACAACCTGTGAAACACTAATGACCTAGTGGGAGGATCCTTTGACCTGGTCTTTGACTGAAAATTGGCTTGGAGTCTTCAAGTGTAAAAACAGAGTATTGACAAAGTGGTGTATTGAAGATCCAAAATCCAATGTACTTGATTTATCTAAAGAGCCTACAGAGATAGTTTTGAGACCATCAATGCTTAAGAAAATTGGTGAATATGGGAAGGAATAGGCTGATTGGCAACCCTAGATGGAAAGTGGAGTGATGGGCAAGGGAAAAATAGAGTAATGAGGTTATAAGTGGGAAAAAGAGATGGAGATGAGTGGCACAAGTCCATAAGGATTCCTTTAGGAGTGGTAGGGTGACCATGGAATGACAAAATGGTAGAATAGTGAAAAATTTTCCGTAAGGATAATGAAGGCAGTGAGATTTCTAAAACTCATAATATTCAGGGAATTTTGTTTTTAGAAATCTAGAACCAATATTTATTCATCTACAGATAGTAAAAATTACTGATGATTAACAGTGTTAATAGGAACAACTTAAACCATGTGGAGTGTGAAATGCGAAGTAAGATAGCAGGGATTTCGAGGAGGAAGGTAGAGGTCGAGTTTTTGATGGTTTTTGAATGGTTTTTATGTGTTCTACATTAAAAATGGAAAGGTAACTGTGAATAACAAAACAAAGGAATAAGGTGATTCGAAGGGCTTAAGTGTGTTTAGGGAAAAAGTTGGGTGTAGTAATTGCAAATAAGAGGCAAAGGAGGAAATGGAAGTGTAGAAACAGTGTTCAGGTCATGAAGGAAGAGAGGGAAAATGAAGCGGGAGGCACCATGGAGTTGCTTTGGGACTTTAACAATGATTCTTGCAATCAATCCTGCTAACTTATGCGAAAGAAATAGGCAAATGCGTAAAAATATAGTGCAAATGAATACTGAAAAATGGTAATGCAACTCTACCTTTAACCTCAAAAATAGTAAACAGAAACTAGTTTTTGGGCTTGTGGGAAGGTTCACCCTCGTCAATCTCTATTGAAAGAGATGAGAAGGGGGTCTTGATCTACAAGTTTTCTTGGTTTTTTTCTATTCTAATACTCACAAGAAAAGGAAAAACTACAACAGCCTACTAAAATCAAAACTAAGCAGAAATTAGAACATAAATGAAATTATTAGAAGCAGAGCTAATGAAATGAAAAAAAGCAAAGAAAAAGTACATGTGGATTGGGCCCTAACCCACAAGCCTAGCTCTATGAAACTTAAATCAGTAAAATGAAATCTGTTTTCTCATTTCATAAAAGAATAACCTCATACATCTATGAAATTTTGATCACTGAAATAATAAAAATCTCAATAACTTACAACACAGTTCCAACTAGAATCAAGTGGAATTGACTAACTCCTCCTAGCTCTAGCTTTGCTCTACTTATTCTATAGGGCAGCTACCAACAGCTCCCTTGAAAAATGGTGACTGAGTCCACTTGACTCCAAGTAAACCAAGATTGATTGCTCTCCTCATTGAGTTACTTGACTGCCTCTGGGATTTGAATTGCTAGAGAGAATCCATGGGATCCTTTGGCTGCCTTTGGAGTTTGAATGGCTAGAGAGAATCTCTAAGATCCTTTAGCTACCTTTGATAGTTAAGGGGGGTAGAAAATCCTCCTATAATTTCTCCTTGCTGTCTCCTCCCAGTCATTATGATAAAATCCTTATAAAAATGCTTAATAATTCCTGGTTTTGTGCACTCAACCTCATATTAGGTACTCAGAGTATGTTAACCTTAATCACCAGCTATACTAGCATCATAAAACCAAATAATAATAAAAATTCAAGAAAAAGAGGTATAAGAAGGAAAAAAGGTGACCATTAACCCCTCCAAATATGTCTAATGATGGAGCTCATCACCTTAAAAGGAGTGGCACCTCCAGAGTGGCTGTTGGATGCATATGCACCACTAGTGGGAAACCGTCGAAGGATCTGGGAAAATTTATCCATCATCACATGTAATATCCCAAAATGGGAATTCACAACAAAGCCTACTGAAATAATACACTCCTTGGAAATATGTGCACTGAAATGAGTTTGCAGCTCCTTTATTCCTTAGATTAGTGGATCTGGGGTCTAGATCTAAAAGGAGAGCAAAAACAAATCAAACTAGGTGTGGTAAACAGATCTCCCACCACCTAGTCTAGCTAAAAAACACCCTAGAGAGGGGCTATAGCTATGTGCAACAAGCTGCTTCAGAAATAACGCAGTTTTGAGAGCATGAGAAGGAGGTTAATAATAAAGATCAAATTTTAAATATACGGTATAAAATCAGATCCATAATGATGCTCTTATATTATGCAACAAAATGTAGAAGATAGAATAGAAGAAACTCCTCAGAAAAGAGGGCTGCAACACATGTATTTACTGCAAAATGGCTTAACAGTTTTTTTTTATGAGATCTGCAGTAGTTGTATGTTAAAATTCAGATATAGAGCATATCTGTGTACAAAATATTAGATCCATTTCAGATCTGTACACTAGAAAGGCTCTTTTACAAGATCTCCTTGGGGTTTTGATCAAAACATGCAATACAGAGACTAGATTTGAGTTTAAAGTAGTAGATCTACAATATTATTTAGAAATTTATGAAGATGTTTTACATTAGAAACAGATCATATCTATATAGAACATGGATCAACAAGCTAATCCATGGATCAGCAAAGTGAAAGGAAAAGCCCAGCACTAGAGATATTTTCTCAAAAAGGGGATCAAAACACCCTACAATTCCTTCTCTGAAAATAACGCGGTCCTGGAGGGGAAACTGTGTTGTAGCTTGAAACGATGAGTTGGCCTACTGCCAAGATATGAAATATCAGCTCCAAAGGTTCAGAAATATCTTTCCCATGGGATAGAAGACTTTCCCAGTGAAAAGAAACCCTGAAATGGCCTAGATCTAAGCAGATCTGACCTCCACTTGCTACGGCTTACAAGGACAACCTAATCCTAAATAGGATCAACGCTGTAGTTGAAAGGTGAGCTTGGCCAAATGCCTGATAGTGGGTGAAATCAATGAGAATCCTCCAAGTAATCCTCAATGGAAGAGGTGGGATCCTTGCATAGGAAATCCCAAGTGCTAAGCAGCACTATTCTTAGCTAAACAACAGAGAATGGTATGTAATATTCCCAATTAGCCACTGCTAGTTGGAATATTATACTTGCTCCATTTTTGCAGTAGAAGAGTAGAAAATCAATAAAAAAAATCCCAGTGTGAAAGGGGATCATGTTAGGAGGATAAATAAAGCTACCTTGGTGTGAAAGAGGTGAACTAGATCCTGTTGACCAAGTCAACAACGCTGCTACAAGAGGGAAACCAACAAGGACAGTGCAGTTTTGAAAGGGGAATATTCTCTAGGAAGCCACCACATCAATGAGTGGGGTCCAGGGTGAGGAAGCTCACCAAGGATAAAAAGGATGATATAGAAGCAAGGAAGGCATTCAATAATCATATTTGTTTGGTCTTTTGAGTGATTTCAAGCTTCATCTATTTAGCTGTAGTTGCAGCATTGTTTAGTGCAAAAGAATTCTCATGCAGGAATTCCATCTTCACCTTTGGTCTAGCTGGTTGTGAGATCAAGAGGGAAGGTCCTGAGCTTATTTTCCATCATCTAACTTGAGGAAATTATTTTTTCATCATCTACAGTACATTCACTTCCAGTAACTGTGCCTTTTCTGCAGGTGCAACAGTTGCTGGGTTAAACCCTTCTATTTTTGTGCTTGCTTTGGAGGAGGAGGTGTCTATTTCACTCCGAAAGGCCTGTTGAAGAAGGAATTGGGCCAGTTTATGTATTATTCACCTATTTTAGATCATATTCAGTATTTTATAATACTGATTTGTAGTGTAATGCGTTATTTTCTGCAGTGCTGCATTTTATATTGCTATTTTGCCGAAAACCCTTGCCGAGATGTTCTAATGTGCTTGTAAAAGAGGTCAAACCTCTCATTTCTGATTATATGATTAATGAAAGCTCCAGATCTATATTTAATCATATTTTTCTATAGATTCCCTAATAAAAATTACGCTGTTGTAGTCTCCAATAACTCTATTTTGTGGAGTCATGGGATTGGGGTGCTTTTGAGCATATATGAGCCGAGGAGATCTGTTTAGTGTAGCTAGAATGATTTTTTTCTGATGCCATTTCATATTTAAGCTAAATACAACATATATAAGAGGATCCAAGTCCTTTTTTTTAATTTTTGTTGCATGGTTTTCCTTATACATCGTCCTCATTGGAGGTATTGCAGAAATGTCTGAAAAGGAATATTACAGTGGTATCAGAGCTCTGCTCTTGGCTCAGCTTGTGGGGATAATCTATATTTAGCATGGAGGAGGAAGATATTTCAAATCTCCTACTTCAAACCCTACATAACATTGCAAGGGACCTCAAGGAGATGAGACATGAAGGGGATTCTATAGGGTTTTGCCATGAGGCAAGCACTGGCACTTCAAATGGCATGGGGCATTCAGTTGCACCAAAAAAATCTACCATGCCTTCATTTATAACTAGAGGAGATGAAAAGGAAACCTTGGGAGAGTATTTTGAAGAATATGAACCACAATCTCAAAGGTTCAAAGAGCACTTGAGCTTTTAGGAGTTTTGTCGGATCAAGGATGGAAGGAGGGTTAATCCTCATCAAAAGGAGGAGAACTTGAAGCAGGGATCAGCCCTACAGTGCAGTATGGTAGGGTTCTTCTTTCCCACATTTTATGGGACACCTAAGTTTTTAGCCAAATCTTGGGTGGAGAAGCTGGACACATACTTCCAGCTCAATAAGGTTTCTGAAATAGAAGCCATCAAGATAGTTGCACTGCACCTGGAAGGGGAGGCTTAAGAATGGTGGTTTCATGGATTGACCACACTTGGGCATCATCACATTACTTCATACTCAACTTTCACTAAGAAACTAGTGGAGATATTTGATCCAGGAGATCCGGAAGCCCATTTTGTCAAGATAGCCAAGCTCAAACAGGAGGGAGATCTTGAGAATTATATTGTTGCGTATTTGCAGCTTTCAGTGATGGTATTGAACCTCACTATGAGAAGGAAGGTATGCATTTTTATTAATGGGGTGGCTGAACCATTGCAGGGTTGGTAAAATCCACTAAACCAACCACACTCCTTGAAGCCATGGAGAAAGCTAGAGACCTACAACACATCTTGCCCAGGGCAAGGACATTATTGTAGCAGGAAACCTACACAGGACCAAAGAAGACAATCCATGTTTTGGAGAGAGAATGTGTTGTAGAAAGGACACATCATGTCAAGACCTTCTCCAAGAAGGATTCCAGTGTTGTACCATCCATAGAAGACTTTGCTCCAAGAGGGGGAGCTATTGCAGTGTTAAGAGGGGTCCCACAATATCTGACTTTGATATTGAGAGGGCCATCCAAGAGCTGCTAGCTCTAGGACACATCCGGCCTAGTACTAGTCCTTTTGCTTCTTCTGCGGGCTTAGCAAAGAATAAAGATGGCACATTGAGGATGTGCATTGATTATAGGGACTTGAACAAGAATACCATGAAAAAAAGGTACCCTATACCAAGGATCGATGAACTCATGGATGAGTTGAGGGGATCTAAATACTTCTCCAAGATTTATTTGAGATATGGGTATCATCAAATCAAGGTAAGAGAGAAATATAACCCCAAGACAACGTTCAAATGTCATTATGGGCATTTTGAGTTTCTGGTAATGCCATTTGGGTTGACCAATGCCCCAACAACTTTCCAATCTTGCATGAACCACATATTCCGTGGTCATTTGAGAAAGTTTGTATTGGTCTTCTTTGATGATATTCTTATCTACAGCCGCACTTGGGAGGAGCACTTGCAGCATATTGAGACAATTTTACATATCCTCAAGGAGTAGCAATTCTATGCCAAGCTCTCCAAATGTGAATTGCACCTCATAGAGATGTTGTATTTGGGGCACATCATAGGAGTAGATGGAGTGAGGGTACATGAGGAGAAGATACAGGCTATCAGAGATTTGCCTAAACCTAGAAATGTTACAGAACTCTGAGGATTTGTGGGTATATGCACTTCTTATCGAAAGTTTGTGAAAGGGTTTTCACAGCTAGCAGCACCACTCACAGAATTGACAAATAAGGGAGCTTTCCATTGGACACCTACAATGCAGAGGGATTTTTACAAGCTCAAGGAGGTAATGAGTAGTTGTCCTTTTTTGGTTTTGCCTAATTTTTCTCAACCATTTGTTCTAGAATGTGATGCATCAGGTGAAGGGATTGGAGTAGTCCTAATGGAAGGAGGGCATCCTATAGCCTTTGAAAGCAGGAATTTGATTTCTCATGAGAGGTTATACCCCATCTATGATAAAGAAATGTTGGATATCATGCATGCATTAGCCAAAATCTGGCAATACTTGGTGGGGAATAATTTCAAGATGAAGACTGACCATAACAGTGTTAGATTCTTCCTTGAACAGAAACAACTCTAGGAGAGACAACAGAAGTGGGTGAGAAAATTCCAAGCATATGACTTTGACATAGAGTATGTCAAGGGGAAGAGCAATGTTGTAGCTGATGCTCTATCCAGGAGGCCTACAACGCTGTCTTTGAGGGGCATGGATGCAGATTGGAAGGCTCAACTTTTAGTTGAGTATTCCAAAGATTATTTTTCATGTGAGATACTTGATGGGGTGGTATCAGATGAGAGGTTTAGGGTGATGGATGAGATCATCTATTACCAGGAATAGATCTTCTTGGCTAAGAATTCCAAGCTTAAGGAGAAGATCTTACTGGCATCACATGATTCCCCACTTGTCAGGCATCAAGGTTTCACAAAGACTTATAGGGCCATAAGAGAGAGATTCTTATGGAAGGGTCTCAAGGAGGATGTGATCCGACATGTCAAAGAGTGCACCATTTGTCAGTAGAACAAGGGAGAACACACCCACCCTGATGGATTATTGTAGCCACTACCTATTCCGGATGGGAAGTGGGAAAGCATCTCTATGGATTTCATCACCGACCTACCGACAATACAGGGTAAGGATTGTATCTTTGTAGTTGTTGATAGACTAACAAAGTGCTCTCATTTCTTTGCCATTTCTGCATAGTATACTGCTTCACAGGTACCTGAGCTCTTCTTCAGAGATGTATTTAGACTCCATGGTCTCCCAAGCACCATAGTGAGTGATCGGGACAACCACTTCATGGGTGGATTTTGGAAAGAACGTTTCCGGTTAGTGGGGACTGATTTGACTCCAAGCACTAGCTATCACCCCCAAACCGATGGACAGACCGAGATAGTGAACAAGTGGCTGGAAGGCTACTTGAGGAACTATGTAGCAGGGCAACAAAGAGATTGGTTGCATTGTCTCCACTTGGGAGAGTATTGTTACAACACTACTCACCATATTTCTATTGGCATGACTCCATTCCGGGCCTTATATGGGTATGAGGCACTCTCATTTTCTGATGTTATTTTTGGGGCAAGTAAGGCTCCAAGGGAAAAGGAATGGATTCAGGAGAACCAAGACATACTTCAGGCACTCAAGAACAACATTGCTACTGCCCAGAACCAACAGAAGATGTATGCAGATCGAGGTCGGATAGAGAGGTAGTTTGAGGTGGGGGATCTTGTCTATCTGCGTCTTCAGCCTTACAAACAGTCCACACTCAAGGAGAAGGGAGCTGAAAAGCTCAAACCACGTTTCTATGGGCCATATTGGGTGATCATGTTTGTCGGTAAGGTAGCATATGAGCTGGAGCTTCCTAAGGGAAGCAAGATCCACAATATCTTCCATGTCTCTTGCCTCAAGAAGGCCATTGGAAGGAAAATAGTTGCCAACATGGATCTCCCCCCTATTGATGATGAGGGCCACCTAATTTTGTAGCTAGAAGCAATATTAGACACAAGGGAGAGGCAGCTAAGGAACCGAGTCATCAAGGAATATCTGATTCGATGGAGGAATCTACCAGATGAGGATGCCACTTGGGAGGGAGAGAAGATCTTGCAACATCCTTCTTTACTACTTCTTGTGGGAAAGAAACTTTTGAGCGGAGAGGACTGTAATATTCCCAATTAGCCACTGCTAGTTGAATATTATACTTGCTCCATTTTTGCAGTAGAAGAGTAGAAAATCAATAAAACAAATCCCAGTGTGAAAGGGGATCAGGTTAGGAGGATAAATAAAGCCACCTTGGTGTGAAAGAGGAAAATGCGGGTGAACTAGATCTAGTTGACCAAGTCAACAGCGCTGCTACAAGAGGGAAACCAACAAGGACAACACAATTTTGAAAGGGGAATCTTCTCTAGGAAGCCACCACATCAATGAGTGGGGTCCGGGGTGAGGAAGCTCACCAAGGATAAAAAGGAGGAGATAGTAGTAGGGAAGGAATTAAGTAATCATATTTTTTTGGTCTTTTGACTGATTGCAAGCTTCAGCTGTTTAGCTGTAGTTGCAGCACTATTTAGTGCAAAAGGATTCTCATGCGGGAATTCCATCTTCACCTTTGGTCTAGCTAGTTGTGAGATCAAGAGGGAAGGTCCTGAGCTTATTTTCCACCATCTAACTTGAGGAATTTCATTCTGCACCATCTACAACATAGTCACTTCCAGTAAATGCGTCTTTTCTGCAGGTGTAGCAGTTGCTGGGTTAAACCCTTCTATTTTTGTGCTTGCTTTGGAGGAGGAGGTATCTATTTCACTCCGGAATGTCTATTGAAGAAGGCCTTGGGCCAATTTCTGTATTATTCACCTATTTCAGATCATATTCAATATTTTCTAATACATAGTTGCAGTGTACTATGTTATTTTCTACAGTGCTGCATTTTATACTACTATTTTGCCGGAAACCCCTGCCGGGATGTTCTAATGTGCTTGTAAAAGAGGTAAAACATCTAATTTCTGATTCTATGATTAATGAAAGCTACAGATATGTATTGAATCATATTTTTCTATAGATTCCCTAATAAAAATTACTTTTTTGCAGTCTCCAGTAACTCTATTTTGTGGAGTCATGGGATTGGGGTGCTTTTGAGCATATATGAACTGGGGAGATATGTTTAGTGTAGATAGAATGATTTGTTTCTGATGCCATTTCTTATTTAAGCTACATACAGAATATATAAGAGGATCCAATTCCTTTTTTGCGTTTATGTTGCATGGTTTTCCTTATATAGCGTCCTCATTGGAGATATTGCAGAAATTCTTGAAAAGGAATATAACATGGTATTTGTCTAAACATACAAGATACTTAGAAATATGCATAATCAAAAACCTTCTCCTGCTGATCTCTTCCTCCTTTTATAAAATTTAAGCCTTGTCAAAACCTAAACCACTTCAATGAATTAGCTCCTTTCACATGAGGAGCCTCCATCTAAAACTGCGTTGTCCATCCATGAGGTGCATTGAATCTAGACTGCGTTGTAGATTTGGTCAAGGTTGACCCAGTCTCATAGCTCAAACCCATTCACACCTGCAAGTATTTTGTTTACATGCCCCATATTTATCCCTATTCACATGGGCATTGATTTATTCAGTTATTTTCAGGAGTAATACATGTCCTCCTTTATTCATGTATTCAAACAATAGGAAATGAAACAAAAATGTATATTCCTCTTAGCTTAGGCTAAGTAGGAATATTATAGTCCTGCCCTCCAAAATTTTTCTTGTCCTCAAGCAACTAATAGGGTGAGTGCTGCAACACTTCTCCTTCTCCATTAGTGACACCATCATCGATCAAGATTCCATCATGAGCCAAGTGTTCACCAATCCAAGCCTCCATGAACTTTTCCTCCAAAATCATCATGAGATGTACAAAATCCATCCCACAAGGAGTCAAGAACTCAACAAAAACAAACATGGTTGGTCCTATACTCTCTCTAAAGCATGTAGCATAAGGTGCATAGAGATTTTCCATCCCATGTGGTACATAAAAACTGCCCATCCTCTCTCCAACAATCCCATGAAAAGTACAACTATATCATTCAAGTATGGAAGCATAATGACATATATACAAACAAAAATTTGAGCATGAGGAGGTGGGTCAAATTCCCACATAGGGTGCCAGCGTAGTGTATCTCCTGCCTGTATCAGATCAAGGTATGGTAAGTGGTTTCCCCACCACTTACTTGTTGCACAAGCTATCTCACCATGGCTGAAAGTGTGAAATATGTTTGGTGCCTTTGGGAAGCACCCATCATGAAAAGGAATCTCCCTTTGCATAGCAGGGGTGTGGCCAAGTTCAGAATTTGCAGTGGCCCAAAGTTTGCCATGAGATTCATATGGTACAACACTCCTCTTGGGAGCCATGGCTTGCAAAAACATGGTGAAAGAATACATCAAATTAGAAAATAAAGCTTGCATTACATATTTAAATTTCTCACCATCAATGTTTCTTCTAAACATGGAATTGTGCACAAATGTTTCTCCCTTTTTAAGAGAAGGAAGAAATGACTAAAATGACTCTTGCATAGAGTCCTTTGGCTACCCAAACTCCACAAATATTTTTCATTCTAGAAAATGTTGATGTAGCTCTCCTCCAAAGCCTTCCCATTCAAAACATCTCATCATAGTGCTGTAGATATTCATAGAATAGGTAGGGCTGAAACAAAACTCCTTGAAGGCCCTTTGTAGCATCTCCTCCTTGAGCTTGGAGGCTCTAGGCAAGAAGATCCTATCATAATGATAGATGACTCCCTCATGGATTAGATAGCCCTCTCCATGCACTTGTTCATCAAGCATCATACAAGTGTAGAGATCCTTGGAGTAATCCACCAATAGCTGGGATCTCCAATATAGATCTACACTCCCCAACAAGGATAGCGCTGATGATACATAAATAAGGTTGCCTGCCTTGTTTCTAATCTCTCCTTTGACATCTCTTATGACAAAGGTACAAGTAGGAAGGACATACCTCCCCTTTTCCTCCTCCAACAGCGCAAAATCAGAAATGTAGGATGATGAGGATGATGAGAGAGGAAAATTCCCCTCTTCCCAGTGCTTACTTAAGCCTTCTAGCGTTGTAGTTGTGCCCCCTAATGCTCCCTTCCCTCCTGGATCTGATTTTGGAGCATCAAGTAGTGAGATAACGCCCACTAAAACTAAATATGGTGGCCTCCCTGGTGGTTTTCCACTAGATGGAAATGTCCCTGGAAAGAATCTCATAAACATGAGAGAAGGGACAGTGAGCTCCTTGTTTCCACTATGCAAATCCATCTCTATTTTCTATGTGGAAGTGTTAGGTGAGGGGTAAGAATTCATGCCTCTGATAATGTGAGGTGTACCAATCTTTTTGTCCACCCATTCCATTTTCAAAGCCTCCCAATTAGTGGTGACTTTCCCCAATGCAATCAGCCATTGAAAACCAAAATAACATTGGTGTCTGGTATGTAAACTACAAATAAGTGTAGGATCCCATGGTGACTGTCAGTGATGGAACATAATGCATGCATTGCATTGTTCTATTTCCTGGGACTAGAACAGAAAATCCCTCAAAGGTATTAGTGGGTATGGCCCTCCTTTGCACAAGATGAGCATCAATAAAGTTGTGGGTGGCCCCACTATCAATAAGAACAAATACCCTATGATTCATGATTGAACCTTGAACTCTTAGGGTCAAGTACTTAGGTACTCCCCTCAAAGATGCAATATTTCCTCCAATAGGAGAAAAATATCCACTCCCATCTCCTGATGGTGATGGATCTCCCTCAACATTGTCAACGCTGTGACATTTCCTTGGTTCATCATCTTCTTCTTCCTCCTCAACATCTAAGAAGCCTTATATTTAGTGTGATTTCCCAACAACACATCTATGTCCCGGTGCCCATGATTCTTGGCAAGTGAAACATAGCCTATTCTTTCTTAGCTCCCTCCGAACTTCAATATCAAGAGGCTTCTTGGATGAGCTCTCCTTGGAAGGAGTAGCTTTCTCTTCCTTCCCCTTATAAAGGTAAGAGGGCTTGTTCTGGAAAGTTTCCTTTGCTTTTGGCAAGGCATCTTGAAGGTCTCTAGCCCTCTCAATGGCATCATGCAATGTGATAGGCTTGGTAGATTTAACTAACCCATGCAAAGGTTCATCCAAGCCATCGATGAACATGTACACCCTCCTTGCTGAAAATAGATCACGAACCATAACAGATAATCTCAGAAACTCAGAGATATAAGATTCTGCATTAACTAACTGCTTCAACTTTGCAAGGCTCATGAAAGGTGCTTTTGGATCCTTTATGTCAAACCTCTGCACTAGTATTCTAGTAAATTCAGAATAGGAAATCACATTGGCATGGCCCAATGTAGACAACCCATGGAACCACCAATTGTGTGCTTCACCTTCAAGGTACAACATTGCAATCTTGATGGATTCCATTTTAGGGACTTTGTTCAACTGGAAATAGATATCCATATTTTCTACCCATGCCTTGGCAGAACTAGTGGATGACCCATCAAACTTGGGTAGAAATAATCTGCCCATAGAGTGATGTCGATCATGATTCTGAGTGAATCCACCATCTCTGTACTGATGCCTTGGTCTTCTTTTGTCCTTAAGATGACAAAAATCTTGAAAAAATAGGTGGTCCTTGAATCTCTGATTCTGGGACTCATACTCTTCAAAATAGTCTTCAAGGGATGCTTGCTCATGAAGCGCTTCATTCTCCACAACCAAAAAGGTAGGCATAGTAGAACGTTGTGGAGCTTGTGGCTGGTTCACTAGTTGATCATTCTAGTGGTGAGACATGCCAGATCTTTCCACGGGATGAGGCCTTCTAGAAGACTCCTTGAGCCTATCTAGTCTCATCTCTTTGATCTCTCTAGCAATATCTTGCATGGATACCAAAAGAGTTCTTGCAAACTCTTCTCCTTCTTTATCACTTCCAGTTTTAGGGGCTTTACCCTTGTCTTGATCATCAGTGGTGTAATCAAATTTCTTGTGACTTATATTCTGATACCTCTTCTCCCTCTCAGTAAGAGGCTCATATTCTTCTGAAATAATGTTGGCTTTGGCTCTTCAATGAAAGCACAGGCTGTGCCAAGAAATGAGCTTTGATACCACTGTAATATCCCAAAATGGGAATTCATAGCAAAGCCTACTGAAATAACGCACTTCTTGGAAATCTGTGCACTGAAATGAGTTTACAGCTCCTGGATCCCTTATATCAGTGGATCTAGGGTCTATATCCAAAAGGAAAGAAAAAAAAAATCAAACTAGGTGTGGTAAACATATCTCCCACCACCTAGTCTAACTGAAAAACACACTAGAGAGGGGCTATAGCTATGTGCAAAAAGCTGCTTCAGAAATAACACAGTTTTGAGAGCATGAGAAGGAGGTCAATAATAAAGATCAAATTTTAAATATACGGTAGAAAATCAGATCCATAATGATGCTCTTATATTATGCAACAGAATGTAGAAGATAGAATAGAAGAAACTCCTCAGAAAAGAGGGCTGCAACACATGTATTTACTGCAAAATGGCTTAACATTGTTTTTATGAGATATGCAGTAGCTTTATGTTAAAATTCAGATATAGAGCAGATCTGTTTACAAAATATTAGATCCATTTCAGATCTGTACACTAGAAGGGATCTTTTACAACATCCCCTTGGGGTTTTGATCAAAACATGCAATACAGAGAGTAGATCTGAGTTTAAAGTAGCAGATCTGCAATATTATTCAGAAATTTCTAAAGATGTTTTACATTAGAAACAAATCAGATCTATACAGAACATGGATCAACAAGCTAATCCATGGATCACCAAAGTGAAATGCAAAGCCCAACACCAAAGATCTCTTCTCAAAAAGGGGATCAAAACACCCTACAATTCCTTCTCTGAAAATAACACAGTCCTGGAAGTGAAACTGCGCTGTAGTTTGAAACACTGAGTTGGCTTGCTGCCAAGATATGAAATATCAGCTCCAAAGGTTCAGAACTCTCTTTCCCATGGGATATAAGACTTTCCCAATGAAAATAGACCCTGAAATGGCCTAGATCTGAGCAGGTTTTACCTCCACTTGCTGCAGCTTGCAAGGAAAACCTAATCCTAACTAGGATCAGAGCTATAGTTGAAAGGTGAGCTTGGCCAAATGCCTGATAGTGGGTGAAATCAACAAGACTCCTCCAAGAAATCCTCAATGGAAGAGGTGGGATCCCTGCATAGAAACTCCCAAGTGCTAAGCAGCACTATTCTTAGCTAAACAACAGAGAATGGTATTTGTCTAAACAGAAAAGATACTCAGAAATATGCATAATCAACAACCTTCTCTTACCGCTCTCTTCCTCCTTTTATAAAATGGAAGCCTTTTCAAACCCTAAACCACTTCAATGAATTAGCTCTTTTCACATGAGGAGCCTCCATCTAAAACTACATTTTCCATCCATGAGGTGCTTGAATCTAGACTACACTGTAGATTTGTTCAAGTTTGACCCAGTCTCATAGCTCAAACCCATTCACACCTGCAAGTGTTTTGTTTACATGGCCCAGATTTATCCCTGTTTACATGGGCATTGGTTTATTTAGTTATTTTCAGGAGTAATACATGTCCTCCTTTATTCATGTATTCAAACAACAAGAAATGAAACAAAAATGTATATTCCTCTTAGCTTAGGCTAAGTAGGAATATTAAATCACATTCCTTTGTTTCTTGAGGGCTTCCTCAAGAAATAATTTGATAGGATCTCCTGCTCCCTCGTCTTTATTTTCTATTGCCATGGGAGGTTTTTTGGGCTTGTGAGGTTGATCTTGCAAGGGTTCAACCAAATCGAGCCCTAACTCATTATACCCTGACCTCATTAGGGACATGCAAAGAAAAACCGAGAAAGTGTAGATCACTCTGATACCACTGATCCAGATTTATGCAGGAACACAATAAAATAAAGAAATAAACATAAACAGAGAGATGCAACATAAATAAAACTTAATTTCATTAAAATCAAATGACTGAAATATGCTTACATACATAATGGAAATAAACTAACTAGGGTGTTGGTAGCTTATCTCTGAGAAGAGATGTAGCGGCTAAACACCTCTAAATTGTGTTAAAATGTGTCTTAAAAGCCTATTTATTGTTGAGAAACAATGGAAAACCCTAAACATCCAAAAACCTAACCCTAGGAGATGAAGCGCCAAAACTATGTGCCCCATTTGGGTAAATTGGTACATCAACTTCCCAGGGACGTACCTTTGGCATATGATCTTCGTTTCATGCACTCAATACTTTGTTAGAAATATCTTTTAGAGGAATACAAATTCTGATGTGAGAAACATCGAAGGAACTTCCATATTTCTCCCATTTTTGTCGTTTAGGGCCTAAAAATAACTCCAGAAGTTCACGACCTAAAAAAAATGTTAAAAATAGTAAGTTGTGATGAAACTGAAATACTAAAAGAACCGATGATGGGGGTCCAAATGGAATAGGTGGGTGGCCACCAATATCCACCTGGATCATTCCTACCCCTTAGGAAGAAATTTTCCCCATTGCATTGAGTTCCTCCATGAGATGAGGCAAATTCTGATAAACTTGGTATTGGATTTGTCAAAGATGTTGTGGACGTGTTGGATGTGTTCAATAAATTTGGTTGCTTTATCAGCCTTGGAAAATACATGTTTGGATGAGGAGAAAATGTCCTCGTATTCCTCCATGACTTTTTCCATCTGTTGTTGCCGTGAAGGGGAGCCCTCTATCGAGGCTTTGGCCATAATATTCTTCTTTCCATGTGGGCGAATTGTAATGAAAATAAATTTCCTCGTTTGGGAAACAATCTTACTACGTTGTTTTGCAGTAGTCAAAGAGATCGATGGAGGTGGTACTACCTTCGGTATCCTATACAATTTATTTCCCATAGTAATAGCAACAAAACGATGCCTAGACTCATGCACAGCATGTCGCTTCCACAATTATGGTTGGCCCAATAATATATCAGACACGTCAAGAGGAGCAACATCACACTGTACCTCATCCGCGAATGGCTTGATGTTGTACGAAAGGTAGCACTATTGGCGGATGTGGAGACCTCTTCCTTGGTGAAGCCACCCAATGGTATATGGTTGTGGGAGTGGTATGGTCAGTAGGTCGAAAATATTCACGACCTCTACTAAAATGGGGTTCTTTTGGCTTCCAATATTGACAAGGAATTGTAGTGGAGAACCGTTCAACCACATCTACAAATAGAAGAGGCGCTCCCCCTCCTTTGGATCCTCGAGATCCTCCCTTTGGAGCTTGGTGGTGGAAACAATGGCACTGGGATCCAAATCAATGATCTTCTTCCCTTTGTCATCACCCTTATCTAGTTCTAACTCAAGAGAGAAACATGCATCTGATTCGGGTGCCTTCATTTCGGCCACCAACGACTGTTTAGACCGACGCTCGTTTATGCTATGAGTGGGGATGTTATGAAATTCACATCACTTCCCCGTGTCCTTCTTTAAATTTGCGGTGTTATTTTGAGTCGCTCTGCTTTTTCTTTTCCCCTTGTTCTTCATTTCGGGGGCACCTTTCCCTAGCTTCGAATTCATGAATCCAAAGTCTCCCTTATTTTGCTTAAATTTCTACTCGATCTTGGCATCATAGTGATATTCCATGCCAAGCTAGGTGATTTCGAGGAACTCCATTTCCTACTGAATGTATCTGTGTAAACAACTGTGGTAATTGAGAACAAAATGTCTCTCTGAATATTTAATACCCAACTTTGTGTGGATGGTATGGAACAGATTAGTTAGTTCGTGCACATCTTGATCCCTTTATTGCCGCAGCGTGGTCCATTGGAGGTACTTGTCCTCGTAGCTCCCCACAGGGTAATATTGTTCCTTGATGCCATCTCCGAACAAATTACAAGTGGGTTCGACTGAGAATAGAGAGGGTTCCCTCCCGTCCTTTTGCTCACAGTAGGTTTCCCACCAGTCTTTGACATGGGGGGCGACTTTGAGGAGTGCAAAAGTAATATTTTATCGGTTGGATAAATCATGGACTGAGAAGTACCCTTCTAGCAAATTCAACCATATATCTATGGTGTCTACATCTATTTGGCCTTCAAATAAATGAATTTTGAATTTGACATGTACATTGAAAGGAGTGGTGCCTCCAGAGTGGCTGCTGGATGCATATGCACCGCTGGTGGGCAACCGTTGAAGGATCTAGTCAAAGTTATCCATCATCATGTTCCTTTGTTTCATGAGGGCTTCCTCAAGAATAATTTGATAGGATCTCCTTTTCCCTCTTCTTTCTTTTCTTCTGCAATGGGAGGTTGTCGGGGTTTTCTAGGATTATCTTGAGGGGTTTCAAATAGATCAAGCCCTAACTCCTTATACCATGACCTCGTAGGGGACATGAAAAGAATAACAAATAAATAAAAGACCGCTTTGATACCATTGATCCGGATTTATGTAGGAACATAATAAAATACAAAAATATACATAAACATAGAGATGCAACTGAAATAAAATTTCATTTCATTAAAATCAAATGACTAAAATATGCTTACAGACATAATGGAAATAAACTAGCTAGGGCACTGGTAGCTTATCTCTAAGAATTGATGCAGTGGCTATAGGCCTCTAAACTGTGTTACAATGAGGCTCGAAGGCCTATTTATTGTTTAGAAACAATGGAAAATCCTAAACATCCAAAAACCTACCCCTAGGAGATGAAGCACCAAAACTATGGGCCCTGTTTGGGTAAAATGGTACATCAACTTCCCGAGGATGTAAATTTGGCATATGATCTTCGTTTTACACTCTCAATACCTTGTTAGAAATACCTATTTGAGGACTACAACTTTTGACATGAAAAAAATTGAAGGAACTTCCATTTTGCTACTGGGTTTCCCAAAAAACGTCGTTTAGGGCCTCAAAATGGCTCCATAATTTCAGGACCCAAAAAATGCTAAAAATAGTAAGTTATGCTAAAACTGAAAAACTTAAAGAACCAATGATGGGGGTCCAAATGGAATAGGTGGGTGGCCACCAATATTATCCATGTGGATCATTCTTCCCCCTTAGGAAGCAATGGTCCCCATTGCGTTGAGTTACTCCATGAGATGAGGCAAATCATGCTGAACTTTCTATTGGATTTGTTGAAGATGTTGTGGACCTGCTAGTGGACGTGTTGGATGCGTTCAATAAATTTGGTTGCTTTATCAGCCTCATAAAGTACATGTTTGTATTATGTCTGTGTGGTTGCATGAGGTATGGCAACATCAGGTGGCATCACACCTTAGTTCAAATAAATGGAGTTCTTGACCTGACAGTGTAGAGGAACCTCTGTGGGTGGGGAGAAAATGTCCTCGTATTCCTCCACAACTTTATCTATTTGCTGTTGCCATGAAGGGAAGCCTTGTTTCGAGGTTGTGGCCACAATTTTCTTCTTTCCCCGTAGGAAAATTTTAATGAAAATAAATTTCCTGGTTTAGGAAACAATCTTACTGTGTTGTTTTATAGTAGTCAAAGAGATGTAAGGAGGTGGTACTACCTCTGGTATCATGTACAATTTATATCCCAAATAAATAATAGTAGAACGAGGCCTAGACTCATACACAACATGTCACTTCCACAAGGATGGTTGGCCCAATAATACATTAGACACATCAAGAGGAACAAAATCACACAGTACCTCACCCGTGAATTACATGATGTTTTACGGAGGCAGCACTGCCGGTGTTAAGTCCCTATATTAATAGTGTAGCCCCTTATTATGTTAGTGTAGCCCCCCTTATTGTTATTATTGTACCCCTGTAACCCCCATATTGTTATTATTGTGCCCTCAAACTATTATTGTTAGGTCGGCTAGGATTACATTGTGGCCCAACTAGGATTATATTGTGGCCCAACTAGGATTATATTGTGGCCCCATGGAATCCTATATATAGAAGGAGGTTTTTTTCATTTGTATCATCCAAGAATTGTTCATTTATGTAATGTATTGGAGGTTTCCCCCTCGAAGTGGCTTATTTCTAAGGCGTTCATATCTCTTTTCTTCTATTTTTGGAGCTGGTTACACAACATTTGGTATCGGAGCTTTGGATTCTAGGGTTTCGCTGCTCCAAACAGGTCATCGTGGCATTTTCGCTATAACTTTTTTTCTACGAAGTTTCAGAAGCTGAAATTTTTAGGGTGCGAAGCCAAAATCCCGAGGAAGATTTTCTAAAAATTTGGGATCTTGATCTGCAATATTTTCGAGATATCGTGGAAGTTAGGTCTTTTTTCAAGCTCCTAAACAGGTCATCGTGGAATTTTCGCTATGTTTTTTTCACGAAGGTTAAGAATCTTAAATTCAAATAAGCTTTTAAGCTGAAATCCTGAGGAAAGTCATCAAAAAAATTCAGATCTTGGTTCGCAATATTTTTGGAGATATGATCTGTGGAAGGTAGTGCTTTTTCAGGCTCCTGAATTGCATCTCAAAGAGGTGATCATGGGAAAAGTTCAATAACTCTCTCTCTGGGCATCGGATTGGAGTGTCGTAAAAAGTGGTCACAAGTACACAAAATTTAGTTTCTTGGCTATCAATTTCAGAGACAAAAGACGAAACAGTGACACGTGGCAAGTCGTACAAGTTCGTTCTACTGAACTAGTCCATAATTAGGTCATTGTAAGAGATTGGACACAACTTTGTCTTGGAGAATCCAAATCAAGTCAGACCTGTGGCATTCAAAAGAGAATTCAGAGGGATACTTCAGTGCTGAATTTTAGATATTGAAGAGCCACAATCATAGAGATAATATAATTTCAATATCGAGCTTCTCAAAAGCAAGAAAAAGGTGTGTATTTTTCCGAATTGCATAAGTCTTGTTTGAAGAATCAATTTGAATTGATTGCTATGGGCCTATCGAGCATATATTTTGAGGCTTTGAGTTTCATTCTGAAATTCCTCCTAAAATAATTCCAAGACCCATACCCTCGTAAATCTATACTATGATGCATGAAGCGGAATAATTGCAGTATGAGATATCAAAATTATGGTACCAAGTGCAACAAGTTTCAATCTTACGAAGAGAAATCGAGGATGAAATAGATGGTTTAAAAGTAGAAATGGAGGCTAAGTTGGATGGTTTGAAGGATCAAATAATAGCTAATATGGATGATAAATTAGTGGAAGATCAGACAGCATCAACAACAAGTTCTCCAACTCTCAAAGGATAACCTAACTTTGGTGCAGAATATAATGAAACAACAAGAAGATCAACATCACATCGAAAGAAGTTATGAAGTAGCCACAGAAACAAGAACTTGACAAGTACGATCAATTTCAGAGTATCTCAGCAAGTGGAAGAACTTTCCTGTAGAAGATTCCACATGGGAGGATGAGAATTTTATACATAAGCATCAAGAAATAATCAAGCACAGTGACAACACTGCTTCAAGGATAGGGGCATGTTAAGTCCCTATATTAATAGTGTAGCCCCTTATTATGTTAGTGTAGCCCCCCCTTATTGTTATTATTGTACCCATGTAACCCCCATATTGTTATTATTGTGCCCTCAAACTATTATTAAAGCAGGTCGATTTAGATTACATTTGTGGCCCAACTAGGATTATATTTGGTGGCCCCATGGAATCCTATATATAGAAGGAGGTTTTTTTCATTTGTATCATCCAAGAATTGTTCATTTATGTAATTTATTTGGAGGTCATTTCCTCGAAGTGGCTGCATTTCTATACTATATTCTTTTCTTCTATTTTGGAGCTAGTTACACAAAATTGCCGCCGGGATGCGCAGACCTCTTCCTTAGTGGCCACCCAATGGTATACGGCTGCAGGTGTGATATGGTCAGTAGGCTAAACCGCTTCATGACCTCTATTGAAATGAGGTTCTTTTGACTTCCGCTATTGACTTTTGGCTTCCTTTATCGAGATGGAATTGCAATGGAGAACCCTTTAACCACATCTGTGAATGGAAAAGGTGCTCCCCCTCCTCAGGATCCTCGCGATCCTCCCTCAGGAGATTAGTGGTGGAAACAATGGAACTGGATCTGTATCAATAATATTCTTCCCTTTGTCAGTGCCTTTGTCTGGTTCTAACTCAGGATCAGAAAATGCATCTGATTCGGGTGCCTTTAGTTCAGCCACCAAAGACTGTTTGCCCCGACACTCGTTTGTGCTGTGAGTGGGGCTGTTATGAAATTCACACCATTTCCCTGTGTCCTTCTTTGGATTTGTGGTGTTGTTCTGAGTCGCATTGCTTTGGCCTTGCCCCTTGTTCTTCGATTCGGGGGCACCTTTCGGATTCGCAGATCCAAATTCTCGCTTCTTCTGCTTAAATTTCTGCTCGATCTTGGCGGCATAGCGATATGCCGTGCCAAGCGATGTAATGTCGAGGAACTCCATTTCGCATTCGTCGTACGTAAACAAATTCCATGTGGGTGTGGCCAATAAAAAATACGGTTCCCTACCATATTTTTTCTCAGAGTAGGTTTCCCACCAATATTTGACATGGGGGGCGGCTTTGAGGAGTGCAACAATAATATTTTCTAGATCGGAGAAATCATGGACCGAGAAATACCCTTCCAGAAAATTCAACCATATATCTACCACTTATGCATCTATTTGGCCTTCAAATGTAGGAATGTCAAATTTTACCTATATCTTGAAGGGAGTGATGCCTCTAGAGTGGTTGTTGGATGCAGATGTGTCGTAGGTGGGCAGCCATTGAAGGATCTGAGCAAATTTATCCATCATCACGTTCCTTTGTTTCTTGAGGGCTTACTCGAGAAATAATTTTATAGGATATCATGCTCCTTCGTATTTTGTTTCTTCCACCATGTAAGGTTTTCAGGGTTTGCAAGGATGATCTTGCAAGGGTTCAACCAGATCGAGCCCTAATTCCTTATACCCTAACCTCATTGGGGACATGTAAAGAAAAATAGAGAAAGAGAAGACCGCTCTGATACCACTGATCTAGATTTATGCAAGAAAACAATAAATATAGAAATAGACATAAACACATAGATGCAGCGGAAACAATACTTCATTTCATTAAAATCAAATGACCGAAATATGCTTACAGACATAATGGAAATAAACTAGCTAGGGTGCTAGTAGTGTATCTCAAAGAAGAGATGTGGCGGCTATAGACCTCTGAATTGTGTTCCAATGAGGTTTGAAGGCCTATTTATTATTGAGAAACAATTGAGAACCCTAAACATCCAAAAACCTAACCCTAGGAGATGAAGCGCCAAAACTATGGGCGATGTTTGGGTAAATTGGTACATCAAACTCCCGGGGATGTAACTTTGGCATATGATATTTGTTTGACATGCTCAATACCTAGTTAGAAATATCTATCTAACAACTACAACATTTTACATGATAAAAATTGAATGAGCTTCCATGTTGCTCTTGGGTTTCCAAAAAAACATCCTTTAGGCACTCAAAATGACTCCGGAAGTTCAGGACCCGAAAAAATGCTAAATCTAGTAAGTTGTGCTGAAACTGAAAAACTGAAAGAATTGATGATGGGGGTCCAAATGGAATAGGTGGGTGGCCACCAATATCCAAGTTTATCATTCCTCCCCCATTATGAATCAATGGTCCCCTTTGCGTTGAGTTCCTCCAAGAGATGAGGCAAATTCTGCTGAACTTGGTATAGGATTTGTCAAAGATGTTGTGGATGTGTTGGATGCATTTAATAAATTTGGTTGATTTATCAGTCTCAAATTGTACATGTGTGGATTCTATCTATGTGGTCACATGAGGTATGGAAAAATCAAGCAGCGACACGCCTGGGATTAGATCAATGGATTTCTTGACCTGACAGTGTAGAGGAACATTTGTGGGTGAGGAGAAAATGTCCTTGTATTCCTCCACAAATTTTTCCATATGCTACTACCATGAAGGGGAGCCCTGTCTCGAGGCTTTGGCCACAATATTATTCTTTCCATGTGGGTGAATTGTAATGAAATTAAATTTCCTAGTTTCAGAAAAATCTTACTGCGTTGTTTTGCAATAGTCAAAGAGATGGAAGGAGACGGTACTACCTCTGGTATACTATACAATTTATTTCCCAAAGTAATAACAACAAAACAAGGCCTAGAATCATACAAAACATGTTGCTTCCACAAGTATGGTTAGCCCAATAATACATCATAGACATCAAGATGAGCAACATAACTCATCCGTGAATGACTTGATGTTGTATGGAAGGAAGCACTGCTAGCGGATGCAGAGATCTCTTCCTTTGTGAAGCCACCTAATGGTATATGGTTGTGGGTGTGCTATGGTTGGTAGGCCGAGCCGCTTCATGTCCTTTGCTGAAATGAGGTTCATTTGACTTCCACTATCAACAAGGAATTGGAGTGGAGAACCATTCACCCACATCTGTGAATGGAAGAGGCACTCCCCCTCCTTTAGATCCTCGGCATCCTTCCTCTCAATATTGGTGGTGGAAAAATGGCACTGTGATCTACATAAATGATCTTCTTCCCTTTTTCATCACCCTTGTCTGGTTTTGACTCAGGATCGGAACATGCATCTGATTTGGGTGCCTTCATTTTGGCCACCAGTGACTGTTTGTCCAGACACTTGTTTGTGCCGTGAATGGGGCTATTATGAAATTCACACCAATTCATCGTACCCTTCTTTAGATTTGTGGTGTTTTTTTGAGTCGCCCTACTTTGGTTTTACCCCTCAATCTGCGGTTTGGGGGCACCTTTCCCTAGCTTCAAATTCAAGGATACAAAGTCTCGCTTCTTTTGCTTAAATTTATGCTTGATCTTGGTAGCATAGAGATATGTCGTGCCAAGCGAGGTAATGTTGAGGAACTCCAGTTAATCATGAATATATCTGTGTAAATAGTTGTGGTACTTGAGAACTAAATGTCTCTCTTAATATTTAATACCCAACTTTGTGAGCAGGGTATGGAATAGATTCGTCAATTCGTGCACATCTTGATCCCTTTGCTGTTGTAGCGTGGTCCATTGGATGTACCTTTCCTCAAAGCTCACCACAGGGTAATATTTTTCATTAATGTCGTCTCTGAACTAATTTCAAGTGGGTGTGTCCGAGAATAGAGAGAGTTCCCTCCCGTACTTTTTCTCACAATAGGTTTCCCACCAGTCTTTGAAATGGGTGGCAGCTTTGAGTAGTGTAAAAGAAATGTTTTCTCAGTCGGAGAAATCATGGATCGAGAAGTACCCTTCCAGGAAATTAGACCATCTATCTACTGCGTATGAACTATCTGGCCTTCAAATACAATAATTTTGAAATTGACCTGTACGTTGAACGGAGTGGTTCCTCTAGAGTGGGTGTTGGATGCATATGCGCCGCTAGTTTGCAGTCGTTGAAGGATCTGGGAAAATTTATCCATCATTGTGTTCCTTTGTTTCTTGAGGGCTTACTCAAGCAATAATGTAATAGGATCTCATGCTCCCTCATATTTCTTTTCCATGGGAGCTCGTCGGGGTTTGCGAGGCTGATATTGCAAGGTGTTGAGGCCTCAGAATTCCGCTGCCAAAACATAGGGGAAAACCACCCGGTCCATACCTTAAAGCAACTCCTTTTCCATTTTATGTAGTGGCTCCGACTAGGGATAATGGGACCAGTTTACCAATAAGGATGATTTTAAGGGTGTTTTGATTATACAACATGAAAATGGAGAATGATTTTATTATATCATATGCATCTATCTAAACTATTTATTCTACTATATACCTCGGGTGTTTCTTCCTTTATGTGATCTAAAGAGATATCCTTGAACTATTACTAATATAGATCATTTAATAGTTGAAAGAGATGAAAATTGTGTAATATTATTCTTCTAATAAAGTAGTTTACTAGAAGAATTGTGAAAAATATATCGCATTTATATGTGATTATATATTCAATAATAAATCACAGATAAATATTAGAACAAAAGTGCATGTAACTTTCATCTATAATAACATTTCAAATATATAATGCAATAAAAATTTCATTGTCAATCTATAAAGAAATACTTAATACAAGTGAATAGAAGTACCATATGTATGAAGTTCTACTCATGTAAACTGATAATAATTGATCTGCTCCTCTTAACTTTCAAGTAATTTAAAGAGTACAGTAGTGCAACAACATTTAATAATCTTTAATTGTCAAAAGATAACAGATGTGTTCCATTAATTCATCAAAGCATTCACAAACTTACAATAGTGCATTCTTTGCAAATGTTTTTGACAAATTTCTAGACCCTTCTCTAAATGCATGAGAGGGATTTAAATACTAAATTAACTATATTCTAAAATAGATTATTAAAAAAATATAGAGGAGGTTTCAAATGACCATCCTTGTAAGACTAACTTAAATTACAATCTAGGAAAATAAAGTAACAATATGATTTATGAATTCTGCCCTTTCTTTTGGATTTGGTCACAAAGTTGACAAATATCTAGCATGGGCTTGAGCTGAGCTAGCTACAAAATCCTCGATTTTATATGTCCCTTGAATATTGTGTTTGAGAGTACTGGTTGCGATCTTCTTGTTGAATCTATTAAAGACTGCAGGATATGGTATTGATGATAAGGTTTGATATAAAATTCCAATAATGTTCTTGATCAAACTTATTTACCTTTTTAATTGTTTCATCTTGCGCTTCTAACTTTTTCTTCTACTGTGTTTCTAGTTGTTTGACTTCTGAGAACACTTCAAATGTGTACTCCTTGATAAGTTCTCCTTTCACCAGCTATTCACATACAGATTCAGTAATTTCCTTTGATAAACTTGATGTTTTTGCTGCTACTTTTTCTGCCTGCTTTACTAAATTTCCTTCCCAATCTTTGAATAAGATCTCCTTGTGGAACTTATCTACCTAGGGTAGATTAGCTTCCTTGCCTGAGTCTGATGCTTGCCATTGAATGTGCTCGTTGATTTTATTCTTAAGATTTTCACATTCAAGTTTTTGGATAGCTACTTGTTGGATCAGTATTTCATTTGAGTCATAATAATATTCAATAGTAGAATCTTGTTGGAAAAATACTTCCTATTGTTTCTTTAACTTAGCATTTACATCCAATGCTTCTTTTATGAATTGCTCTAATTGTGGCTAGCTTTGTAACCTGGTCATTGTTGCTTCCATTTGTGCTTGCTTCTCATTGATTTGTATATGATGCTGCAATTTAAGACTCTCGAAATATTTTTGAAATCAGGCCATCTTTGATTTCATTTTCTCCCTGGAGTTATATTTTACTTGGTGTAATAGCCTCTCTAGTTCTATTATTCTCTCTTCCTTCTGATTTAGTAAAATTTTAACCTTAGTAGCTTTATTGATGCAGGAATTCTGCTAGAAAGCAGATCCTGGCATAAAAGAAACTTCACACCCAAACAAGATAAAAAAAAAATGTTCAATTCTTCTATAGAATAAATCCATAAAAAAAAACATTCAGCTCAAATTTACATGAAGGTGGAAAGAGCCATGCAAATCAACTCCATTAACTATATCAAAATTTTGTGGCCAAATTTTACATTGGGTGGCCTCTGGCTCTTGGCCCTTCAAACCTCTCCTCACTCACTCAACTCCTCACTATCACAGTTCTTAAACTATATTTTTTTCCTCAAAAAAACACTCACATTTATACACAAATAATGAATTTAATTCATTCCAAAAATATCTCCACCTAATCCTCAACTAAATCTAATTTAAATTCATTTTAGGTGTGGACTCAACAAAGTCCCGTACATAGAATTCCTACTCCCTAAATTTGCTACCTAATTCTATTTTCTCTCATATCCTTTTAATTATTAAAAGAATATATACAAAATCCTCACTTTTATAATTTATCTCCTATTTTATTTAAAAATGACAAATTAATTAATAAAAAAATTAAAATGTCACACCCCCCTTTATTACACAATTAAAAATGAAAATTGGCCTTGATGCTCCTGCATCAGACTCCCAAGGTTGAATTTAATCATGATCGCCTGATAATGTGTTTGGATCTTCGTCTGCCTGGATCCCATATCTTGTGATGTAACTTTCCATTTGCCGCTGCTTCTGTCTGTTGTTCCTCTCTAGGTCTCCACACTTTATGCTGCATTGCCCCACTGGCTATGCTTTCACAATCTTTTGTTGTCTTTCTCTTGCTGCTTCTTCTTTGTTTTACTGCTGCTGGCTTCTTCCAAAATATCTTCATCAGCATCCGCCTCATCAGTTCAATTTCTCTATCTAATAGATTTTCTCTAGCATCGGCAATAAAACATGTACTCACAAAACAATTGTTAGAATAAAAAATATAAGGCTTCAGCGCCCCTTCCGCTACTGGAAACATTTCAGTATGCTGCTCTGAAATTTCTTCTTTCATCAGAACATCAGTATGTTGATTTAATTCCTCTGTGAGACTATCAGTTAGTCCCTCCTCCATATCATCTATTTGAAAAATGTTTTCTTGTTCTGTGTCTTTCAGTGACTTTCCCTGATCATAGATCATTTTCTTTTCCAAATCTCTTTTCTGAAGATCTAACTTTCTGTATAACCTAACAATCTCAACTGGAGTAGAACTCGGAAATTTTACACAACTTTCCATACCTTCATTTTTTGTTGACCAATCATCAGATGGTCCTTCTTCCCCCGCTTCAATATTTTTCTGAATATTTCCATAAGACCCCTCTGTCTTCATTTCCTCCTAAGATCTTGCTATCTCAGCATCATTCTGAACAGATTTCAGATTCAAATCTTCTTCCTTAACAAACTTCAAATTTTGTCCAACACCCTGTGATATGCCTGCCATCACACACAAATCATTAGTATTAAAAACATAAGACCTTGTAGTCTTACTGGATGCTTCAGTCGACATTTCTATTTGCTGTTTTGAATCCTTCATTTGATTCCGTTCTTCTGTAGTTTTCCCTTCAGTCTCATCACTACTTCCATTCTCCCTCTTGCAATCTTCTTGAATTTTCCTGGTTTCAACATCATTACATTGTAAAAAATTTTTAGCAATCCCATTAAACAAATACACTTGTTTACCTCCTTGGAATTTTCCTTCAGCATTTCCACTTTGTTCCTGTTCCATACCAGCTTCGATTTGCTATCTTACCCCAGACAAGAAGTCATTTATGATTTCTTCCTGTTGTAACCAATCAACACATTCCTTCTCTGAAAGGAATTCTCTACTAGACTTTACCTCAAGAACTTCATTCTCCTTTGTGACAGTTCCACCAGATTGTTCATCATGTTTTGCACATCCTGCAAACATACATAAACTGTGAGAAAAATTGCAAGGCTTCATAGCCTCACCTGCTTCTCTTACGAACACATATTCAGATGCTTCTAAAATATCCCAATAGTTCATGAGATCTTCCTCACCAATCTCTTCACCCAAAATTTCACCATGTTCCGGGCCACAAATGGAAACATCCATTTTTAACTCAGCCTGTCTGAGTTCTTCACAACTCAACATCTGCTCGAGCTTCCTCAGCTCCTCCATCAACTGTATGTTTACCTGCTTTTCCCTCTTTGTGTGTAGCGTCTGTCACTTCACCTTCTTTCTCATGGTCCAACCATGTGTATGGTTTCTTACATTTTCTTGCAACAACTTCATTAACAATTCAAGGTGAATTTTTATCTCACCCTTCTCCCGCTCGTACTCTTCATCAAATATCCGAAAATGACTACCAACAGTCATCTTCCCCTCCTTTGTGAATTGCATTTGTTCACGTGTGGACTTCATTTAAGCCACTTCCCTGCAATCCTTCGCACTTGTCATTAATAAAAATGCAACTTCTCCTCCTATGCTTGGCTTCTCTTTGTCTTGGGATGAATCCTTGGCAACCTCTTGCTACAATTTGCTGCAAACAACACTTTAGCAACGCATGTGTTACAGTAACCAATTCTTTGGGTGTCCGGCTCTACCGATCATGCACCCAATTACATTTAGACTTTGTATTTATCATACGGGTCTTTGAATTTAGACTTATACCAAATTTTCATCTTGGATGAAAATATTCAAGCTCAACTCAAAACTATCCAAACTTTCATTTGACTCTAAAACCTGTTTTCACTCCAAGACTTGACCCAAAATTTTTGATAATGGATGTTTCAAGTTATACAATCTTCACTTTCTTTCATAATTCATTCTTTATGAAAAATCATCAATTTGCCTCATCATTTCACATGATACTGAAGTCTTTAGTCAATTGCAATTCAAGTGTTCCATGATTTATTTAAGGTGAAAATAAATAAACCATTCCATCTTTAATGTTCAAAAATATCTTCCTGAAGTATCATTGAAGTATCATACCTCATGCTCCTGTTAAGGTTATTAGTAAACCTTTCTTCCTGCAACCTCAACCCTTTGATTTCCATTCCTCTGTGCCATCTTTGTCACTGTCAGTACTTTGCATGCTCACAAGTTTGTCATCTTTAATGCAAAAATTTCCCTATGAAGAATCCACATACTCTCTCTCGATATGCATGTCAATTTAATACCCAAATAAAATTTAAAATCTGGCAAACTCAATAATAATAAGGAAGAAGCTATCAGTATCTCCAATCTTTGATTTGAAACCTTATAATAAGTTTTTCATGGAAGATAAGTATCCCTTGTTTCGTTTCATCAATTACAGCTCTTAGCAACATTTCGATATGTAATAATGAAATTTAAAAAAAATCCATTCTATAAATGAAGCAATAGATTTTTTTCAAATCAGTTTAATATCAAACGCAGAAACGAAAGTAATCAACATAACTCTGTGTTATGTTTGACTGATTAGCCATGAAACTCTGCATTATATAAAACAAGGAAAATTAAGAACAGATTGACATCAACCCCAAACTCAATGCAGAATTAACTCGATTTGATAGACTGTTGAATATATTGATTGAACGCTGATCAAATCTACGCTATCGCTCCATCTCTAGACTGCTTGAATTCATGCTGCAATCATTCTCAGGAAAGGATATCACTATTGCACTCTACGCTCAACTATTATGTGCTTGTTGCATTCATTTAAATTAGCTTCCATGGATACGTCTTTCACTTAACAGGCCCAACTTGCATCCGATCTTGCATGAGCTCTCTATGGCGGTAACATGTCATAAACTCATGCGCACACTACCACAGCGATGCCATGAGACATAGTCACTTTGAATCCGTTCTTTTTCCTTGGCGAATATTGGTTTACTTGCAGGAGTCGCATATCGAACTTGAATTCGATCCTTTCTACCATTTAGCACACAAACTTATAATTCAATCCCATCTTCTCTTGCACAAGCTCTGATACCAAAATGATGCAGGAATTCTGCTAGAGAGCAGATCCTAGCATATAAGAAACTTCACACCCAAACAAGATAAAAAAAAAATGTTCAATTCTTCTATAGAATAAATCCATAAAGAAAAAACATTCAGCTCAAATTTACATGAAGGCGGAAAGAGCCATGCAAATCAACTCCATTAACTATATCAAAATTCTGTGGCCAAATTTTACATTGGGCGGCCTCTGGCTCTTAGCCCTTCAAACCTCTCCTCACTCACTCAACTCCTCACTATCACAGTATTTAAAATATATTTTATTTCCTCACAAAAACACTCACATTTATACACAAATAATGAATTTAATTCATTACAAAAATATCTCCACCTAATCCTCAATTAAATCTAATTTAAATTCATTTTAGGTGTGGACTCAAAAAAGTCCCGTACATAGAATTCCTACTCCCTAAATTTTCTACCTAATTCTATTTTCTCTCATATCCTTTTAATTATTAAAATAATATATACAAAATCCTCAATTTTATAATTTATCTCCTATTTTATTTAAAAATAACAAATTAATTAATAAAACAATTAAAATGTCACACCCCCCTTTATTACATAATTAAAAATGAAAATTGGCCTTGTGCTCCTGCATCATTTATCAACAGTGGCAGTAGCATATGCCCTTGCAAACTATGATAATTTAGTTAAATTTTCAGTAGGATCAACTAAGGGATCCTTCCACAAAATGTCAACAGATTCATTTGTGAGGTTTGAGACTGTTTCATCAATTCATCTCCTTTTGTTTCTCTTGACTACAACCTTATGACTAGGAATGTAGAAGAAATCTAGCGAAGGAATGTATAAGAAATCTAGCAAAGGAATTCCCTCAAATTGTAAAACTATTTGTTATGTAGGGTAGGCCAATATGATCTTTCGATCATGAGTTTCTGGAACTTGTTGTAGTGGATTAACAGTTTCCACTATCTTCTGGGAATTTTCAGGCATCTGAAAACTAATAGCTTGATCAGTGTTGGGATTGGTTTTAGGAGTTTTTATTGCTACAAAAAACTCATCCCATTCACTACTCAAATTATTTGGTTGGTACTTTTCTGACTGATCAAGTGTATCATGACTGTGCTGAACTTCTTGAGAAGTTGACTCTGTTTCATTACTTTCTCTTTTCTCCTGCATCTCTATCTCTTGGATTACTTGATTAATTATCTTTTATGGGCCATACTTTCTGGATTCGGATTCATTCTCATAATGATGTGAATTTTGAGATTGCTCTGATTGTTCCGACTCATCCTCACACATGTATTTTGCTTTGTTATCCAAGCTAATACTTGGAGTAGGTTTGTTGACATCTTCAATAGTTAACAATTTAAGATGAATTTTCTCCAGTCCCTTATTTCTGTATATTTGGAGGGCTTCCAAATCATCTTGGTTAAGTTAACTGGATGAAAACTTAATTATATCTAAAAAAAATTCCATGCCTTGGAAGAAATCATCAAATCCGTCTATTTCCTTTATAAAAGGCTTCATTTTGAGCTCAGTGATGTAGTTTTTAATTACATCATTTGGATCATACATAATTTTTGGAATTATTGCCAAATTCAATAGATTATTCTTTGAAACTTCCTTGTAGGTATGGCCAATATCAAAAAGTGCAAAAGTACCGTGGGAAATTAGGCCAAATGGTCTTCTTAACATCTTTCAGTTGTTTAGTAATACCATTAACAAGCTAGTAGGCTATCTCTCTTGCAAGTAACTTATCAGGAACATAATACGGTAGGACTTGGCAAGAAGAAAAACTCCCAAATACTCCGAAATATGTAAAATTCTCCTCTGCAAACCATCTAGCCATAGAAAGAATATTTGTACTAGCTTATTTGGAAACCCTAGGGGCTTTCTCATTGAATATCATCTAGTGCATAGGCAACATGACTCCATGGAAAATTTTATAAAAATACAAATGGAAGCCTAAATCCCAAAGAGCTCTGTGGTAAATGTGGATTGGGGTAGGGCCTTGGGTAGTCCATTTCCATCCCATGGTAGGAAAAATAGAAGAAAGGTAGATTGCGTCCATGACATAGGCACTCATATAAAAGGGAGGTATTTCTCTAGATGAAACACTCCTTTTATTCCTATAATCTATTATGTGTTTGGATATATTATCAGATATGATATTTTCCCAATTGAGGATTAAAGAATTGACAATTGCGTCACTTAATGGGACCCAATCTACTGAAAACCAAGTGGTATCAGGTTTCAAAAAAAATATACACAACATACCAGTAGAATAGCAGTAAGGGGAAGGAATTTGGGAAATTCGGTACGTACCAAGTTTATCACGCTTCAGATTTCCTGGTATTCCTTCCACTCCTTTATGACTTTCATGAGGTCTGGATTCGCTGCTCTAAAGCTTTGCAGAAAAGCCATGTCATATTTCTGTTGGGGGTGTTACACTAAAAATTGTCACCATGATGTTTTATTGTCTGTATGGGTTCATCATTACTCATACAATAATCCCTTAGAAGTAAAAAAAAATCAAGTTCCTAAAACCAAGCCTTGAAATTGAGAGAAAAGCTTATAAAAGTCATAAAAATACTTGTACCGCACTTTCTCCTAGTATTAACTGCAGTGTCGCATCTGTTTGCTCTAGAACATGTAGAACCGGTTGCACTTTTTCTTCATTAAAGGTGCAAACTCCTGTAAAAGGTAAAGTGAAGGTAGAAGTAAAATTTGGAAGCCCAGCTGGTTGAATCTGGAAGCTTCTGGAAGCAATTATTCGATGGAAAGTTCGCTCCTTTCATGTACATTCATCCCTCCATTAAAGGAGCCTACCCCTTGGTATGTGGAACTTATTCCCTTGAAAGAGGATTCTATCCCCTCTTATTTGGAGCTACAACCTCTTCTCTTTTGCTATAAATTGAGGCCATAGTTCAGCCTCAAGGGGATTTAGGCTTTGAGATTTTTTGAGGAGAATTGCTGGATAAACTCAGACTCTCTTAACTTATTACCATATGGGAATGATTACACACTCATGTGTATGTTAGTCGAGAGAGTGAAAAGGCTTGTCAAAGTAGAGGAAACGCTTGTTCCGAACCCCGGAAGGACCTGTACGACATCAAGGCGAACACAGTTGTAAGGCTCCTTCTTTCATCAAAGATAATACAAATGGATCTTGTTTTCTCAATGAGTTTTTTATTTAAATAGCTTATTTCTTGAATTCCTTGATCATCAAGATAGATTTATGGTTTATGAATTAGTCTATATTATGCAGGTGCTTCTGATTCTTTCATGTTTGTGATTGCAGATCCTGAAAGGAGACATATTCAAAGCGACAGGAAAGAAGACTACGATCAGCGCTGGACTACAGGTAAGTCCTAAATCCTTCATTATAGATAATTATAGATAAAATATAATCTAGAGAAAGTAATTTACATCTGTCTTTTTGTTGCTAGTTATCATAGGATACTAGGGAGATCTGTCTTGTCTGCAAGAACAATTTATCCATCCCAAAAAATGGTGACTCCACTGGGGAATGGATCTTGAACTTAGTTTTCCTTTATTTTTTGACTTGTGAAATTATTTTTTCTGATTTTGATTGATTGATACTGGCTTGGGTAATTTATTCCTGCAGAATCCCTGAAAAGTGCTTTAGATTTTTTTATTTTTCTTTAAGTTTTCTAGTCTCCGCACTTTGTCTTTAGGCACAATGCGGTTATCTATGCTGTTTTTCTGTATGCATAGTGCGGCACCGCACTTGTTTACACTAAAACCTACGGACCTTGAGAAATTTTTTGAAAAACTTAAAATTCTCTTTTCTAGGATTGACTTGCAAGATTCTCAATATATATCCAGACTTGTATGTTTTATCAAAAAGCTTTGTCTGAAAGTTTCTTTCAGCTTTTTAAGTTTTGAATGATTTTATACAAGATCTACATGTTATAAGTGATTTTTGCTTTGTCTTTGTGTCACTCAAAGATTAGAAACCTCTGTATATCTTAGATCACTGGTATTTCATTGTTTTCTTGCTGAGTCTTTGACTTCATAGTAGAAATTGCTTTATGAGAATTAGATCCCATTTTCTCATTTGCAAATCTTTATAAAACTTTTTCATTAAGTTTTGAATTTCATTTAAAAAACCATAATTGGATGTTTTTGAGTTTTTGCTGCTTTCAACAAAGAATTTCTTAGTTCGATTACAAACTAAGAAAAACGTCCTCAAAATATTTTAAGTTTTGATTTCATATTTAATTCTTAAAATTTTTAGATCTTGAAATTAGTGTTTTTAGTTTTGAGTGTTATTTCTGGAAATTATAGTTTTCTTTTGGAGAATGTTTGATTGTATTTTTTACCTTGAAGAATAAAGGGATTTCCTTTTGAGCAATTGATCATTCTGAGTTCTCATAAGATAAGATTTATTTTCATATATTCTTGTTTTGAAGGAAAGAATTGTTTTAAAAGTTTTCATTTCTCAACTCTTACTTTTAGATAGAATTCATTGAAAGGAAATGAATTGTTTCTCATAATATATGCATTTTTAGTGTGTTTTGAGTTGGATCACTACATATCATCAAAGTTTCACTTTCACATCTATTGTCCTAAGAAACATCCTATTAAAAGCAACGCTTAAATTAAAATCAATCTAGTAATTTTTATATTTCTAGGACTCTTTTCACCAACATAGCTTAGGCTAGTTGTTATAACATTTTTTGGTCATCTAACCTATTATCATTAGATGGACCCAAGTACACCATGTAAGACCAATTTTACCCCAAGTAAAATTTCTTTCACTATGAAAATAACTTAGTGAATCACCTTTATTAGGTTTTTTATGGTCTAAACAGGAAACCCCATAAGGAAATATTAAATAAATATACAATTGTTTGATTTTCCTCAAGGAATAATTAGTTAAACAGTAGTTTAATTAATATTTCTTGCTATATTTAACCTAAAACAAGGAAATTAATTAGACAAATCATTATTTATCTTATTATTTTCTAAAGAATAATTGTTTAAATCTTATTTAAATAATATTCTTTATTAAATATGACTAATTCACCCTTAAATAATTAACTAAATCATTATTTGTTTGATTATTACTCAACCATATCCTTAAAATGATAAATAAATCATTTATTTATTTATTATTACTTAATCACATCCTTAAAATGATAAATAAATAATTTATTTATTTATTATTTACAAATAAGGATTTGTCCAAGTCAAATTCCTTTTCCCTCCAACAAATATAATAAAATATTCCATAAAAGTTGGATCTAGATTTGGTTAAATATCTTTTAATTATGCACAATCTCTGAACTAACTCAATATTTTGTTATAAATATAAGGAGTTTTCCCATTCATTTTATGCCTTTTTTGTTTGCCTAAATATCACTTTGGATCTCAACTCTTATGATGCAGCTATTGATCCATTATCTTAGCCATGTTACTGCATTTTTTGTCTGGAGTTTTCTACACCATCAAAGAGAATTCTAAATCTAAAGTGCGAGACTTACAGAGCCCATCCCATTGAGGAGAACAGGAACACCTCTGTGTTTTCCTCCCCGAGGTGCCATTAATAAAAATTTCATTGGATATATTCTTGTCTTGTCTATTGGATCTATGGAGTAAATTTTATTTTTCTACTGTTTAATGTCTTCTAATGCATAGATCTAGATTTTTGCACCATTTGTCTTGATCATATAACTGTAGATCTGAAGATATTAGCAGTCATTTCTGCTGTTAGGGCTGTTTGTTATAAGCAGCTAAAGTGGTCTTTTTTCATACACCTCGAATCAAGATTCATGCTAACAACTGGCGACTCCACATGGGTTTACCATTACGACCGCTGTCGTTTTTCTGATCCTTGCATATCCAGCTGCTTCAAACCTTAGGATTTCTCTTCAACCCCTTGTTTTTCTTATTCTTGATGTTGTTTTTAACCCATAAAACCCTAAAACGATAAAAATTCTAACTTCCGCGTGTTTTCAGACCCATTGCGCAGGTGACAGACATCAGCCGCAGCTGAGACGGCAAATTTTTCTGAAACCTGCGCGAAATTGCCAAAAGCTGTGAATCTTGCACTGCTACCCAAAACACCTTTGGACCACCGGGGGTGCACTTTACGAAGCAAAGTGTGACCTGCTTGAAAGCAGTCCAAAAGCTGTGACCTGAACTTTCTGTGGGGATTTTCACAAGAAATTTTCTGAGTTTCTTCAGAGCCTCTTGTTCGAAGTTGTCGACCTCGTCTCCTTTGTTTTGGGTTGTAATTGTTATTTCTCTCAACTATGTGGGAACCTAGCCCCTTGGGGCTTCAATATCCTCACTAATGTGGAAGAGTGTTTACTGTTGCAGGTTGTCTGAAATTCCATAGTCTTCAGCATTTTTTCAGATCTGATACCTCATCTTCAGATCCACTTCAGATCGGCTCATTATCCATTCAAATCTCCTCATTTAGATATTTTTGGGTTTGCCCTCAGGGGGCACTCCGCATCCCTCCTGGAGATAGCCTTTCGCCACCTCTTTTTACAACAATTCTTCCTCTGATTTGTTGATGTTTCTGCACCACTTTCCAGCAGATTTTGTCCTTTAGATCCCTGTCCCTTCTGACCTTAGATCTATTGGCTATTGTAGTGTGTTTTGATTAATTTTTTCACTCACCTATAGACTTGTTGTTGAGAGGCCCAGCTTCTTGGGTTTAGATTATTGTATTATTAGTTGTTTATTTTCTGTTTTGTAGGCCTATATATTGTCATTTGCAGGTTTATTTACAGCTATACAACAACACTTTTTTTTTTTTCTCTACAAATGTCTGGATTTAAAAATTAAAATTTACACACTTTTACACACACACCCTAACCGAAAAAGGGCTTGGTTAACACCGCCAAGCAAAGACTCGAAAACATTGAAATCAATTGATCCTACACCTCTCTGCCCTTGTTCCGACATTGTAATCGGTTGATCTTGCACCTCCCTGCCCTTGTCAGTCTCTTTTTCCTTGGTGCCATGTGTGTGTCGTCATTGCTCAACCTCCCATGGGCTCTGATTTTCCTCAGGGGGGGGCCAACACCTCCTGCACATATTCCCCTCTTGGTAGCACGTATTCAGGGTACAACATGCCTCCTCTCTTTGCCCACCCTCTTGTATAACACACTGTTACCCAACCTCTTATGTCTGGTACCCCTGATGACCAGATTCTCATGATGAAATCCATTCAAACTTCAACCGTAGACATCAATTTTCAGACTCGGTCCCATCAGTACAACAAGCCTCCTACTGCGTCTGTCCCTGAGCCACCTCCTTCGGTCTCTACAGAGCCTCTTTTGACACCTAATGGCCCCTTGAAGATCCCTCAGCCTAGGGCAGAGGTTCATACCAAGATCCCTAAGGGTCCACTACGCTGAAATGCTACTTTTGGCAAAGCTGCCCATTCGTATAGCATAGTCGATGATTTGGCACAATCCCCTGTTTCCATTTCAATGCTGGAACTCCTCCAGTTGTAACATAGTTACCGATGAAATAGGTAACCTGACCTCAAAACGGGAACTCTAGCCCAAAAACACTCAAAAAACATGAAAAAACACCCAAAAAAAAAAAAGTGTCTTCCAGAACGCACTTGTTTTTTTTTGAAGGTCAAATTTCAACATTTTCTAAAATTACGCTAAAAACAAAATTGTTTGTTGAAAAAAGGATTGAAAAAACACCCCCCAAAAAAAAAGTGTGTCTTCCAGAACGCACTTCATTTTTTTTTAAGGTCAAATTTCAACATTTTATAAAATTATGGTAAAAAACAAAATTGTTTCTTGAAAAAAAGATTGAAAAAACACCCTCAAAACAAAACCAGTTGATGCTGGAATAACAAAAAAACAAATTGTGTCATACTTTTGGCATTTTTAAAAATAGAAGTAACATTTTTTAATTTTTAAAATTCAAACATTAAAAAAAAACCTAAAATTTAAGAAAAAAAATAAATTTAAAAAATAAAAACATTTAAAAGGTTAAAATTTAAAAATATATGAAGATAAAAAAATAAAAATAAAAACAAAGTAAAAATTTTAATTCAATCATTAAAAAAAACCTAAAATTTAAGGAAATTTTTTTTAAAAAATAAACCAAAAAAAATTAAGATTAAAATTTTAAAAAATATAGAAATTAAAAAATAAAAATAAAAACAAAATAAAAATATTAAATTAAAAAAAAAAAGTTAAGAAAAGGAGGAAAATATAAAAAATAAAATATAGAAATTAAATTTAAAAAAAGAAAAAGAAAATGCTTATTAAATTTAAAAAATGAAAAAAAAAATTTAAAACAAATAATTAAATTTAAGGAAATATATTAAATTTTAATAAATTTAAAAATTCAAAATTAAAAAAAAAACCACTATTCAACTTAAAAGGAAAAAAAAAAATTTAATTAAAAATAAAAAATAAAAATAAAATACAATGAAAATATTAAATTTAAAACAATATATATTAAAAAAACAAATAAACTATAAAAAATAAATTAAATTTAAATTATAAAAAATAAAATATATATATGAACTTAAATTAAAATAGGTATATACATCAAATTTTATTAAATTAAAAAAAAAAAGGTTAATATTAAAATAACAAATTAAGTTTAAAAACAAAAATATTAAATTTTAATAAATAAATGAATAAACAAATAAATTTTGAAAGAAAAAATAAATTTTAAATATAAAAGAAAAAAAAAAAATATTGTTAAACGAAAAACATTAAAAATTTTAAAAATCAATTAAAAATGGAAAATTGAAAAAAAGAAAAAAAATATTAAATAAAAAAAAAATTCATTTAGAAAAATTAAGTTTCATTGAAAAAAAAAACTAATTTTAAATACACAATTTTAATTGAAAAAAATATATATAATTTTTTTTTTGTAATTAACAAAAAAAAAAAAAAAATGAGTAAAACATTAAAAAAAAATATTAAATAGAAATAAATTAAAAATATATATATAAAATTTATTGAATTTTATAAAATAATATTAAAAAACTAACCGTAAAAAGTTAAAAACAAAGAAAAATTATGAAATTAAAAATTAAAAAAAAAAACAATTAAATAAAAAAAGTGGGCCAAATTTAATAAAAATTATTAAAATAATAATAATAATAATAAATTTAAAAAAATAATAATAATAAACTTTAAAAAAAATTAAAACAAAACCAATTTTATTTTAAATAATTAAAAAAAAAAAAAATATTTTGAAATTAAAAAATAAAAATAAAAATTAAAAAAAAAATAAAAAAAAAACAAATAAAATAAAATCAATTAAAAAATAAATAAAATAAAAAAAAAATCAATTAATAGTGGTTGGGCCGCGGCCTCGCTTTGGTTGGTGGCGCCATTTGGGCGGAAACACGTTTCCGGCCCGACGGGCGAGGGGCCGACCTCGAATCCGGGCCCGCCCGCTTCGGGGTCGGGAGGGGGCCTACTTCGGGCCGCCCCCCGCGCCGGGCCCCGGCCGTTAATACGCCACGGGGTAAAGCCGCCCATTAATTGATTTTTTTTTATTTTATTTATTTTTTAATTGATTTTTTTTTATTCGTTTTTTTTTAATTTATTTTTTTTTTATTTTTTTAAATTTTTTTTTAATTTCAAAAATTAAATTTTTTTTTTAAATTAAATTTTTTTTTAAATTTAATATTTTTATTTAAAATAATTTTTTTTTTTTAAAAATTTTTAATATATATATATATATATACATCTATTTTTTATTTGATTTGATTTGATTTTTTAATTTTTTATATTTTTATTTTAATTTGATTTTTTTTTTTTAATTTGAATTTCAAAAAATTAAAAAATATTTTTTTAATTCAATTTTTTATTTTAAATTCAATTTGTTTAATTTTTTTTAATATTTAATATTATAGAATAATTATTTTTTTTAAATTTAAAATTTAAAATTTATTTATTAAAATTTTTAAATTTTAATTTAATTTAATTGTTTTTCTTAATTTTTTTGTTTATTTAGTTTTTCATTTTTAAAATCTATAAATGGTTTCATTTAAAAAAAAAAAAAAAACACTAAATTTATGTATATTTGTTTTTTAATTATTTGCACGTGGTTTTTTTCTTTTTTTTTGTTTTTTAATGATAGCTTTTTTTTTTTTTTAATTTTTTAATTTTCTTTATCTTTTTCAATTTTAATTGTTTTTTTTTTTAATTTGTTTCTTTTGTAAATTTTAAAATTTGTATTTTTTTCCTTATTATTATTATTTTTTTTAATTTAAATTTTTAAATTTAATTTTTTTTTTTTTTAAATTTTTTTTTTCTAAATTTTAATTTTGTAATTTTAATTATTTTAGATTTTTTTTTAAATATATATATATTTTTTAATATATTGTTTTTTTTAATAAGTTAGAAAAAAATGTTTTTGATTTTTTTTTTTTTAATTTTTTGGTCAATTTTTGTTTTTTTTCTTTAAATTATGTGTTTTTTTTCTTCAAATTTTGTCATTTCCTTTGATATAATTTTAAAATATTTTTGTTTTTTTAATTTATTTTTGTTTAAATTTTTTATTTTTATGAGCTATTTTTGTTTTTTTTTACATTTTTATTGGTTTTTTTATTGTTTTTATATATATATTTTTTATCTAAGTTTTGTGTTTTATTACCAACATGAAAATCACCACTCTAAAAAAAAGAAGGTTGATGCAGCATCAATACGTTTCAAAATTAGCATGAAAATCACTGCTCTAAAAAAAAAATGTTGATGCAGCATCAATACGTTTCAAAATTAGCATGAAAATCACTGCTCTAAAAAAAAAAGGTTGATGCAGCATCAATACATTTCAAAATTAGCATGAAAATCACTGCTCTAAAAAAAAAATGTTGATGCTGCATCAATACATTTCAAAATTAGCATGAAAATCACTAACATTTTAAAACAAATATTCATACTTCATAAATAAAAATTTTATAGTGTCAAAAATGTGCACCAAAAAAAAAAATGGTGATTCTGCATCACCACTTTTCAAAATCGGGTGCTTTTTATGCTACCAAAAAAAAGTAGGTAACATTGCGGTTACCTATTTCATCGGTAACATTGTTTTGTGCCCTTCACAAAAAAAAGCTCTTTTATCTGCCATGGGCCCTGTAGACCTTTCTGACGATCAATTGATTGTCTTTGATGTTAACCATTCAGAACATCCTCCTCTCCCTGCTTCCATTGCTTTCCAAATCCCAATTATGATCAGGAACGCCAACATTTCTTGGTGCATTATTGATGAGGGGGCATCCACCTGTGTGATGTCTGCTTCGGCTTGGAAACAACTTAGATCTCCTTAGTTTGCTCCTTCCATGATCACTCTCCGAGTGTGGGATGGCCATGCCTCCAAGCCCATTGGCTTATTCCATAATTTCCCTATCACTCTTGCAAGAAAGACGGTTTGCATTGACGTAGAAGTCATAGACACCCCCTTGGATTACAACATTCTTTTGGGTCGTAGATACACTTATGCGATGTTTGTTGTCCCTTCTGTGGTTCACTGCAAGATTTCCTTCCCCCATAATGGAAAGATAGTCACCATTGACCAGTTGACTTATTACGAGCCGAAGTCTCAGACCTCCCCTGAGTCCACTATTTCTTCGGTGGCCAACAAGCAAACCGTCGACCCCTTGACTAGTGTCTCACCTGGCATCTACAAGGACTCCTCCTTGCTTGGTAAAATCCCTGGTCTTCCTCCTCCTATCTCTGATCCTAGCTCATCGAATTCTTGCATGATGCAATCGTCTCAGGCTTCTCTCAAGAGGCCCGCCTCAGCTAGTCAGCAACCCCCTCACCCTATGTAGCCATCTCCTAGCCCTTCGATGCAGCCTATTGGACCTCCTCCTCCTAGCCCTTCAGCTGGTACTCATGAGCCTATTTATCCTCTTGGATCGGCTCCTCCAAGCCTTAACCATTTAGGAGCCGTCCCACCTGGCCATTGCCTGTTCAGTCAGATACCGTTCCTAGTCCCTCCACCAAGCATCTATACGGCACCTGTCATGGCCGCCCTCTCCCTTCCTAACTTGACCATTGGGCTCCCAGTTTGGTACCTTGATCCTCTAACAGCCACCCTACCAGGTCAACCTAAACCTTATCTTGCTCTAACCCTAGTTCAACCGGTCCCCCTGACTTCTCCCATTGTCACAATACCTCAGCCACCTCAACAAGATATGCCTCCTGTTGTGACCGCTTCAGGTAAGAAGGGCAGAGCTCGCAAAAAGGACTTAAAGGAAAAAGCTGCCCTGACTGAACCTACACCTCCTCCGCATCCAAATCCCTACACTTTGTGTGATGTCGTTGGTCATGCCACCCATGCTTGTCTCGAATTTCCCCGTATCAAGCCCATGGTTAATGTCGCGTTACCTGAGTTTACGATCCCTGAAACCTCTGCTTCTTCATCGACCGCAACCAAGAACACCAAGACTATTCACACCAAGCACCCATGTGCTTTGTGTGGTCTCCGTGGCCATTACTCCCATCATTGTCCTCGCCTTACACATTACCATGCCTCTTTGGAGGTAGTTCAGGAGTATGAGATTAAACATAATCAATCTGCTTCTCCCGTGCTTGCACAATATGCTATAGGATAGACTGAGGATTTACCCACTCCTATTGACATTCCCCCCCTGATGTCAAAATTATAGAGCATGCGGCCACCATCCTCTACCTTTCATCATCCTTGAGACCCTCGACAGAAGCTCCCTCTAAATCTTCTCCTGTTGTTTCACTTAACCTCCTTTCAACAAACACCCCAGGCTCAACATCAGTAGATCCTTTATCTTCTTGTTCTTACGTCATCCCCCGTAACAATGCCCATGTGACTCTTTCTTCTCATGATGATGAGTCAGGTAGCCTCGCCGTGTCATGTGGTCTCCCTTCCTCCTGTCTTTCCACATCCTGTTGTGACGACGACATCATGGAAGCTACGTCCACCCCTGACTTCATCTTTCTCACCCATAAATGGGATTCCATCATCCATACCTTTGGTGACTTATTTAGCCTGAGCTCAAGCTATGCCTCCAGTAGCTCCCACACTTCCCCTCACCCGCGACATGTGGCAAGTAGACATCCTACACAGATCATTCCCTTCCGCAGAGTGCATTCGATTTATAGTATGTACTCAGGTTGCCAACATTGTTCTTTATCCTCCCATTTATTGTCTTGTGGCACCTTTCAGAGGGACCCCCTATCAACACCTTATATCGGTTTTGTCGATGGTGCAAGTCGCTACTCCCAGAATTTAGCCTCGGCAGGTTGGGCCATTTTTACCCCTTTGCAGGCGCTTGTTCTTTCAAATGATGTATGCATTGGTACTGCTACCAATAATTAGGCCGAATATGATGTTGTGCGAGGTTTATTAGCCATTTCCCTTTCACATTGAATCCTCCACCTTCATGTTCATTTAGATTCCATGCTTCTTGTCATGCAATTGAATGGTGTATATCATGTGCATAATCCTATCCTTTTCAGAAGATATTTACGAGTGAAGCTTTTGATGCGTGAATTTGAAATCATTACTTTCAGTCATGTACCTAGAGCACAAAATCACTATGTAGATAGCATTGCAGACCATATTTTGGATTGGCATTTAACACACACACATTTAACACAAGACAATAACATAAAAATATCAAAATGATGCATATCCATAGTATGTTTCGTACACAATGTTTTAGAGTTCATCAACTCTGATACATATGACATGCTCATAGCATGTTACAAAAACTCAAAACTGGGGGCACCACCTACCCCTACACACTAATCACTATCTGGAGGGTCCCGAGCCAATGGCTCTTCCCCCGCAGCTCGTAGATCATGCATGCCCTGTCCGGCCATCGCCATGTGCCACATGACCCCACGCCATTCCAAGGGTAAACCAATACATGGATCTATGTACTGGTCATCTAAGTCTTGCCAGCCACGTTCCAAAACAACGGTCAGAAGCCTCTCACATCTATGATGGATATCCTCCAGAATGGTTGCTGCATCCTCATTGTGTTGCACCCTTGCTCCACTAGATCCTGCGGCCCCCGATACTGCAGGTCATCCCATGTACCCGGCCAGTTTTACCGGTGCTGTATCTGCATACCAAAAGTAAAAGAATCAATAACACATATAATATTCTAGAAAATTTACATGCACATAAAATATTAGTAAATTTTCACTCACCATCGGGTCCCCACATATGACCAGGTGGCAGTGGCAGATCTGGGTCCCCATAATAACTCATCCCACTATAGGGATAGTCGTCTATATACAGTGGCATATGATCCCAATGAACAAATAAATCAGGACGAAACACTCGTCCAATTGCTCCACCTCCTCCTCTGCACAGTAGTCGCCCCCACCGGCACATCCTAGGTTCTCTCAGGCCTCCATCTGGGAGCCGTATGCGAGGTCGAAGTGTCGGGATCTTCTTAAAGAAGAAAGAGCACAAAACTGTACCATATGCACAGTCATGGTTCACTTGCTACTTACATAGCGATAACTGTTGTTTCAATAACGACAACATCATCTAGGCCCACCCATAGTAGTTCCCACTCAAAACACTCTCCACAAGCATCATTTGACCCCCCGTGATGTGATGGAGAGCATGGTTGCCCAGGATCCGCATCACCGCTGCGGCCACAGCATGGGTCTCTAACCTCTCCAAATCCCAGATGGGTATCTGAGTCCCCTTAACTTGGAGACCTGGTCGATAATGGCGCTCTACAAACTCTATGATATTCCACCCATGCGGTAATACTGGTTGAGTATTCCATACCATCCCAAGTGGTGGAAGACCAGTCAGAAAATATATATCCTAGATTGTCAACTCAATTCGGTGCCCCTGCACTATAAAGACCTCATGGTATGGATCCCAATAGCTTACAATCCAGGGAAATAAGGGCTCCCCATATCTCATCAAAGGGTTCTCCACAAACTTCAGAACCCCAAACCTGGCCAAAGCACTGCGGACACCCTGATCCTCCCTAATCTCCAACCGTAATGCGCCCAGGTCTCTCTCTATCCAGTTGATCCGTAATTTTTCCATACCTACACAAAACCATCATATTTTTCAGTATATAGATTGGAAAGGTTGTTGCTCATCAAAAAATCCTAGTGCTCAGAACAGCACAGAAACACCCCTTTCGGACAGGTCACACTTTGCAGGCCTAAACCTGGGACACGTCGCACTTTTCTGGCCAAAACATGTTACCCAGGTCGCACTTTTTGCCCCAAAAAGTACGACCCGACCATGAAGATGAGTAGGGGGCTATTACTAAGCCTTAGGGACCTAATCTAAACTTTTAATCCACTGAAAAGAAAGATTAGGGTTAGGCTTCTTACCTACAACTGACAGATCTTGATTCCAATAATCGGTTTGTCTGCTATGATCACCGCAAGATTTAGGGCCTTCTCTCCTCTTCACATTCACCACAGCTCCACATGCAAATGAATGAATTTGGAAGGAAAATTCCTTATTAAAAGATAAACCCCTGTTTTTTCTTTCACCTACTGCGATCCAACCATAGCTTCATTTACCAAACCATCTGCACAGTTGGAAAGCTCTCACTGAGCCCTCAAATGGGTATCTATTAGTTTTAAGTGATTTGATACTTCACCGAGACACATTTTTCCCATGAAGCGCCACTTCACCCTTCCTTAACATCAAATTTCTTCACTTGCAACACTCGTACCAGGGGCATCATGTTGCCTCCATACTTGGCCACGCTCGTTTTGAATTTCGTCATGAGTTACCATCTTGTAATCATGATTTTATGGTCCCCATTGGACCCTTTTTCTTGTGTGGCAGCACCATCGAGTCACCCTTGTTTAGAGCATCCGAGTTGAGTCATCATTGCTTTCATGGAGTCTATCCCGAGACCTTTCACGCCCTGCTATAGTTCTCCATCCTTCATTGCTTGGCCCCTCTCTCGTGTCGCTCATTATGGCCTTCAGTCCCGCTATCCCCTATCCCTCATGATATTGTGTCAGTCGCTGCCAGGTCATCCATGCTATTTATGCTCTAACAAGGGAAGTCATTCGTTCACCACTCATTTCCCCCCATTTTTCATCATCATCATTGGTCTCAATCTGTCAGTCACTCTACTATTTTCTCTCATGCCTTAGTTGAGGATCCCTTATTACCTCACTTATGGAAAACCTCCTTCTGTCGACATTAGCTCATTCATTCCAGAAGACAGGTCTAGAGGGCAGTGTACCTTGGTTCCAGCTTCCACTTTTGTTCAGTGCCTCGGATCAGGAAAAGGGACTTCTTATTTCCCTTTGACTTGATTTCTTCTCAGCTCCAGCTCCTTTCAGCATGATCGAGATCCGTATACTTGATGGTTCAGTGATGCAGCAGCTGACATCGATGATTCTTGGGTGTGTGTGAGATGTCTTAGCCCTCATGAGGGGGTGGCCCTACAGGTAGCCCCCCACACACTTGGATGACATCTTCATTACATCCTTCGATGCAGCTCCATAAATTTGATGATGTCAGCCTCAACTGCTTGTAACACATTTTTTTTTGCATGTATCAGTCAGATTTTTAGAGCCCTTTCCTGTTTTCAGGGGCATCTGGGTTGTATTTATATCTCATGTACTCAGATATTATTGTACAAGTCCTGGCTATTATCCCAGGCACAATATTTATGTGGGATTCATTATCATGTTATTTATCTGGCTCATGTTTATGCCAACATATGCTTTATTATTATGTTCCGTGGTTTTTCGGGCACCTTGTTGTTTGTACTATTTCCTTCGCAGGTATAGGTATGCCTCCCCCACCGCCTATTATAGGTACTCACTCATCAAAAAGATTTATCGCACTTGCAATTCACCTCCTCAGGGTCTAATTTCCTTAAGCACTTTGGTCTACCTTACAATCCTCTCTCTTTGACTTTCCATTTATTGTCTAGTGATTGATTTCTTACAATGTACTTTGGTCATACGATTAGCTCCTAACGCTTGCACGCTGAGGGGAAATCTGTTACACCATTTTTTGTTCATCTAACCTATTATCATTAGATGGACCCAAGTACACCATGTAAGACCAATTTTACCCCAAGTAAAATTTCTTTCACTATGAAAATAACTTAGTAAATCACCTTTATTAGGTTGTTTATGGTCTAAACAGGAAACCCCATAAGGAAATATTAAATAAATATACATTTGTTTGATTTTCCTCAAGGAATAATTAGTTAAACAGTAGTTTAATTAATATTTCTGGTTATATTTAACCCAAAACAAAAAGGAAATTAATTAGATAAATCATTATTTATCTTATTATTTCTGAAGAATAATTGTTTAATCTTATTTAGTAATATTCTTTATTAAATATGACTAATTCTGCTGCTTAAATAATTAAATAATCATTATTTGTTGATTGTTATAAATATATCCTTAAAATGAAGTAAATAAATCATTTATTTGTTTGTTATTACTTAATCATAATATTAAATAATCTGACAATCATTTATTTATTGTATTTTAATGAAGTTTAACTCAAGTCAAATTCCTTTTCCCTCCAACAAATATAATAAAATATTCCATAAAATTTGGATCTAGATTTGGTTAATAATATTTTAATTATGCACCAATCTCTAGACTAACTCAATATTTTGTTATATATATAAGGGTTTTCCCATTAATTTGTCACCTTTTGTTGCCTAAATATCACTCTGGATCTCAAATCTTGGTTTGGCTGTTGATCCATTATCATAGCCATATTTTTCCATTTTTGTCTGGGTTTTCTACACCATCAAGAGAAAGGAATTCTAAATCTGAAGTGATGAGGACTTACAAGAACCCATCTCATTGAGGAGAACAGGGAACACCCTCTTGTGTTTTCCTCCAAGGTGCCATTAATAAAAATTTCATTGGATATATTCTTGTCTTGTCTATTGGATCTATGGAGTAAATCTTATTTTTCTACTGTTTAATGCCTTTAATGCATAGATCTATATTTTTGCAGCATTTGTCTTGATCATCTAACTGCAGATCTGAAGATATTAGCAGTCATTTCTTTTGTTAGGGTTGTTTGTTATGCGCAACTAAAGTGGTATTTTTTCATACACCTAGAATCAAGGTTCATACTAACACTAGTGTCTTGGAGTAGGGAGTAATTAACTCTTTGAGACAATTAAAACAAAAAAGTAGTTGATCTTGCAGTAGGAAAAATCCAATAATAGATTGTATGCTCTGGGAAGCTCCTCCTAATGGAGTCAAGCACAAGATCATATCCGAACTGTTAGCCCCCCTATGAAATTCTTGACAAGCAAGCGGGGGCTAGATTATTGTGGAGCCTTCAAGGAATGCCTTTCCCCTGAAAATCCATCCTCCTTGAAGTCTCTGAGTGCTATGCCTAACACAAATCCTATCTACTGATCCATTCCTAAAAGGCCTACTGTTTCCCCTTGTACCCCTGCAAATTGTCCCTTTCTCCCCTTTTTCCTTCTTCCGTCAAAATACCTTTGTTCCCCCCTATCAATCCCCTAAATCCCCTCTAAAATCCCTGCACCCTTTGTTTTCCCAAATTCCCCCTCCATCTCCCTATCGTTACCCTTTAGGCCTCAAAATACATTTAAAATGGATTTAAAATCCACTTTCTGACTATATGATAGGCCTAGCCCTTTCTCTGCTAGCCCCGCGCCCTTTTCTCCCCATGTAACCCAGCGCCTGACCTAAGCGCTGTCCCCAAAGGCGCTTCCCATAAACCATTGAAACTTTATAATAAGAATTTATATTATAAATTCCCCCCGCTTTCATCTCCATCGTCCGTTTAAAATATGATCCGACGGTGCGGAGTTCGCCCAATCAGTGGTCCCCACTCCCATCCTCGCGCGCTGTTCAAAACCGCCTGTTTATTCCGCATCGCCTTTGGGCCATGGGCAGTTTTTCTCCATCGTCCAGCGATTCCACTCACCCTTCGACGCGTGTCTTCTGTACGACTCCAAAACCACCCATTAAAGTCATCCCCCACGCGTTATCCTTCGACCACGGCTGCCGAGCGAAATCCACGACAGCCGTCAGATCTGGAGCGGCCCATCCGATGGCTATCGCGCGTCGAAGGTGCCTGATGTTTAATGAATTTGCGCGGGCGATAATCTGTCCTTGTCCCGCCATGTCATCTCCATGTGTGCCCTCCGTACTTTTGACCGTTCCATTGCATATTCTCGTCCAAATTCGTGTTTTTTAAGGTTTTTTCAGCGAAATTCGCTCCGCAGACCTTCTCCATTCCCCATGAGCACGTTCTCCATTCCTTCTGCAATTTTCTCCTCCACATCATCACCCGCACGACCTTTATCCGCCTCCACATCATCCGCCACCCCATTCATGATTTCCTTAACTTATTTGTGTATTTTGCAAGGTTATTAAGAGGCAATGGCCGCCATGATGCACGTCTCTGCTACAAGGACAGAGAAATCAGAGAAGATCATTTACAGAGGCAAGATTTATAAAAAGAACGACCCAGGAAGGTGAAGAAAAGACTTTCATTAAAGAGGGACAGAATCCAACTCTGAAAACCTCTCGACGCCATTAAAACCTGAGCTAACCTGTCAGAAGAAAAAATGAAGCGGCAAGGTGTTCCAAGTACAATGCAAAGGAGATTAAGGCACGATAATGAAGATATTAAGCCTGGAATCAGTGGTTTAAGAGGCAAAGCACCAGTTTGAAGACCCCGAGGATCAATCAGGAGGTCCTGAGCATGAGTAAAGGTAACATCAGGGTTTATTCATCAGCAGAATGTTTTTCTTCGGCAAGTACAGGGCGCCCATACAGCTTATATTATGCACAATGTCCCTGAAGGAATTTCCACCCTAACAGCAGTTCAAAACCACCAGAGCATTTATGTGGCAGACTTCTCAGTAGTTTATTTTATTTTGTTCAAAGCACCAGGAGTACTACAGCCAAAATATGTCAAGATCATATCCGGAGAAGATCACCCTTCACAAGGGAAGTGATAGAGATTAGATACACAGTAATCAAACAGAATGGGTTTTGGCCCTACATTCATTTTGTGTTTATTGTTACATTTAGTATTCACCTACCACCTCAGTCGACCTTCTGTTCATCATCTGCTATAAAACACAGAAGGAAAATATTGAAAAGGTTGTTGGTTGTTGATGAGATATCAGAGAAATGCAAGTATTTTCCTCTTGAGACAAGCTCTTTGTGTAATATTGTAAGTTAGGCTAAGATTTGATGTATTCAGACTGAATGTTCAAGCTGTGGGCAATGATGTGCCTGATTGGTGTTGTTTTTAATATGACAAGCACATTTCTTTGGATCCTGATCTAAAGCAGCTGGTGATGTCTTCCCTTCTCTGTATTTGTGATTGACTTGCTTTCATTTCATTATGTTTCTTCAGGCTCGCATCAGAAGTTTGGCATAAGGTTTACCCTTGATAGGTACCTTATGTTGCTGCTCTCCTAGCCTTTATGTTTTCTGCTTATGTGTGTATCTGAATATTGATTTCAATTGATTTAACTAGTGTAGTGGATGTTATTGCCTGCTCTCTGATGTATGAATTAATGAAGCCTATGTTTAGATGTTCTTGTTAGGATTTAGATGGATGAGTTGAGAACACTAGAAGGTCTAGAACCCTGTCTCTGCCTCACTAGGATCTTTCCATCTCATTAAGCCTTTCTAAGATCCCTTGTCTTGCCTCCGGTTTTGTCCAAGCAGGTCTGGAGTTAAATGACCTCTGACCTGATCTATAGACAGAATTGGCTGGTTCACCTTCACTCATTTTCAGTCCTTAATTTCCCATTCCATCAACCATCTTTTAAGATCCAAATGCTCTAGATGACTAGCCCAACTGAAAGCTTGCACATTGAACACAAGTAAATCCTTTCTTGACTCCATTGCCCAATGGCCTTGATGTTCCCTGAGTTATCTATCTTTGCCTAGTTTCCTCTATGCTCATCCTCGTCTTATATTGGACCCTTCTTTCCTAATTCCCAACAACCAAACATAAATAATCAAACAAACAAACCCTGTGCCTATAACTAGCCTAAAACCTTAACATTTGAGCTTCAAAGACATAAAACCTTTGATTATCAAAGAGAGATCCCTCTCTGGACCTAGGAGGGCTAGATCCTAAGGTCTGAAAGTGGTTCTATGTTTTCTCATCTTTTGGTCTTGTCAACCTGGCCAAAACATGGGAACCCCAACATAATGGCGACTCCACTGGGGAAAATTCTGAATGATCTTCATCTCACTACCTCAACAACTTCAAAAAACCTATAACTCTGGTTAGGTTGGCAGTAAGTCACTCCTTTCTTGGATCAACCCCTATTGTTGAGTGTCCATCATACTCTTAGACAGAGCCTGGAAAGGGCTAGGTAGCCTCCAGATCTCACCCTCTTCGGAGGTGACATATCTGGTAAATTCCCTCCCAGTCAATCTCTGGTTGGAGTTTGCTTTTTTTTTAGGAGATTCTTGAAAGGTGATAGTGCCTGAGCACTGTGGTGGACAGTGTAACCCCTTAGACATACCTTGAAACCCTCCACCTGGCGACTCCATTGTTCTTAAACGAAAAGACTCCACTGGTGATCAGTAGGCCTGTTGATTAGCTTGGTTTCACATTAGACTCCACTGGGAGACCAACCTTTGAAACAACATTAACCACAACAGAAGTAACAAGTAGGATTAAGCTGCTTAGTTAAGAAGTACAACATTCTGGCTTTCAGAACCATTCACACAAGAGCTTATCCTAATCCTGACCCACCTGAAATAGTTGATAATCCGGAGAGTATCCTTAAGGGGGCTCCTGCACCTAAAAGACCAACTATTTCCAGCCACATTCATAGAGCTAACTCTACACCAGAAGAGCTAACAGCTCTATCACTTTCTCTCCCTGACCTAGACGTACCCAATAGACTACCAAGAGCTAGGTCATACAATCATCTAGACCAGCCAGACCTTGAGCTTCACAGTTCACCATCTCATAGTGGTCAACACACTTGGAACACAGAGACCCCTCCATCCACACCCCATGATATTCACTTTATTCAAAACTTGGGGTTTTCCCACCCTAGATCTACTCAGCAAACTCCTGCTGATCCTAATATCCCTGTCATCCATGTACCAGCTGCTCAAGCCAACCCTATACCTCATCAGAACATTATCATGGTAGCTTGGTATGCACCTTTAGTTTTACCTCAACCCTTGTTACCCTTACCCAATGATTATCAGTCAAAAATCCCACACTTCACTGCTAAAGAATCCATCACAGCTCAGCAACATGTAGATAAAATGGAGGATTCTTTTGACTACATGGAAATTGATGATGAGACAATCAAAATGAGAATTTTTGCCCAAATCCTGGGGGGTGATGTAAAGAAATGGTTTAAAATCTTACCTCTTGGTAGCATCCAAGATCTCCCTTCTCTATATCGGACTTTCGTCGACAAATGGGAAACTAGGGAAAATCCTCGCCAACTCCTAGCTGAATACATGAGCCTTAAAAGAAACATGGGAGAGAGTGTCCATGATTACACCACTAGATTTAACAGCATTTACAATGCCCTCCCTCCACATATGAAACCTCCACAAGGCATGGCCCTGGCTAAATATCCTGATGGATTTGATGCTGACATGGCCTATGAGTTTAGGGATAAAGAATACACCACATTGGAAGACATGCAGAGAGGAGCAGTGAATATAGAGGCAAATTTGATTGAGAAAGGAGCAAGACTGAGGTCTGAGAAGAGGGTAACCTATAGGGATGACAATGTAGCCTCCACATCTGATCCAAACTATGACAGATTATATAAACATGTGGATAAGCTGCAACAAATGATGGAAAATATGGTTGTCACAGTCAGCAATCAGAACAGAAACCAGAACCAAAATCAGAACCAAAACTTTAGAAGAAACAACAATGCTCCCAACAGACAGAGAGAGTCAGATCAACAAGTAATTCCCCCATTCCAAGAAAAATTTTTAGATGAAGATGAGGGAATCATAGAAGATTCTGAAGGGAATACAATAAACATGTTTGAAACATAAGACTCAGTCCTTAACTGTAATTCAGGGGAAGACCAACCCTCACCTTCATACTGGGATGAGGAATGGTTAGAAACCGAGGATTACAGATTAGGATTTGAAAATGCCATGATGCAGGTCAGAGAACAATATGAACTTAGGAGCAAAAAGAACCAAGAAAATTCCAAAACGAAGACTCCTGAGGTTACCATCAAGAAAATACCTGATAAAACTTCTAAAGCATCTGCTGCAAATAACAAATCAACAGCTGAAAGTTCTAGTAAACACAAGGAAAAAGACAACCAAGACACTGAAAAAAAAAGCCAACCAACCAGTAGCACTAGCACTACAGTTAGTGCTCCTGATAAAATGATTCCTGATCCTGTACATAGTGAGAAATCACAAACTGATTCAGCTACTAAGGCAGTAGTAAATAAAACAGAGTTGAGCCCTCCAAAGGTCCAGTCCACTTTCAATTTGGAAAGTGAGATTGCAAAGATTAAAATCTCTGTACCATTATCTGAGTTGGTCACTTAGGATGTATATAAAGGCCGAATTTTGAAAGCATTGAATCTAGGGGAAAACAACGACACTATCAATTTGAATGATGATCAACCTGCCCTCTTGTTTGGTCCAAAGATTGAGGGAAAGTTTCAGGAAGGGGTGGTTCCACCTTTCTATGTCAGTCTCAGCGTTCATGAAAAGATCCTCCACAATGCCATGCATGATTCTGGAGCGTCACACAATTTAATTCCTAAGGTAGTAATGGAAAAGCTAGGCCTGGAGATAACATGACCTTACAAAGACTTGTATTCATTTGAATCTAACAGAGTAAAATGCCTAGGCCTAATTAAAGACTTGTGTGTAAGTTTGACCCAGATCCCAACTAAATGTATGGTCATGGATGTGGTGGTGGCAAATGTGCCACCCAAATATGGCATGCTGTTATCTAGATCATGGGGAGCCAAATTGCAGGAAACAATACAGATGGGTGGCTCATATGCCACTATCCCTATCTTTGGCCAACTTAGAAGACTGTATAGAGAAGCTCAGATGAAATTCCTAGTCAGTAGCCCCGAGAAGCTTGAAAATTCACCATTATACTCTGTGCACACAGACCTGGAATCTTTCATTCTTTATAACGACCAATCCTTAGGAGAGCCAGAATCACAACGCAGAGATCCAAGCAAAAACATAGAGCCCATGGACTTTAACATAATGGCTACCCTGGAGGAATATGATGAAGAAATCCATGGGCCGAGTACTGAAAACGAAACTCAGAATGAACCAGAAACGCAACACAGTTAGCCTATTAGTCGCACCTTGCAAACTAACACACCACGTGAAGAACAAGACAACCCACAACCTATTACAGACCCCACAACGCAGCTTAATGGCTAACCCCTATGGGAAATGAATTTCGATGGGTCCTGTACTAGGAAAACTGCTGGAGCAGGGGTGTGGCTACGTAACACAGAAAATAACCACACAAAGAGCCATGTTGTGAATCTGCATTTCAAATGTACAAACAACGTTGCAGAGTATGAGGCTCTTATCCTGGGCTTAAATCTGTTGAGGAAATTAGGAGCCCGTAGGGTAACTGTGCTAGGAGATTCCGAGTTAGTTGTCAAACAAGTGAATGGTGAATACGCAACAAAACATCCTCGATTAAGAGCATATAGGAACGATGCTATGGATATATTGAAAACATTTGTTGAATATGAGTTAGTGTTTGTTCCCAGGAATCAAAACATCATTGCAAATGGATTAGCTTGCTTGGCTAGTTCCTATCCTAAGACTCCCCCTGACCAACAAATCATCATTCAAACCAAGTTCAGACCTGCAGTGCCAGACAACGAAAAATATTGGCAGAACTTTGAAGGAGATAAACAGATCGAAGATTTTCTGGTGGGCAGAAATGAGTTTGAATTTTCTGATTCTGACTCTAAATCTGATGACAGTTGCCCGAGTGAGGATCCCCCAGATGAACAAGAAACACCCTGTAACATAGAAATAAACATATTTTCTGAGGAAAATGGAAGTCCAACCATAAGAAGTGAAAACGCGGAAAATGAGGAAATGGAGGTGTTGCAGGCCAAAGACAAGAATATACCCAGAGGCCTGGCACCCTTAGAGGACCTTTTTTACTTTGATGATGTGGCCAAAAGGCCCACTATAGAACATGTATATTCTGATATAGAAGAATGCAACATAGGCACTCAAGACAGACCCAAAATGATAAAACTGGCTAAGTCTATACCTGTAAACATGAAGAAAAAATACATTGACTTGTTTAAGGAATTCATTGACGTGTTTGCATGGAGCTATGAATACTTAAAGGCCTATGACACAAGCATCATACAACACAAGATACCACTAAAGGAAAATCAGAAAACTTTCAGACAAAAACTCTGCAGAATCAATCCAAAACAATTGCCTGCAGTAGAGAAAGAGATCAAAAAGATGTATGATGCGGGCATAATAGTTCCTGTGAGGTTTTCTGATTGGGTGTCAAACTTGGTGGCTGTGAGGAAGAAAACAGGGGAGATCAGATTATGCATAGACTTCAGAAACCTGAACAGAGCCTCCCTGAAAGACAACTACCCTTTGCCCAGAATGGAACATATCCTACAGAAGGTAGTGGGCTCTAAGAGAATCTCCCTGCTTGATGGTTTTTCAGGATACAATCAAGTCCTTGTACTCCTAGAAGATCAACTCAAAATAGCATTTATCACTCCATGGGGTACCTTTATGTGTGTGAAGATGTCTTTTGGACTGATGAATGCTAGAGCCACCTTCCAGAGAGTGATGGATATAGCTTTCTAAGATGAGATAGGACACTTCATAGTTATCTACTTGGATGACTTGACGGTATTTTCCAAAACTGAAGAAGAACACCTGGAACATCTGAGAAAGGTTTTTGAAAAATGCAGAAAGTATGGTCTGTCCTTAAATCCTAAGAAAACTGTGTTTGGGCTGCAAGAAGGCAAAATTTTTGGCCACATTATATCCGAGAAGGGGATTAGGATAGACCCATAGCGAGTTGAGGGAATAATTCAAATCACACACCTGAGAAACATCAAGGAGTTACAGTCCTTCATTGGGAAGATCAATTTCCTTAGGAGATTCATCCCCAATCTTGCTGAGCACCTTAGGAAAATGACTGACATGCTAAAGAAAGGTGCAGGAATTAAGTGGACTGTCGAAGCCAAGAAATATTTTGAGTCAGTAAAGCTTGCACTCACTCAAGCCCCTATCCTTATCAGTCCAGACTTCTCAAAAGACTTTCTGATCTTTTCCTTTGCCTCTGAACACACAATAGTTGCAGTCCTGCTGCAAAAGAATTCAGAAGGTAATGAACAGCCTATAGCCTTCTTCAGCAAAGCCTTAAGGGATGCACCCTTGAAGTACAACATTATGGAAAAGCAGGCCTATGCCCTGGTGAAGGCCTTAAAAGACTTTAGGGTGTACATTCTGCATTCTCACACCATTTCTTATGTGCCAAATATAGTGGTCAAAGATATCTTGTCCCAGGACCCTGATGGGAAAAGGGGAAAATGGATTGCTACAATCTTGGAAGACGACCTTGAAATAAAACCCACCAAGCTGATCAAAGGTCAAAGCCTGGGCCAACTAATGGTTGAATCTAATCTGTAGGCCCTTGACATTAACATGATAAATTCCTTAGATGAGCAGGAAGGATTGCCCCATCCAACTGTTGAGGAGCAGTTTCAAAACTCTCCTTGGTATACTGATATCCTTCACGTGCTCACCCACCTCAATGCCCCTCCAAAACTATCCAAAACCAAGGCCAGGTTCATAAAACTCAAAGCTAGAAATTACTGCATGTTGAATGAAAATCTATACTGGAAAAATCCAAATGGCCTATTGCTGAAATACTTGTCTGAACCTGAAGCTGAAAGAATTAAATAGGAATTCCATGTTGTGGAGTGTGGAGGCCACCTGAGTTGGAAATCCACTGCAAATAAAATACTCAGGGTTGGTTACTATTGGCCTACACTCTTCAATGATGTCCATAAAATGACCCTTACCTGCCACAGATGTCAGATCTTCGAAGGTAAAAGAAAGCTCCTCCCCCTCCCCTTACAACCCATCACTGTTGAAGGTCCCTTTCTGCAATGGGGTCTAGACTTTATAGGGGAAATTCATCCAGCCTCTTCAGGACAACACAAATGGATCCTAACCGCTACAGATTACTTCACTAAATGGATAGAAGCCGTACCCACTAGGAATGCCACTGATTCTATCATCATTAGGTTCAAAGAAGACTTCATCCTATCTTGGTTTGGTTGTCCAAGGAAAATAATCACTGACAATGCTGCTGCCTTCGGTTCCAAGAAAATGGTCGAGTTCTGTCACAGGTACCATATCACACTTGGTCATTCAACTACCTATTACCCCTAGGGTAATGGCTTAGCTGAATCATATAATAAAATCCTGGTTACAATCATCAAGAAGCTGCTGGAAGAGAACAAAAAGTCATGGCATAAAAATTTGGTACATGCCTTGTGGGCTGACAGGCTCACCACGAAGAAATATATTGGCATGTCACCATTCCAGCTTGTCTATGGAATAGAAGCATTTTTTCCTACTAGCCTTGGAGTACCAGTGATCAAGCTTGTCTAGGAGATCCAATCAGAAGAGGACAGCATGATAAGAAGGATAAATCAGACAATCCATCTTCAGCAAACGAGAGAAGAGGTTTACAACAGAGCAGTGAAAGTTCAGGACAACATAAAGAGGCAGTTTGACAACAGAGCCAAAGCTTCAGATTTCAAAGTTGGGGACAAGGTTCTGAAATGGGATTCAAGAAGAGAGGACAAAGGTAAACATCGCAAATTTGACAGCTTGTGGCAAGGTCCATTCATCATCCAAGCCACTGTGGGTCCAAATGCATTTTTTCTACAAGAACTTGATGGTACAGAGCCGTTTGGGGGTCCTGTCAATGGCAGGATGCTCAAACACTACTTCTGCTAATATTCATTTCTAGTTCCATTTCCATTGTACATACCATTGCATTTTTACTTTCAAGAAAACAGAGTAATGTTTCCAAAAATAGAGAAGATAGAGGTTCAAGCATGCTCAAAACACGTGCCTCTGGAAAGTGAAAAATATTGGCTCTAACATGATCAAAACCTGAGCCAAAGAAAGAAAGACAGTTGGTCCTAACACGCTCAAAATCTGGACCAGCAAAGGAAAGGGAAGAATCAACTCTAATATGCCCAAAACCAGAGCTGAAATCGAAGAAAAGGTGACTCTAATATGCTCAAAATCTGAGTCACAGCAAAGAAGGATACTTCAAAAGTTCAAATTTCGAGCCTTCAAAGTTTTGTTTCACTCCAAAACAAGTCAAACAGTCTAATCCTGGCTTGGCCGTTTTTCAATTTCCTGTCTTAGAATGTAGGAGAAGAAATCAGTTGGACAGTTTAATCCCAGCAGATGTTAGATTAGGTAGAGAAGAATATGAGGCCAACTGTTTAACCTGGTCTCATGGAGCAATAAGGGTAGATGTAGAATAGGTTGTTTTGTTTTGAAAATAAAATGTAAAGGGTCTGCTAGCTCAAAAGCACCCTAAAGAAGAAAAAAATGCTAGGACTGTAGTTTGGGTAGGCAGATTGGTTGGGAAATATTTCTGCTGATGTTTCTATCATATTGTGGCAGCTAAAAATTGAAGAAAGAAAGGGATGTGCCAAGCAGTAGGCATCTGGCCTACTCCAAAGATCATTTCTGGTTTCTTGACTCCTTCAAGAAGAAGCCATCCCCATGTGGAGCCACTGTTAGCCCCCCTATGAAATTCTTGACAAGCAAGCTGGGGGCTAGATTATTGTGGAGCCTTCAAGGAATGTCTTTCCCCTGAAAAACCATCCTCCTTGAAGTCTCTGAGTGCTATGCCTAATACAAATCCTATCTACTGATCCATTCCTAAAAGGCCTACTGTTTCCCTTTGTACCCCTGCAAATTTTCCCTTTCTCCCCTTTTTCCTCCTTCCGTCAAAATACCCTTGTTCCCCCCTATCAATCCCCTAAATCCCCTCTAAAATACCTGCACCCTTTGTTTTCCCAAATTCCCCCTCCATCTCCCTATCGTTACCCTTTAGGCCTCAAAATACATTTAAAATGGCTTTAAAACCCACTTTCTGACTATATGATAGGCCTAGCCCTTTCTTCGCTAGCCCCGCGCCCTTTTCTCCCCATGTAACCCAGCGCCGTGACCTAAGCGCTGTCCCCAAAGGCGCTTCCCATAAACCATTGAAACTTTATAATAAGACTTTATATTATAAAGTCCCCCCGCTTTCATCTCCACCGTTTGTTTAAAATATGATCTGACGGTGCGGAGTTCGCCCGATCAGTGGTCCCCACTCCCGTCCCCGCACGCTGTTCAAAACCGCCTGTTTATTCCACACCGCCTTTGGGCCATGGGCGGTTTTTCTCCATTGCCCAGTGATTCCACTCACCCTTCGACGCGTGTCTTCTGTACGACTCCAAAACCGCCCGTTAAAGTCATCCCCCACGCATTATCCTTCGACCACGGCTACCGAGCGAAATCCACGACAGCCGTTAGATCTAGAGCAGCCCATCCGACGGATATTGCTCGTCGAAGGTGCCCAATGTTTAATGAATTTGTGCAGGCGATAATCTGTCCCTATCCCTCCATGTCATCTCCACATGTGCCCTCCATACTTTCGACCGTTCCATTGCATATTCTCGTCCAAATTCGTGTTTTTTAAGGTTTTTTCAGCGAAATTCGCTCCGCAGACCTTCGCCATTCACCATGAGCACGTTCTCCATTCCTTCTGCGATTTTCTCCTCCACATCGTCACCCGCACGACCTTTCTCCGCCTCCACATCATTCGCCACCCCATTCATGATTTCCTTAACTTATTTGTGTATTTTGCAGGTTTATTAAGAGGCAATGGCCGCCATGATGCACGTCTCTGCTACAAGGAAAGAGAAATCAGAGAAGATCATTTACAGAGGCAAGATTTATAAAAAGAACGACCCGGGAAGGTGAAGACAGGACCTGCATTAAAGAGGGACAAAATCCAACTCTGAAAACCTCTCCGCGCCATTAAAACCTGAGCTAACCTGTCAGAAGCAAAAATGGAGCGGCAAGGTGTTCCAAGTACAACGCAAAGGAGATTAAGGCACGATAATGAAGATCTTAAGCCTGGAATCAGTGGTTTAAGAGGCAAAGCACCAGTTTGAAGACCCCGAGGATCAATCAAGAGGTCCTGAGCATGAGTAAAGGTAACATCAGGGTTTATTCATCAGCAGAATGTTTTTCTTCGGCAAGTACAGGGCGCCCATACAGCTTATATTATGCACAATGTCCCTGAAGGAATTTCCACCCTAACAGCAGTTCAAAACCACCAGAGCATTTATGTGGGAGACTTCTCAGTAGTTTATTTTATTTTTTTCAAAGCACTAGGACTACTACAGCCAAAAGATGTCAAGATCATATCCGGAGAAGATCACCCTTCACAAGGGAAGTGACAGAGATTAGATACACGGCAATCAAACAGAATGGGTTTCGGCCCTGCATTCATTTTGTGTTTAATGTTACATTTAGTATTCACCTACCACCTCAGTCGACCTTCTATTCATCATATGCTATAAAACACAGAAGGAAAATATTGAAAAGGTTGTTGGTTTTTGATGAGATATCATAGAAATGCAAGTATTTTCCTCTTGAGACAAGCTCTCTGTGTAATATTGTAAGTTAGGCTGAGATTTGATGTATTCAGACTGAATGTTCAAGTTGTGGGAAATGATGTGCCTGATTGGTGTTGTTTTTAATATGACAAGCACATTTCTTTGGATCCTGATCTAAAGCAACTGGTGATGTCTTCCCTTCTCTGTATTTGTGATTGACTTGCTTTCATTTCATTATGTTTCTTCAAGCTCGCATCAGAAGTTTGGCATAAGGTTTACCCTTGATAGGTACCTTATGTTGCTGCTCTCCCAACCTTTATGTTTTCTGCTTATGTGTGTATCTGAATATTGATTTCAATTGATTTAACCAGTGTAGTGGATGTTATTGCCTGCTCTCTGATGTATGAATTAATGAAGCCTATGTTTAGATGTTCTTGTTAGGATTTAGTTGGATGAGTTGAGAACACTGGGAGGTCTAGAACCATGTCTCTGCCTCACTAGGATCTTTCCATCTCATTAAGCCTTTCTAAGATCCCTTGTCTTGCCTCCGGTTTTGTCCAAGCAGGTCTGGAGTTAAATGACCTCTGACCTAATCTATAGACAGAATTGGTTGGTTCACCTTCACTCATTTTCAGTCCTTAATGTCCCATTCCATCAACCATATTTTAAGATCCAAATGCTCTAGATGACTATCCCAACTGAAAGCTTGCACATTGAACACAATTAAATCCTTTCTTGACTCCATTGCCCAATGGCCTTGATGTTCCCCAAGTTATCTATCTTTGCCTAGTTTCCTTTATGCTCATCCTCATCTTATATTGGACCCTTCTTTCCTGATTCCCAACAACCAAACATAAACAATCAAACAAACAAACCCTGTGCCTATAACTAGCCTAAAACCTTAACATTTGAGCTTCAAAGACATAAAACCTTTGATTATCATAGAGAGATCCCTCTCTGGACCTAAGAGGGCTAGATCCTAAGGTCTGAAAGTGGTTCTATGTTGTCTCATCTTTTGGTCTTGTCAACCTGGCCAAAACATGGGAACCCCAACACAAACCAGTGAGGTGATCAATTCTATCTCATTGGGAATGGTAGAATATGTGCATGCATTAACAACGGTAAACCTCAGATTGACCATTGTCGAGGAGCCTGGGGTCACTTGTCGGTATACCTTGGATTATGTCAAGGAGCCTTCAAGGGGATTGAGCTTTGTTACTCTGCCCTTGCGCGTATATCAGATCGTAGACTGTTCCCCCAGGTATATTTGTTCCTATTGGTGACCTTAGTGGCCATAAAATTTAATATTTTTTTCCTAAGGTGATGTTGGAGGAAAGATCCCACTATACCTGGAGCAGACGTCGACTAGATTCACTTGGACTCTCTGGAGGGTTATATTCACTCGAGATGGTTTAAGTGGAGAAACTTGCACTGATCTGTTTCATTAAGCAGGTTTTCAGGGTAACTGTTCCAACCGCCATTTCTACATTAAATACTGCAATGTTGGATTTCATCACCAACTAGTGTTTTTAGTGTGGGAATCTACTATTTGTGTGTGGTTTGATCTCCTAGATTTTATAAGTGTTTGATCATTTGATTGTCTCCTTAGTGACTTTAGGATTTTTTATTAAAATTTTCTTTGATTGTGTGTGATTAATAATTTTTAATCATGGTTGAATTACCAAGACAATCGCATAGACTTCAGGGGAAACCCCTTAAGTATACACCAAGCCAACTTGAAGGACTGCGAGCTCTGGTACCACGTAGTATCATTAGAATTAGATCAACAGAACCAGGAGAATCATCCATAATTACTCACCCTGATTATCAATCACAACTAGCAGAATATATTCAAGATCCAATTTCAATTTCTGAAATCACTGACATTGCTTCTACAACCAGTGAATTAGCTGAAGAACCTGAAATTTCTGAGCCAGAAACTGAACCTGCTGTGTTGGAATCATCTTTAGGATTTGTTACTTTGACTTCTAGTGATCCTGATTCACCTAGGGTAATACATCACATTATTGAAAACCTTCCTTCTGATCTCATATGTATTGAAGAACTTGTTAGTCCAGATGAATACGTAGTTCTTCCCGAAACCCAAGAACTTTGAATCTTAGGGAGCGTGAATCAATATTCTATAGTCCTTTTAGAACTGACGCTTGGTATTTATCATTGACAGATTTTTTACAAAATGCGGGTCTTACTTATTCACCACCCCAAATTCCTTTTTACCCTACACCGAGAGGTTATCAACCTTCATTAGCTATGTCGGGTGAGTCATCTATGTTTTTTGAATCTCCAGAAACATTTTTATATAGTGGTTTTTCTTTTCCTCTGGGATACCAGTTTCTCTCTGGTACCTTCTCAGGAGCAGCTCCTCAACCAATTGAACAGGTGTTATCATCTGGTACAAATGGAAAAAACATTGGCACGTTGAACACAAAACATATTTTCATGCTATCTAGCAATATTCCAAATCCTCAACCTCAAGGAAGTCAGTTATCACCTGGGGGGAAACCTCAAGGAAGTCAGTTACTACTTGGGGGGCAACCTCAAGGTAGTCAATTATCGCCTGGAGGGCAACCTAGGGGTAATTTTTTACCACTTGGAGGTCAAACTGCAGGACAATATTTCCTTCCTGGGGAGCAACCTCATGGATAGTACATACCTCAGGGTCAATATCAACCTCAAGGACAGCACATACCTCAACGTCAATATCAACCCCAGAGTCAGTTCATACCTCAGTGTCAATAGAACCCCAGATTCAATACATGCCTCAAATTCAATATCAACCTCAGGGTCAATACCCAGCTCAAGGTTTTAAACCTCCTTTTGTTCAACCATTATTACAAGGAGATGGAAATTTGCCAATTAATTATCAAACTTACATTCAACCTGGTTATGGTACTTCATATGCACAACCTTCTATGGGTCAATACCCCATAATTAATATGGTGCGGGATCCATCTCAAATTCAACAGACTTTTCAACCCAATGTGTAGTTACCTCATCAACCTAGACAACCCATAGGTTCTAGTCCAACCTAGCAACCTGTCCAGCCTACCATTCAAGTCTCTGCACCTGTTTTTGTTCAGCAACCCGGGCCTAGTACACCTAGAACTCCGCCTCAAACTTCTGCTGATGCTGCCATTTCTATTCAACCTACCACACCTATTTCTAGAGTATCTGCAGCTCTTGTTTCTACCATCCCTATATCAGTGCAAATTCCTCGAGTATCTGTGCCACAGTCAGGACCTAAAATTCAGACTACGACCTAGATGCCTATAGGACAGTCTGGTACGAGTATGGTTCTCACTAGTCAACCACAATTTACTTATCAACCATACCAAGGGTAGTATCAATTTGGATAGGCTACACAAAATCCAACATATCAGTATCAGTCGTATCCTGGGTATACTTATCAAGTACCTCAACAACCCCAGTATGGTCTGATGGATCCTAGTTATCCAGGAGGTTTTACAATTCCCAATGCACATCCAATTCTAGGATATCCTAGATATCCTCCTCCTGGAACTGGTTTGATAACACAAGGTTATCAAGACCCTAGCCGTCGGTTACTGTTTATAGCAACTTTAGATTTACCTGATCTATTGCGCCTTATGAATGATCCCATATTTTATCTTCCATATTGGCTGCTGATGCCTAATAATTTTCCCAGTGATATTCCAAAGTTTGAAGGTAATTCAGGAGAAGATCCATCTAATCATGTTATGACTTATCACCTCTGGTGTGCATCCAATTCACTAATCGATGATTCGATTCAATTGCATCTTTTTCAGAGAACTCTCATTGGTCTAGCTGCCAAATGGTACATTGAGTTACCACGAGGCTCATTTAATAATTTTAATGCACTAGCTACTACTTTCTTAACCCATTTTCAGTTACCTGTTAGATACGACAATGGTACGGAATTGTTGACCTCATTAAAACAATCTACGTTTACATACCTATCTGATCACATTCATGAATGGAGATGTAGGAGACGTTTAGTGAAAGTATTTATTCTAGATCAAATTTTGGATGAATGGTTTATCAAATCATTATTGCCCAAAATTACTGAAGATGTGGCCAAAGGAGGCGTTATTACATAAGAAAAATTCATTGCTCAGGCTCAGTACCTTGACCTTGTATATGTTAGCCCCCCTATAAATTTTTAACAGGCAAAGTAGGGGGCTAAATTGTTTCAGATTCTTCAAGGAATGCATCTCCTCTGAAGACACATCATCCTTGAAGTCTCCTGTGTCTTTGCCCTTGATAAAAACCCCTCTGCTGATTCCCATTATAAAGCCTCTCTGATTGTGAAAAATTGTGTTTTCAAAGGCCTTCATTTGCCCTTGAAATCCTTGCAGAACCCCCCATTTTGAGCCTTATTTTTTCCTTGTCAAACTCCCCCCTAATCCCCAAAATCCTCCCAAAATCCCCTTTAAACCATGCATCCACCCTTGGTTTAGCCAAGATACCCCTTTATCTCTCTTTCGTTACCCATTTTGACTTTAAAGTTCATTTGAAATGGGCCAAAAACCATGTTTTCTATGTAATTGGGCCTTAGCCCCTTTCAGCCAAGCTCTTGCACCTTTCTCCCTCCGTGCGACCACGACGTTGGAACCACCCACCAGCCCGAAAAGTGCTTATCGCCGAATCCATAACGGGCGCATCGTGAGCCGTCGATCTGCACCAATCAGACGGCCATCGCAAGCTTCGCAATGTCCACCATTCACCTTTTCACCGCCCCGATATCACATCTCCACCGTTCATTCAGCCATTGATTTGACGGTCCAAAATGTGCTAGCCCTGTGGTCCCCACTGCGCACTATTCTGAAAACCGCCGGGGTTCATCGCACCACTTTTGAAGGCGGGCGGTTTTCCTATTTTTGCAGAGATTCCATACAACATCCGACGCGTGGCACCGGTACGGCTGGAAAAATTCTCACTTATTGCGCGTTATCATTCATCCATGGACGCGGAGCGATATCATTGTGTGCTGACAGATTTTCAATCGCCCATCCAACGATCGTTGTTCCACGAAGTTGCACGCGAGTTAATCAGAGTCATCCATACCCCTGGCCCACTGTCCATTGCCCTCCGACATGTTTCCCACCGTCAATCTCCATTGAAGATCGGACGGCCCATATTTTTTGTCAGTCCCGTCGTAACCCCGTCCCGCCACATCATATGTCCACGTGTTTTGGTCACAGTGCCGTCCGTCCTTTTATATATCTCATTCAAAGGTCAAATTCGAAGGTTTTCATTTAATTTTCCATCCACGCCACCTTTCGACTGTAGTTCCCACTGTATTCACCACACCGCAGGTCTTCCACGACATTTTTCACCATCTAACCGGTTTGCATAGTTAGTCTTGTCGCCCCCCGTTGCGTCCACCACCTCCATTGTTTTCTTAACTAGTTTTCCTATTTTGCAAGGTTACAAAGAGGCGGAAAACCGCCAGGATTCATATGTACTATTATAATGGCGCGTTGTGCAGAGAGGTCAAATTTGGAAGCTGGTACTACAAGGAAATGTCAGGAAAGGTGGCGGAAGCATAAATATTGTCAAAGGACAGTTCAATCTCCACGAAATCCTATCCGGTGCCATTAAAGCCAGATTTTGCAGATTGAGACATTTATGAAGCAGCAGGAAAATACCAGCTAATAATCAACAAGTTCAACATTCAGTATTGAAGACCTTTGAGCCTTAATACAGTGATTTAGAGGCAAAGCACTTGGTTAGCGACATTATGGATCACACAGAGGGTACAACACGCATAAATTCATGAATATCAGGGTTTGCACACCAGCAGAATGTTTTTCCCCATAAAGGACAGAATGCCCATGCAGCTTTTATTCTATACCGTGTTCCTAGAGGTTTTCCCACCCTGACAACAGTCCTATGATATCAGAAGCATTAGTTGCACAACATGGCAGACTTGAATCATTGATTTATTTTTGTTTAGATCACCAGAAGTACTACAGAGCACTACAACCAAAGTACATTAGATAAATACTTGGAGTTAATGGAAACCTGACGAAGACCACTCTTTCACCCAAGGGTGTCCCAGATTAAAGCACATAATTTATACAGAGTGGGTTTCGGCCTTCTTCCTCTTCTGAAGTTTTTAATGTTGCATTTAGTTTTTTCACCTACCTTCTCTACTCCACTGGAGCTATAAATTTATGAAGAAACTGATTGTAAAGGTTGTTGATCAGTTATCAGAGAATTGCAAGTAGTTTATTTGAGACACAGCCTCTGTGTAAAATTGTAAGATAGGTCGGGGAACATGTTTTCAGACTGAGTATTCAACTATTGGAAATGTTGTACTTGAATGGTATTGCTATTTAATATGACAATCATATTTCTTTGGATCCTTATCTAAAGCAGCAGTGATGTTTTCCTATCTCTGTGTTTATATTAATTTCATTTCGTTTCTACTGGCTTGCATCAGACTATTGGCATAGGATTTAACCTTATTAGGTACCCTATGTTTCTGCTCTCCTTGCCATTGATGTTTTTCTTCTGAACATGTCATCTAAGAATTGATTTCAGTTAATTTAACCAGTGTGGTAGATGTTATTGCCTGCTCTCTGATGTATGAATTGAATGAATATGTTCTTAGGCGTTTCTTGTTAAGGATTTAGCTGGAAGATTTGGGAACACTGGGGATTAGAGTTAGCCCTGTCCATTAGGATCCTTGTGTGACCAGCTGGTCTTTAAATTTGTGCCCTGAATCTGTGTTGTCTCCTCCTCTCCTACCAATCCATATCACACAATTATCTTTAATATCCAACGTTTTAGATGACCAGCCCAATCGAAAGCCTGCCTATTGATTAGCAAGCAAATCCTTTCTTGACTCCATTTCCCAATGGTCTTGAATGCTCCCTGGAATATTTTATCTCTGCTTCATTCCTCTTTGCTCACCCTGGTCTTACATTGAACCCTTCTTTCCTGATAACCAACAACCAAACAAACAATCAAACAACAAACCCTGTGCCTATAACTAGCCTAACATCTTAACACTGAGCTTAAAAGTCATATAACTTTGAAATATCATAGAGAGATCCCTCTCTAGACCTAGGAGGGATAGATCCTGAGGTCTGAAAGTGGTTTGATGTTGTCTCATCTTTTGGTCTTGCCAACCTGGCCAAAACATGGGAACCCCAACAGTATATACATAGTCAGGTACTCTGTATGACAAAATCCCCAATTTACCAAGACCTGGTCAATTAAATACAACTCCTTCAGGTTCTCATGCCGCTGATGGTGTAATTGGTTCTATTAACACTGGAAAGGGTAAGAAGAAATCTTCCAAGATGACTTCTCCTATTATAAATTTACCCGATTCACGAAAAGGAGATTCTTCCATTGAAACTTCCGCCGATATTCATGTTTTAGAATCATCTGTAGCCAAACCTAAAACTGGTGGTAAGAAGAAAGGTAAGAATAAAAACAAAAAAATATTCAAAAGATAAAAATGATAAAACTGAACCAACTGACGATAAAAGAAAACCTCATTATCCTTGTCTGATCTTCAAAAGATAAAAACGATAAAACTGAACCAACTGACGATAAACGAAAACCTCATTATCCTTGTCTGATCTTCAAAAGATAAAAATGATAAAAATGAACCAACTGACGATAAACGAAAACCTCATTATCCTTGTCTGATCTGTGATGAGGATCATTTTACAAAAGAGTGCTCGCATAGAGCCGAGGTATCAAAATTCATTAAGGGTTCACCCATACCTGCTGTCTTGAAGGATCCCTTTCCTGCTCAAGATAGTAACATGATTAGATCTTCCTCAAATATGCTAGAAGATATCTTAATGGTTGCGACGCGATCGCAATATTATGGTAGTAAAAATCCTGTTGGTGGTAAAGAAGCAGAAAGTTCTAATTCAGCATCAACTACATCTCCCTTAGTTTCTGATCCACTCTAGATCGAGAAACCAAATCCTGACTTAGTAATCAAACTGCCTTCTAAATGTGTACTTCGTAAATAAACTTTCAATCCATATGCAAGAGCTGCTCAGAATTACAATATTGTTGAAGACTTGGCGATTTCCCCTTCAACAATGTCAGCTTTGGAAGTACTGCAATCATGTCCAGCCCAAAGAAAATTACTATTGTCAACCATAGGAGCCATAGGCCTACAGGATTCGAACCTAATGATATTCAATTTAGAGAATCTTACACCCCGCCTACCCCATCAAATGGCTTTTCAGATTCCGGTAATAGTAAAAAACAAACATTTATTTCGTACTGTTGTTGATGAAGGGGCTTCTACATGTATTATGTCATTAAAACGTTGGAAATCACTTGTTTCTCCGATAATTAACCAATCGCCGACTATCCTCAAAGCTTTTTATGGAAGAGGATTCCATCCGTATGGTATTTTACAGGATCTACCAATAGAGGTCGAAGGAAAAACCTTTAATCTAGATGTGGAAGTGGTTGATGCCCCTCTGGATTACAACCTTCTCCTGGATCATATTTGGTCTTACGCCATGACTGATGTTGTATCATTGGTCTTTCGTCTCATCATGTTTCCTCATAAAGGAAAGATCATTAAAATAGATCAGCTCTCATATTATTCATCCGACCCAGCCTCTACTGATAGTATCCAACATGTCAACAAATCGACTATCCCTTATAAAGATGTCGGAGTAGGTTTGCTTAACGATTTTTCTTTACTAGGAACTTTTTCCCTCCCTGCTCCCACTATACCGCCTCCTGTTGCTAACATTAATATGATTACATCAAGTACTATTTCCTTTGATGATCCTTGGATAGTACATTCAAATTTAGAACTAGATCCTTTCGATGGCGTGATGCCTTTGAGTCCTTTTGAATTAGTATAGCAAGCAGTACAACCATTTTATGATACTCCTTCAACTAAACTTGATCTAGTGAATGTGATCATTGAGGAATCACTTTCGATATCAAGCTTAGCTTTGCCATCCATTCCAGATCCTGTTCAACAAGTATTCAATACAGATGAGCATATTCATGAATTTTTGTCTATAGAAGAATTACCATGGAAGATCTGCATCATCAATCTTTGTTCTTACCTGATCTCGATCATTTAGAAACTGATTTTTCCTCCATTTTTACCGTTGATTATGTCAACGAACCCCAGAATCCTCTCACGAATTCTAATTCTGAATTGAACTTAGCAAAAATTTCTACGATAGTTCCTATTGACATCTCAGTGAAACCAGGAATTGTTGAAAACATTCATATAGGTGCTTCTTGTACACGAGATGAAATCCAAGAATATAAAGCCCTATTTCAAGAATTCTGTGACATTTTTTCCTGGTCATATGAAGAAATCCCAGGAATCGATCCATCAATTATTGTTCACGAAATTAAAATGTACCCAGATGCTAAACTTGTCTGACAAAGATTACGTCAGATACATCCGCGAAAAGCTGCTGCTATTAAAGCATACGTTGAGAAGTTACTTCGTGCAGGTTTTATTTATCCAATTCCTTTAACGGATTGGATATATAATATTGTTCCTGTTAATAAAAAACAAGGGACCATACGAGTATGTATCGATTATAGGGATATAAATCAAGCTTGTCCAAAAGACAATTATCCAACCCCTTATATCGATCAAATCATTGATGATTGTGCCGAAAGTGAAATGTTTTCATTTATGGATGAATTTTCGGGCTACAATCAAATCAACATACTCCCTGCTGATCAACCCAAGACAAATTTCATTTTTCCATGGGGGAATTTTTCTTACTGCAAACTACCTTTTGGACTTAAGAACATTGGTGCAACTTTTCATAGGGCAATGTATTATGCATTTAATGACATTAAACACATTGTGCAACCCTATCTCGATGATTTACCTACTCATTCATCACACAGAACAGATCATCTTACTCATCCATGAGCTATCTTTATGAGATGTAGGTTTTATAGGATTCATCTGAATCCTCACAAATGTGTCTTTTGTGTTGAATTTGGATGATTGTTTGGATTTGTTGTCTCAAAGGAAGGCATTCGTGTCGACCCATCGAAGGTTGAGGCTATCATCAATTTACCTCCTCCTTCTACTCTTCACCAACTCCAAAGTTTGCAAGGGAAAGCGAACTTTTTACGTCAGTTCATTCCTAACTATGCTGAGTTAACCAAAGGTTTTACCAGGTTGTTAAAGCAGAATATTCCTTTATTTTGGGATGAGATCGTTGATCAATATTTTGATGCTCTTAAACACACATTGACTCATGCACCATTATTGCATCCTCCCAATTACAACCAGGATTACTTTTTATACTTTGCAGCCTCCAATTCTACAATTGGCATGGTCTTAGTTCAGGACGATGAATTCCACAACGAACATTTGATTTATTATCTCAGTCGCAATTTGCATCCGACCTAAATAAAGTACTCACATATAGAGAAATTGGCCTTGGCATTCGTTCAAGTTGTCCAACGTTTCTGTCATTATATACTATTACGCAAAACAATAGTGATTTCTGATTGTAACCCTATGATGTATATTTTGACCAAACAACTTCTAGGGGGAAAATACTCCAAAGGGATTGTTATCCTGCAGGAGTTTGATTTGGAATTTGAAAAATCCAAATAAAATAAATCATTGGTATTCGCTAAACTTATGTGTGACTTCCCAAGTACTGACACAGAAACTATGGCGGAACATCTGATCGCAGATGAATCTTTGTTTCTTATCAGTACCATCGATCCTTGGTATGGAGATATTATCATTTATCTCCAAACCCAAATTTTTGGCTCTAACTTTCATGGTCACAACGACAAAAAATCCGTTTCCAGTCTCAGAAATATCATATTGTTGGTGACACACTATATCGTTGTGGTGCAGACTCTGTTTTTTGATGTTGTCTAACTCTTGACGAAGCTGAAAAGGTTTTAAATGACTGTCACTCTGGAGCATGTGGAGGTCATATGTCTAGGTATTCCACAACCCAAAATATATTGCGCACTTGCTATTTTTTGTCATCCTTATTTAAAGATTGTATTTATGCTATCCGAAAATGCCACAACTATCAAATATTTGATCGCAAGATGCGTGCACCACCCGCTCCTCTTCACCTTATAATTGTTGTCGGTCCTTTTGAAAAATGGGGCATTGACTTCATTACATGTAACCCTCACTCGGACGGGGGGCATGGGTATATTATTCTCGCAGTAGATTATTTTACCAAATGGGCCGAGGTGATGCCTACATTTGCGATAGATGGAAAAACTGCAGCTACTTTCATGTTCAATCATGTGATTGCTCGTTTTGATGTACCCCAAACAATAATTACTGACCATGGGAGCCATTTTTGAAACATCATGATGATCGAACTAACTAATCAACTTGGCTTGTGCTATGACAGTTCTACACCATATTATCCGTAGGCTAATGGTCTGGTTTAAGCAATTAGTAAAGTTTTAGTCACCATGATCAAACGAATCATCGACATTCATAAATCGAATTGGCATACCATGATTTTTTCATCTCTTTAGGAATATCGGACCTCAACAAAAACAACAACAGGTTTTACCCCTTTTCAACTGGTTTACGGTTGAGAAGCGGTATTACCGATTGAATGCAAGATACCGTCACTCCAACTAGCCATATAGTTACTACTAGCCACTTCTGAAGAGGAGAAACGTTTTTTGTACTTGGCTCAATTAGATGAGAATCGACACACTGCTGCATTAGCTACCGAAAATCATGCGAACGAATGAAAGCTCAGTATGATAGAAGTGTTACACCTCGTATTTTTTCAGAAGGAGACCTAGTCTTGGTTTATGATCAAGCTAACGACAAGCTAGGGGCTAGGAAATTTGAACCCATGTGGCATGGTCCTTATATTGTTGAGCGACAACTTGTAAAAGGGGCCTATGAACTGATTTAATTTGACGGGGTCTCTTTAGGTAAACCCAGAAATGGGCTTTATCTGAAGAGATATTACACTTGATTCTTGTGTGGAGATATTTCCTATATATTAGTTATTTTCATAAGCTGGCGTGTTGTAGATTAGAGAGCGTGAATTAGTTTAAAGTGTGATTTTACCACTTTCCCTGCTTATCTGGATCACTCTTGATTTTGCAGATGTCGACATCCCTTCAAACATACATTGGTTTTGCTAATGGTGCTTGTCATAGTACACTGAACATTTCTTCCGCAGCTTGGGTTATTTATTCGCCCACTGATGAGTTAGTATCTATGCATGGGGTAAGCCTCAGTTAAACGATGAACAATATTGTAGAGTATAGCACAATTATTGAGTTATTGTCTGAATCCATTTCATTTGAAATTTGAAGTTTGATTATTAGGTTAGACTCTAAACTCGTTGCATTACAATTGAATAGAGTATATGCGATTAAAAACCCAGTGTTGTTAAGATTATATTTGAAAGTTCGTCTCTTGGAACGAGAATTTGATTATATTGAGTATCAACATATTTTGAGAAATTTAAACACATTAGCTGATGCAGTAGCTTCTAGTGTTATAAACAGACATTTGCAATAATCAAAGAATTAGATCAAAATAACATTTGATAACCTGTTAAGACAGATAACTGGAAATAGTAGTGATATCATAGCATAAGAGTAGTGTTTTCAAAAATATTACATCGTCCTCGATCATAGGTTCAAAATTCCTTATGATTGGAAAAAAGTGATACAAAAAATGATATAAGTCTACAGTATCAATCATCCGCTATCCGTGGTGATGATCACGATAAAACACTACAGCTCGTGCCACCTTGCTCATAAATCTCCTAAACGGTCCTAGAACCCCAATAACATATCTCTGTAAGTGGAGCGGAATGTCATCTATGGTAGTCTCTAGAATATCTAAATTCAATCGCTCCAAATGGATTTCCAGGTCAATAAGGACCTCTGCTGTCTGATCCTGTGGTGGTGGTGGTGCTACAGCTAGCTTCCTGTCAAAAGGGCAGAGAGTGGCTGGTCGACGTGGGCCCACATCTCCATTTGAAATTTTTTTAATCAGTTTTGGACAATTCAAAAAACAAAATTAAAATTAAAATTTAGAACATGTCAAAATGATTTTTTACCTGACTCATCCCACTGTGTCCCTGGAGGAAGAGACATCTCTCAATCACCGCGAAAATCTATCCCAGCATAAGGGAAATCTTCTATCATGAAGATTTGATTCTCTAACCAATGAAAATAGGATGGATTAAATTTAACAACCTCGCCGTCTTCACTGTGATGGGCCATCAATGCAACCCATCGAATCATTCGAGGCTCTTTGACTCTACCATGATCAACTGAAATGAGTTGTGGGGCCAGTAAAGGAATCCTCTCTAGAGCAAAGGTGACCATGATTGCTCCATATCCAAAGTTTTTCAACTTTGAATTTTTTGCTCTAGTCAGTTGGCCTTTGACATTGGCCAACACTGCCTCACACCAGTTGAAAATGGTGCCTCTAAAGTAGTCAACGGTAGTTTGCATTTGGGATCTTGTAGCGACATGTGGAGCTGCTCTCCCACATAACCTGGTTACCGTAAATGCAACCACTTTAAGCTCAAGACAAATAATGGTTTTAATGTTGATGCGTTTATCCTTGGGGTCTACTTCTTCATTGCAAAATTCTTCCTGAAGGTTAGCAACAGACTGACCACCTGCCCTAGCCCCAAATAAAGAGAGTTGCTCACCCCTCTTTGATAAACCAGTGAGGAAGTATATGTCTTCCAACTCAATCTCAAGCTGGTGACCTTCAATTATAAATCATTGGTCCTATACGTCCCATTTTTTGACTAGCCAGGTAAGCAAATCCACTTGAGCCCTCATACCTTGAATGGCCCAAAATTTGTACAAACCGCATTCTCTCAAAATGCGTAATGTAGGTGGATGAAATGTAACATGGCCACATCATCAACTTCTTCATTCTCACATTCTCTCCACTCAAGCATTGTAAATATACTGCAATGGACAAATTGAAACATTAAAAATAATTTGAATGGGAAAATTTGGTTTAAATTGGGAGATTTGTTCATTTTATTTTTTCTTACGGTGCCTTTGCACTCTACGCATAGAGACAGTGTGTGGATCTGCACGTGTCTTGTGCATAAGGTGCAGGACCCCGACAATTTTCCCTTTGCAAAATTGTCGGGGTCCGTAGGTATCGTGTGTTTTACCTGCGGAGCCCTGGGAGCAAAATTTTGAACCTATTTTCCTCCTTAAAAATCAATCTAAGCCCTAAATTAAGAAAGTAAATAGAAAAAAATGAAGAGAAAGATGATGTGGATTACCTGGAACTGGAAATTTTCGATTCTGATGGGTGAATCTTCCTCAATCTCCTCCAGAACGTTTTTTACCAAAATCTCTCAATTTTCACTTTGAAGTCAAATGGTAAAAATGATTTAGAAAAACTCCTTTTTATAAGATTTTTTGAATAAATAAAATGTAATTTTGTTTATTTTCCACTTTTAAAAGTAGTTTTCTGGATTATTCTTATTAATCATAAACAAGTATGTTTAATTTTTGAGTTTTTGTGTAGAATATAGGATTTTTGGGTGAAATGGTCATTTTGAAGAAGGAGTATATTTTTTATCACTTTTTTGAACTCGTTAAAACTTACAGAAAAAGCGAAATTACTGAGTACACTTTTATCACTTTTTCGAACTCTTAAAAAATTACGAAAAAGTGAAACCTTGGATTTCTCTTTTAAGCCCTTTTCATACTCTCTAAACATGAAAAGATTGCCGAGTACTTGACTATTCGAACTCGTTAAAGGAAATGAAAAATCATCCCTTCAGTATAAGTTTACCCCTTTTCCAGACTGAAATGGACTATTTACGAAAAAGGTATACGTTGACTAATCATGGTCAATAGAGTTCTTTCCTTTTTTTTTTTTTCCTTTTTTAGGCCTTGGAGACTAAATTTATGAAAAATTACACCCACAGAGTTTCCTTAAGTTTTTCTTTTAACTCCCTAAAATTGAAAAACACCGAGTTTCTCCTATACTAGACTCATTAAAATTTAACAGTAAAGGACCTGTCGATTACAAACAGGAATGAACCACTCCTTCTTAGGGTTCAATTTTTAAACTAAGTTGGACTCATCCGAAGGATGAGCTTATATAACAAGCAAATGTTATCCTCCTCGAGCTTGTCAAAAATAGAGAGGTAATTGCCAGAAATGGTGGGGGAAAAAGAGAGAAAATGAATCTGTTTGTCACACTTTGTTTAAAAAGCAGTCTATCAATCTTGAACATGACACTTTTGTCACACTTCTACCTAGGTTGGGAAAATCCTTTGCTTATCAGTTAATCAAACCATATTGAAAGTTTTTAGCCAGTTCCTGGGTATTAGCTTTAGGTCAATTGTCACCATCCCATTTGCAGTGTCGTTATGTGTTCAAGAGAACAGTTCAAATAAACCATTCATTGCAAACAATTGTCTCCATTCGCGTTGACCATCCCTGAGTCAGTCCTTGCAAAATATTTCTACAAAAATTGATCTAATGGTTTTGTGTCGTGGGTTTTCCTACGACAGATCACTTTCTATCGATGAGAGCATATTATCTAGGAAGTTGATCTAGAATCCTTCAGTACCTTGGAATCTGCATGCCTTAATGGCAGGTTTCTTGCCTTCAACGACAGGTTACATTATTAAATTTCGATTGAATGATTCTGTGAAATGTTTGACTTCATATCACAAATTCACATTTCATAGATTGTACTTAGTACTTTGAGAGCCATTGTCATTATTGGTGGTTTCTCTCACACTTGTTAACAATTCACATCATTGACTAGTAATCAAGTGGTTTCTACCATGTTCGACTTCGACACAATCAATCGCATGGATAGAATCGTACTAGTTTGGGTAGCGGAAATCAAGACTCTGGATCTAGTTTCCACCATCCAAGCTACGAGGAGTTTTATTATTCATTATGAAGTGGACTATTCATAAACAGATGGCTGCGTCCATACTGTGTCTACATTATTGATGTGATAGTAAAATCATTTCTACTTCATAACAAGTTTTAGTTAGTGTTTAATATGAGTATTGGAATGCCTACCTCAGCGATGATATATATATATATATATATATATATATATATATATATATATATATGTTTTGCGTTGAATGTTTTTACAGGATTCTAACTGGGGTGCCCACTAGATAATCCTCGAAATGATAAAGCACATCACTCTTTGAATGGTCTCAGACTTCGCACTTTAGGGGGAAATCTGTTACACTAAAAATTGTCACCATGACGTTTTACTATCTGTAAACTCATACAATACTCCCTTAGAAGTCTACAAATATCAAGTTCCTAAAACCAAGCCTTGAAATTGAGAGAAAAGCTTTAAAAAGTCATAAAAATACTTGTACCTCACTTTCTCTTAGTATTACCTGCAGTGCCGCATCTATTTGCTCTAGAACATGCAGAACCCGCTGCACTTTTTCTTCATTAAAGGTGCAGACTCCTGTAAAAGGTAAAGTGAAGGTGGAAGTAAAATTTGGAAGCCCAGCTAGTTGAATCTGGAAGCTTCTAGAAGCAATTATTCGGTGGAAAGTTCGCTCCTTTCATGTACATTCATACCTCCATTAAGGAGCCTACCCCTTGGTATGTGGAACTTATTCCCTTGAAAGAGGATTCTATCCCATCTTATTTGGAGCTGAAACCTCTTCTCTTTTGCTATAAATTGAGGCCATAGTTCAGCCTCAAGGGGAGTTAGGCTTTGAGATTTTTTGAGGAGAATTGCTAGATAAACTCAGAATCTCTTAATTGATTACCATATGGGAATTATTACACACTCATGTATATGTTAGTCAAGAGAGTGCAAAGGCTTGTCAAAGTAGAGGAAAAACTTGTTCCAGACCCCGGAAGGACCTATACGACATCAAGGTGAACACGGTTGTAAGGCTCCTTCTTTCATCAAAGATAATACAAATGGATCATGTTTTCTCAATGAGTTGTTTATTTAAATAGCTTATTTATTGAATTCCTTGATCATCAAAATAGATTTATGGTTTATGAATTAGTCTATATTATGCAGGTGCTTCTGATTCTTTCATGTTTGTGATTGCAGATCCTGAAAGGAGACATATTCAAAGTGACAGGAAAGAAGACTACGATCAGCACTTAACTGTAGGTAAGTCCTAAATTCTTCATTATATATAATTCTAGATAAAATATAATCTAGAGAAAGTAGTTTACATCTGTCTGTTTGTTGCTAGTTATCGTAGGATACTAGGGAGATCTGTCTTATCCGCAAGAACGATTTAAGAATTTGACATTGTCTAAGTTGTAAAGAAGAAGAAGGAGATTGATCAATAAATTGTACTAAGGAAAGAGAAGGAAAAACTACATTCGTAGGAAGTACAACTTATTTTCCATAAACAAGATTTAATGGAGAAGTGCCAATAGAAGCTTTATGAGTTATTCGATCTACCCAAAGAGAAAATATTAATGACTTGTGCCGATTTTGTTGGTTTTTATCAACAGTTATTTTGATTATTCTAATCAAGTTCTTGTTTGTAGATTCTGCTAAACCATTTACTTGCGGGTAACAATTCGCAGAATACTTAAGTTTAAAACCTATTTTGATTGCAAATTCCATCATTGCAATTCTTGAGAAGTAATATGCATTATCAAACATTAAACTAGTAGGTAAGCCAAACCTAGTTATGATATATTGGCTGATGAAATCAATGATATTCTCAGAGTTGGCTACCTTTAATGGAATTTCTTCCACCCATTTAGTAAAGTAATCTGTAGCTGTGAGAATATATCGATGTTGTTTGGAAGAGTTAGGAACAATCTCACTGATTATGTCTAATCCCCATTGTTTAAATGGTTGTTCGATATTGACTGGCTGTAATGGAAAGGTTGGCTTCCTTTGTCTTCCAGATGAACTTTGATGCACTTTGCTTTTTCTTGCATATTCATGAGCATATTTGAAAAGTGTAGGCCAATAGTAACCTACATTCAGGATCTTGTGTGATGTCATATTTCCTCCAAAATGTCCTCCAGTTGTTCCATCATGGAGTTCCTACAAGACTGACTCTGCTTCAGATTTTTCTAAGCATCTTAGTAGTACATAATCAAAATTTATCCTAAAAAATACATCGTTGATTAATTCATATTTCTTGGCCTTTAATCTCAAAGCATGTTTTGTTTTTTAACTGAGTTGGGTCTGAGCATATCCATTCTTCAAATAAAATATGAGATCAATGTATTGAGTTTGTGCATCGTTGAGGTTTACCTCAGATATTTGCACATTGTTACCTGAATATTCTTCTAATGATAGATGTCATGCTCCTGTAAGCATTCTACAAAAACCCTGACCTCTAACAATTTTAGAGGGTCTAATTTATACATCATATTCTTGTAAAGAAGTAACCCAGCTATCCCTTTTCTCCCCTAATTGTCTTTGCATTAATATTTGTATCACTACAGAGAATGGTACTATGATTTTAGTGTGAGTTTCTGGCAGAAATGGCCTGAAATTATTTATAGCCTTAAAGACAACAAATGGTTTCTTTTCAATAGATGAATAATTTAGTTTTTCACCTTGCAAATTGGAACTAAAAAAATGATATTGGTGCTTCAATTTGTTGGTCATTAAGTCGTGTTAAAACAACCAAATTTGATGTATCTGATGAAAAAGTGTAGAAAGTAAAAGGATTAAGAAAATTTGGGGTAGTCAGGAATGGAGCATTGACAATTGATTGTTTAATCAAATCAAATGCTTCTCTTTCATTATGTCCCCATTTAACGACTAAATTTTTCTTAATTATGTTTTGTAATGGTAAAAATATTTGTGAAAATTCAGGGACAAACCTTTAAAAAAAAATAATTTGCCCAAGAAACAACTGAATGGATTTCTTGTTATGAGGGAAAGGAATTCTTTTAATCTCTTCAATTCTTTCAGGATCAATATAAATGTTGTTAGTCATCAGTAATATTTTCTTCTCATGGATGACTAAATACTTATCCTAGATTTCTAGGAACAAAGTTCATGAATATTGTGAGTTCTATAAATATCACTACCTTCATTATCCTTAGGATAATTTTTTCACTATTTCATCATCTCATCATGTCAAGCTCATCTCACCAATTCCAGAAGACCCATCATGGAATCATGTCACTCATTTTTTCTATGTTTCGTCACCTTTGGCCTCAACCCTCTGTTTTGTTTTTCCTAACCCCTCCATTGCTACCTAGGGTCACCAATCAACCAGCTCTCTTATATCTCCAAAATACCTCAAGAATTGATGGTCTCAAAAATATCTTTGTTGGCTCTTTAGATAAATCGAGTACATTGGATTTTGGATCTTCAATACATCAATTTGCGCAAAAATCTGTTTTACACCTAAGGATCCAAAAAAAAAATTTCAAGCAAAGGCCAAGTAAAAAGAGCCTTTCACTAGGTCCCCTAGGGTTTCATAGGTAATAGGGTTTATTTGGTGTTCTAAAACACTCTGCTTTTCTTGTGTAAAGAGGCTGCATTCAAAGAAGAAGAAGGTCAAGCAAATTTGTCCAAAACTAATCAAAAACACTTTAGGGAAGGCCTCCTTGGCCAAAGCATAAATTCTGCAAGAGACAACTACCCTTTCTCACATTTATGCAAATAATTATTGAATATGGCCATCAACATAAAAAGAGGTAAGGTAATAGGGTGAAATCATCACAAGAAGACATCCACAGCAAGAAAGGAAGCAGTCCTATGTTTAAAGAGAATCAGGGTTTTGTGACTGATGGGAAAATCAGTGTTGCCAAGCAAGGCACCAGTGCAAGGACCACAAGGAAAAAAGGCACCTCCACACCACCAAGTACACATTGAAGATTTCTAGAAATTATAAATGAATAAGGGAAAAGGGTGAGGTGAACTGAATAGAAATTAATGAAATTGAAAGGGCTACAAAGAACTTAGAATACAACATTGCTTATTCTTCTCTAATAGCCCTAAAACCTAAGAGTTTGGAAAGATAGACAAAAAAAGTAAAATGAAGATGATAAGTCCTCCTTCATAACAACAGAAGGCATTCAAAGGATGTCCAAGGTGTTCTCTAGGGTTTGTCAAAGCAACACTACTTCACCTACACCAAAGGGAGAAATGGTAAAGAATATTAGTGTGATGGAGCCTAGTGCAGTCAAATGCCCTAAAAATGATCAAAGGAAGGCAAGCATGAGGTAAAGTGCCAAAGGAGAAAATCATGTTGAGCATAAGTTCACTGTTGAGAAAATTAGGTGTCAAACTCCAAAAGGGACTAAGAAGACCAAAGGAAAATGTGTTGTAGGCACCTGCAAAAAATCAGAAGTGGCCAAGGGAACACATTGGCATGGTATTATTTTCTTAAAATCTTTGTCAAAATAAATATGTTACTAACTAAAAATTCAGTAAGGAGGTAAAAGACATGTTTCAGGTCACCTGCAATCAAGAATGCCAAAAATGATAAAAAATGTGTCTTCAGTTTTTTAAATACATGCCAAAGATAGTTTGAACAGTGCTCAGATTTTCAAAGATAAAAGGGATGAAAAGGACATATGCATCCCCTCATCCAGCCATCGCCACAGAAGAAGAAAAGATGCCTTGAGAAAGTCTTCAAAACCCCTGCAAAATATAAAAAATGATATCAGTCAAATGACAAAAGAGGTTGAAAACATAGTAAAAGTGGGTTTTATGTCTATGATTTATTTTCTCAAAAGATGTAAAGTGGCTTCAGTATTCATTTCAAACTCATTTGTCACTTGGTGAAGAGAGAAAAGGGCTTAAGAAGAAAAACTGAGTTTCCAAATGTTTCTAGGAAAATTTTTCTGGCGCTGTGCAAATCAATGGCGCTACACAAATAAGGGTTGGCGCTGCGCTAATCCATCCTCCTCCCATTCAGAACAACACTGCGCTGTGCAAATTTGGCCCAGCGCTCGCTAATCTTGGGCACTGCGCAAACACGGGCCCGACTCGCCCAGAGACTGAAAAAAACTACATGCGTCGGCGCTGTGCTAACCCACGTGCAGGCCTACTGGTGCTGCGCTAACGGGCTGACCCAACATCTCGGGCAGGGCGCTACGCAAATGCATAAGACTTCCAAAGGAGAAAAATCTTGCCTCAAGGTCAAATTTTTGTCCTCCATCTCGTCTCCAAGGGTTCACCAAAGGCTAAACTGGTAGGTGACCCTCCCACTTTATCCCCAAGCAATTTTCAAAATTGATTTTAGTCTTTTTGTGGCCTTAAAGTTCAAACCCTAAGTGCGTAAACCCTAGGCCTTGCATGCAAATGAGCCTTTGTTTTTAAACTTCCTGAAAACCAGTTTGATGTCATGTGAGAGTAACTGAGTTAGGGTGGCTGCAATACACCTTTGATAAAAGCCTCCTTAGGCTCCAAAGCTACTCAATCCTAAGAACCCTAGCCTCCACATCACTCATTCACCAAATTTGACTTCATCACCATTTTCACCTTGCTGGACCAAACCCTAATTTATCAACCAACATCTCCTATCACCATGTCAGTGTTGGGAAAAAAAATACTGAGAGGGGGGGGGGGGGGGGTGAATCAGTATTTAGAGCTGACTGAAAACATTTTTATTTTTCTTTCTCTTAAAACCCATACGCTACTTTACTGAACCCAACTCGCATATACACGTGGATATCCTTAATAAAAATTACGTATTACCAGAGATCTCATTATGCAGATAATTATTTACTTAGATCATTGCATCATTCATTCATTAGATGTTTAGTAAGCAGTAAGCATGTGCAGTAAGAACAGAATAAATAATCACACATAAGCAACACATATGAACACCAGGATTTAAGGTGGAAACCAAATTCGAGAGAAAACCACCGCTGTCATCGTCTCTGTCTTCAATATTTATTATAAAGAAAAATTCTTACAACCATGTACTGGCGCAGACTCATACCAGCACGCAGGCACCCACCTGCAGAAGGCTACAACCTTCTATTTTTTTACCAGCCTCTCCTGGAAGGGAGCTACTACCCCCTGATCTCGTTTACCAGCTACCACTGGAAGGGAGCTACAACCCCCTCACTGAAGGCTTTGACCCTCAGCACCACCATGGCCCATGTTTCATCAATTTTCATACTGGATCCAACAGCTTCCACACAAAATACCTTGTAGGCCACTTTTCATCAGATTTTCAGACTGGACCCTCTCCACACATTTAAGCTCAACATTCATCAAACTGAAACTTATAACCCCATCAATTCATTCACTGAATCATCAACCAATCAACCAACAACTTGATCTTTAATCAACAGCATAATCAACATTCAAACAACCCAGATCTGTATGAATACATCATTGACAGATAGCAGTAGGACAGCAAAATAGATCAGATAATTCATTCCACATTCTTCAGAAAACCCTAGATTCCATACACGCTTCTACTTCACTGAACCTGTGTACATACACACTTTCATAGAGACAAACCTACGTATACTTCAGTGCATTTTGTTCCTCAGAAACCCTAACTGCCATACGCGCTTTTCTTTAATCGGACCCGCGTATACACGCGCTTTTCATGAAATGAACCTACGTATAGATCAGAAACTTTTCAATATTGTGCAGCTCTTCAGATCAGATAAACACCTCAGATTTCATCCTTTACTTTAGCAAAGATTCTCCAAATCATAGACCTAAACATTCCACAAACAGATCTAGAAAATACATAGTCATCTTCAGATCTAGAGATCCCTCTTCATCATTTTCTTAATAGGTGCATTATTAATTCAGATCAATCAATAAACTGTTTCCCATTCCATGCAGATATACTTCAAAGTGAAGTATTCATTAAAATCCAGACCTATGCACCCACGTGCACTATGATCTTCTTCTCCTTATATAGATTTAGCCTTTGTCAATACCATGAGTCAAAACCACTCAACCGTTGATGGTGTTCTTGGACGGGATCAAATAGATAATCCAGTGCTCAATAAAGTGGGCCAATACCATGGTTATGTCCCCTGGTTTTATAAATTTAGAGCGCAAATAGGAATACGCTACTTATCACATACATTTCCTCGTACATATGCTACTTCTCCTTTACAAACCCGCGTATGCTTTGTGACATACCATTTTCATCATTATTCTGGCACTTACTGGAATTTCTTTCTTTTTTACCTCTGAGCTACTCTGTAGATACATCATATTTACATCATTAACAAACTCATCAAGTTAGTTTCCATCAAGGACAACTTTTTCAAGTAGGTTGCCATCAAGGACAACACTCTGCATCATATTGCCAACAATCTCCCCCTTTGGACTTGATGGCAACCATGATGGTGTTTGATCACCATAACAGATAGATACATTGATTATAACCATTATTCAAACACCATGATACTCTCCCCCTTTGACATCAAGGGCAAAGGGCGGATCAAAACAAAAATAGGGTTTTTCTTCTCTTGTAGAAAAAAGAGCTCTGTAGATCTGATGTGCACTGAAGTTACCATGCTCCCACTGAGTTCATGCTGAATCTTCAATCATATTTTTCAATGAAGTACATGACTCTATGACCTTTCCTATCACCAAGGACTCATACTTACATCAATGATAAAACCAAGTGGATTTACATATTTGAACAAGTCCTTACATGACTAAATATTACAATTTATATCATAGGTCTCAACATAACCTTTTCATCAAATTACAAATATGAATTTTTATAACCAATACCAAAAAAGATCTCAAGAGAGAGATCATATTTCAGAACCATCATAATGCCAACAATGCATTACTCTCAGCAAGGCTAATGCTCCCCCTGAAACTGTGCTCCTGTCCTTGAGCTGGCTCACTATTTTCCTTAACTGAAAAGCATACGCTTCTGTATCCATTGGAACTTGCGTGTATACACGGCTTTAGTTCATGAAACCCATGTATGGAAAGTGAAATACAGAAAATTTTCACAACTTCATTTCCCCCTGAATTTGTACCACATGTACCTGTATTTTTTTGTCACATCAGATGCACTGTCAGAAATAAACACAACCTGAATTACCAAACCAACCATGGGAATCATCATACATTGCTCCCCCTGTGATGATACATTACTGATTCCTATAATGTATCTCACATCTCTCCTGCAGTCATTATGATAAGTAAGCTTTAGAATCGAATGATTGAAGTAGGGTCAATATTCCCTACGTTTTTGACCGGTCCTCCTTCTTTTTCCAGCTTTGCTTGAAATTTCTTATTGTGTGCTGGAAATTGTCTAATTTCTCAGATCTATTCATCCTGCATTATTTTTCTACATGTCCATACTTGTTACAAGCATAACATCTTGTGTGACCAGAAAAGTAAGCATAGGGATCATAGTGTGTTTTTCTATTCTTTCTTTTATTGCAATCAGCTGCTTTATGACCAAACTTGCTGCATGAAAAACAATATCCATTAAAGAAACCTGAGTACCTTTCTGTGTAGACTCTGTTTGTTTGTGACTGAAACAATCTACTTCTGCAATTGGCTGCAACATGCCCATAATTATGACATTTAAAGCATTCAACATTATTGATCAAAGGAGGGAATGATTTCTTTTGAGAGTTCATGATTGTCGGTTGACTTTTTGTTTCTTTCAACACTTCAGGTTTTGCATTGATATCGTTTGAATCTTTAGCACTTTCTTGTGAACTAGATTCTCCTTTAACAGTTTCATGAAAACCAAGACCAAATTTAATATAAGGAGACCTTTGACTACTAAGAATATTGTCCAGAATCTTAGTACTATCTTGAAACCTCAAGAGTTTATCTTTTCTTCTAATTTACCTTTTAAAATGTTTACCTCAGCCTCCCAATATTTAATTTGTTATTGTACTTTCTTAGAGCCCTTCTTCCTTGGTCTACTTGGTCATTCAATTTTAAAATCTCTTCTTTCAACCCATTTCTTGTTCTTCAAAAGTTTGTAAAAGTTATTCATTCTTGTGTATTTGTTTTCAGATGTCTTTGAGAGAGATGATTTCTGCTTCAAGTCCTTCACTGTGAATGGTTACTTCATCGTACAACCTTTGATATTTGTTTATCTGTTCATTCATTCTAGAGATCACATCTTTGTAGATAGATTCCTTCTTTTTAAATTGATCTTCATCATTGATCTTGAGATTTGCTTCTAGACCCATACTGTTACTTTCACTATCATTTTCACTATCTTCACCATTTCTTGCATAAGGAAGTGGATCACAAGAACAAGGATTAATACCTTTTGCATCATCTTCAGTTTCTGTTGTACACGATTTTTGAGATATCTTCTTTCCTTGAGTAGCCCTCTTCTTTTGCTTCCTTGCCATGAGCACTTGCAGTTCTTGGTCAGAATCTTCTTCATCCTCATTTGACATTTCATCATTATTTTCATTTGTATAATAACTCTTTCCCTTTTCAAATTGTTTCTCTTTATCATGATTTTCTTCATAAGGACATTTAGCAGCATAATGACCAACTCTTCCACAAGTAAAACACTTGAAGAGAAGCTTACCTCTGAATCTTCCAATACCTGGTTGGAGTCTTCTCACAAAATTTGCTTCTTCTTCTTCCGATATATAACTTGATTCTTTGACAACTTCCTTTTCTTTACATGCTTTAAAAGCAGCTTCTCTGATTTGAGGGGGACCTCCTTTTCTCATTTCAAAAGAAGTTAGGATACCATGTAGTTGAACAATAGTAAGAGTTTGCAGATCTTGCTTTTCTTCAATAACTGATACTTTTGACTCAAATTTTGAAGTCAAAGATATTAAGACTTTTTCCACCAGAGTAGTATCAGTTATGGTTTCACCCAAATTTCTCATATGATCTACAATATCATCTAGACGTAAAAAGAAACTGGCAATACTCTCATCACTATGCATCCTTAAATTTTCATATTCAATTCTGAGATTTGAAGTTTTGCACTTTTACCTTTGTATCTCCTTCATAGCTTAGAATGATTTTGTCCCATACTTCTTTTGCTGAATTTAACTGCATCACTTTAACAAATTCTGATTCAGACATGCTTCCTAATAAAACATTGACTGCTTTGGCATTGATTTCATATTTCATCCTTTTTGCTGCATCAGTCGGAATAATTGCCGGATACTGATAACCTTCTTCCAATATTTCCCATACTTCTACACCAAGACTTTGCAAATATGCTTTTGTTCGTATCTTCCAGAATAACGGATTACTTCCATTAAATAGAGGTGGCCTTAGAGAAAATACTCCTTCTTGACTTCCCATTGCGACGGATCTCCTTCAAGCAATCAAGCTTCTGCAGAAGGACCTGCTCTGATACCAATTGTTGGGAAAAATACTGAGGGGGGGGGGGGGGTGAATTAGTATTTAGAGCTGAATGAAAAAATTTTACTTTTTCTTTCTATAAAACCCATATGCTACTTTACTGAACCCAACTCGCGTATACACGCGGATATTCTTAATAAAACTTGCGTAATACCAGAGATCTCATTATGCAAATAATTCGTTACTTATATCATTACATCATTCATTCATTAGATGTTTAGTAAGCAGTAATCATGTGCAGTAAAAACAGAATAAATCATCACACATAAGCAACACACATGAACACCAGGATTTAAGGTGGAAACCCAATTCAGGAGAAAACCACCGTTGTCGTCGTCTCTGTCTTCAATATTTATTATAAAGAAAACTTCTTACAACCATGTACTGGCGCAGACTCATACCAGCACGCAGGCACCCACCTGCAGAAGGCTACAACCTGCTCTCGTTTACCAGCCTCTCCTAGAAGGGAGCTACTACCCCCTGCTCTCATTTACCAGCTACCACTGGAAGGGAGCTACAACCCCCTCACTAAAGGCTTCAACCCTCAGCACCACCATGGACCACGTTTCATCAATTTTCATAATAGATCCATCATCTTCCATACAAAATACCTTGTAGGCCACTTTTCATCACATTTTCAGGCTGGACCCACTCCACACATTTAAGCTCAACATTCATCAAACTGAAACTTATAACCCCATCAATTCATTCATTGAATCATCAACCAATCAACCAACAACTTGATCTTTAATCAACAGCATAATCAACATTCAAACAACCTAGATTTGTATGAATACATCATTGACAAATAGCAATAAGATAACAAAATAGATCAAATAATTCATTCCACATTCTTTGGCAAACCCTAGATTCCATACATGCTTTTACTTCACTAAACCTGTGTACATTCCCGCTTTCATAGAGACAAGCCTGTGTATACTTTAGTGCATTTTGTTCCTCAGAATCCCTAACTGCCATACGCGCTTTTCTTTAATCGGACCCGCGTATACACACGCTTTTCATGAAACGAACCTGCGTATAGATCAGAAACTTTTCAGGACTGTGCAGCTCTTCAGATCAGATAAACACCTCATATTTCAACCTTTACTTCAGAAAAGATTTGCCAGATCACAGATCTAAACATTCCACAAACAGATCTACAAAATACATAGTCATCTTCAGATCTAGAGATCCCTCTTCATCATTTTCTTTATAGGTGCATTATTAATTTAGATCAATCAATAAACTATTTCCCATTCCATGCAGATATACTTCAATGTGAAGTATTCATTAAAACCCAGACCTATGCACCCTATGATCTTCTTCTCCTTATATAGATTTAGCCTTTGTCAATACCATGAGTCAAAACCACTCAACCATTGATGGTGTTCCTAGATGGGATCAAATAGATAATCCAGCGCTCATTACAGTGGGCCAATACCATGGTTATGTCCCCTGGTTTTATAAATCTATAGCGCAAATAGGAATACGCTACTTATCACGTACATTTCTGCGTACATACACTACTTCTCCTTTACAAACCCACATATGCTTTATGACATACCATTTTCATCATTATTCTGGCACTTACTGGAATTTCTTTCTTTGTTACTTCTAAGCTGCTCTATAGATACATCATATTTACATCATTAACAAACTCATCAAGTCAGTTTCCATCAAGGACAAATTTATCAATTAGGTTGCCATCAACTTTATCAAGTAGGTTGCCATCAAGGACAACACTTTGCATCATATTGCCAACAATCTCCCCCTTTGGACTTGATTGCAACCATGATGGTGTTTGATCACCATAACAGATAGATACATTTATTATAACCATTATTCAAACACCATGATACTCTCCCCCTTTGACATCAAGGGCAAAGGGCGGATCAAAACCAAAACAGGGTTTTTCTTCTCTTGTAGAGAAAAGAGCTCTGTAGATCTGATGTGCACTGAACTTACCATGCTCCCCCTGAGTTCATGTTGAATATTCAATCATATTTTTCAATGAATTACATGACTCTATGACCTTTCCTATCACCAAGGACTCATACTTACATCAATGATCCAACCAAGTGGATTTACATATTTGAACAAGTCCTTACATGACTGAATATTACAATTTATATCATAGGTCTCAACATAAACTTTTCATCAAATTACAAATATGACTTTTTATAAAAAATACCAAAAAATACCTCAAGAGAGAGATCATATTTCAGAACCATAATAATGCCAACAATGCATTACTCTCAGCAAAGCTAATGCTCCCCCTGAAACTGTGCTCATGTCCTTGAGCTGGCTCACTGTTTTCCTTAACTGAAAAGCATACGCTTCTGTCTCCATTGGAACTCGCGTGTATACGTAGCTTTAGTTCATGAAACCCACGTATGGAAAGTGAAATACAGAAAAATTTCACAACTTCATCTCCCCCTGAATTTGTACCACCTGTACCTGTCTTTTTTTGTCACATCAGATGCACTGTTAGAAATAAACACAACAAGAATTACCAAACCAACCATGGGAATCATCATACATTGCTCCCCCTGTGATGATACATTACTGATTCCTATAATCTATCTCACATCTCTCCTGCAATCATTATGAGAATTAAGCTTTAGAAGTGGATGACTGCAGTAGTGTCAATATTCCCTACGTTTTTGATCGGTCCTCCTTCTTTTTCCAGCTTTGCTTGAAATTTCTTATTGTGTGCTGGAAATTGTCCAATTTCTCAGATCTATTCATCCTGCATTATTTTTCTACATGTCCATACTTTTTACAAGCATAACATCTTGTGTGACCAGAAAACTAAGCATAGGGATCATAGTGTGTTTTTCTATTCTTTCTTTTATTACAATCAGCTGCTTTATGACCAAACTTGCTGCATGAAAAACAATATCCCTTAAAGAAACCTGAGTACCTTTCTATGTAGACTCTGTTTGTTTGTGACTAAAACAATCTGCTTCTACAATTGGCTGCAACATCCCCATAATTATGACATTTAAAGCATTCAACATTATTGATCAAAGGAGGGAATGATTTCTTTTGAGAGTTCATGATTGTCGGTTGACCTTTTGTTTCTTTCAACACTTCAGGTTTTGCATTGATATCCTTTGAATCTTTAGCACTTTCTTGTGAACTAGACTCTCCTTTAATAGTTTTATGAAAACCAAGACCAAATTTAACAGAAGGAGACCTTTGACTTCTAAGAATATTGTCCAGAATCTTAGTACTATCTTGAAACCTCAAGATTTTATCTTTTTCTTCTAATTTACCTTTTTAAATGTTTACCTCAACCTCCAATATTTGGCATTGCTTCTTCATACTTTCTTCGACCCTTCTTCCTTCTTCTACTTGATCATTCAATTTTAAAATCTCTTCTTTCAACCCATTTTCTTGTTCTTCAAAAGTTTGTAAAATTTCTTCATTCTTCTTATTTGATTTTTCCAGATCTGTTTTGAGAGAGATGATTTCTGCTTCAAGTCTTTCACTTCGATTGGTTACTTTATCCTGCAGTCTTTGATACATTTCTATCTATCCATTCATTCTAGAGATCATATCTTTGTAGATAGATTCCTTCTTTTTAAATTGATCTTCAACATTAATCTTGAGATTTGCTTCTAGACCCATACTATTACTTTCACTATCTTCACCATTGCTTGCATAAGGAAGTGAATCACAAGAACAAGGATTAATACCTTTTGCATCATCTTCATTTTCTTCCATACACAATTTCTGAGATATCTTCTTTCCTTGAGTAGCCCTCTTCTTTTGCTTCCTTCCCTTTGTGAAATTATCATCATCCATGGTAGATGCCATGAGCACTTGTAGATCTTGGTCAGAATCTTCTTCATCCTCATTTGACACTTCATCATTATCTTCATTTGTATAATAACTCTTTCCCTTTTCAAATTGTTTCCCTTTATCATGATTTTCTTCATAAGGAAATTTAGCAGCATAATGACCAACTCTTCCACAAGAAAAACACTTGAAGGGAAGCTTACCTCTGAATCTTCCAGTACTTGGTTGGAGTCTTCTCACAAAATTTGCTTCTTCTTCTTTTGATATATAACTTGATTCATTGACAGCTTCCTTTTCTTTTCCTTTTGCACATGCCTTAAAGGAAACTTCTTTGATTTGAGTGGGACCTCCTTTTCTCATTTCAAAAGCAGTCAGGATACCATGTAGTTGATCAATAGTAAGAGTTTGCAGATCTTGCTTTTCTTCAATAGCTAATACTTTTGACTCAAATTTTGAAGTCAAAGATCTTAGGACTTTTTCCACCGGAGTAGTATCAGTTATGGTTTCACCCAAATTTCTCATCCGATTTACAATATCATTTAGACGTAAAACGAAACTGGCAATACTCTCATCACTATGCATCCTTAGATTTTCATATTCAATTCTGAGAGTTTGGAGTTTTTCACTTTTTACCTTTGTATCTCCTTGATAGCTTTGAATGATTTTGTCCCATATTTCTTTTGCTGAATTTAGCTGCATCACTTTAACAAATTTTGATTCAGACATGCTTCCTAATAAAACATTGACTGCTTTGGCATTGATTTCATATTTCTTCCTTTCTATTGCATCAGTGGGAATAATTGCCGGATACTGATAACCTTCTTCCACGATTGCCCATACTTTTGCACCAAGACTTTGCAAATATGATTTTGTTCGTATCTTCCAGAATAACAGATTACTTCCATTGAATAGAGGTGGCCTTAGATAAAATACTCTTTCCTTACTTCCCATTGCGACGGATCTCCTTCAAGCGATCAAGCTTCTGCAGAAGGACCTGCTCTTTTACCAATTGTTGGGAAAAAAAATACTGAGAGGGGGGGGGTGAATCAGTATTTAGAGCTGACTGAAAACATTTTTCTTTTTCTTTCTCTTAAAACCCATATGCTACTTTACTGAACCCAACTCGCGTATACACACGGATATCCTTAATAAAACTTGCGTATTACCAGAGATCTCATTATGCAGATAATTCTTTACTTAGATCATTACATCATTCATTCATTAGATGTTTAGTAAGTAGTAAGAATGTGCAGTAAGAACAGAATAAATCATCACACATAAGCAACACATATGAACACCAAGATTTAAGGTGGAAACCCAATTCGGGAGAAAACCACTGTTGTCGTCGTATCTACCTTCAATATTTATTATAAAGAAAAATTCTTACAACCATGTACTGGCGCAGACTCATACCAGCATGCAAGCACCCACCTGCAGAAGGCTACAACCTTCTCTTGTTTACCAAACTCTCCTGGAAGGGAGCTACTACCCCCTACTCTCGTTTACCAGCTACCACTGGAAGGGAGCTACAACTCCCTCACTGAAGGCTTTGACCCTTAGCACCACCATGGACCATGTTTCATCAATTTTCATACTGGATCCAACAACTTCCACACAACATACCTTGTAGGCCACTTTTCATCAGATTTTCAGACTGGACCCACTCCACACATTTAAGCTCAACATTCATCAAACTGAAACTTATAACCCCATTAATTCATTCATTGAATCATCAACCAATCAACCAACAACTTGATATTTAATCAACAACATAATCAACATTCAAACAACCCAGATCTGTATGAATACATCATTGACAGATAGCAGTAAGACAACAAAATAGATCAGACAATTCATTCCACATTCTTCAGCAAACCTACGTACATGCGTGCTTTCATAGAGACAAACCTGCGTATACTTCAGTGCATTTTGTTCCTCAGAAACCCTAACTTCCATACACGCTTTTCTTTAATCGGACCCGGGTATACACGCGCTTTTAATGAAACGAACCTGTGTATAGATCAGAAAATTTTCAGGACTGTGCAGCTCTTTAGATCAGATAAACACTTTAGATTTCATCCTTTACTTGAGCAAATATTCGCCAAATCACAGATCTAAACATTCCACAAACATATCTAGAAAATACATAGTCATCTTCAGATCTAGAGATCCCTCTTCATCATTTTCTTCATAGGTGCATTATTAATTCAGATCAATCAATAAAATATTTCCCATTCCATGCATATATACTTCAAAGTGAAGTATTCATTAAAACCCAGACCTATGCACCCACTTGCACTATGATCTTCTTCTCCTTATATAGATTTAGCCTTTGTCAATACCATGAGTCAAAACCACTCAACTGTTGATGGTGTTCTTGGACGGGATCAAATAGATAATCCAACGCTCAATACAGTGGGCCAATACCAGGGTTATGTCCCCTGGTTTTATAAATTTAGAGCTCAAATAGGCATACACTACTTATCACGTACATTTCCACATACATACGCTACTTCTCCTTTACAAACCCGCGTATGCTTTGTGACATACCATTTTCATCATTATTCTGGCACTTACTGGAATTTCTTTCTTTGTTACTTCTAAGCTTCTCTATAGATACATCATATTTACATCATTAACAAACTCATCAAGTCAGTTTCCATCAAGGACAAATTTATCAAGTAGGTTGCCATCAACTTTATCAAGTAGGTTGCCATCAAGGACAACACTCTGCATCATATTGCCAACAATCTCCCCCTTTGAACTTGATTGCAACCATGATGGTGTTTGATCACCATAACAGATAGATACATTGATTATAACCATTATTCAAACACCATGATACTCTCCCCCTTTGACATCAAGGGCAAAGGGTGGATCAAAACTAAAACAGGCTTTTTCTTCTCTTGTGGAAAAAAGAGCTCTATAGATCTGATGTGCACTGAAGTTACCATGCTCCCCCTGAGTTCATGATGAATCTTCAATCATATTTTTCAATGAAGTACATGACTCTATGACCTTTCCTATCACCAAGGACTCATACTTACATCAATGATCCAACCAAGTGGATTTACATATTTGAACAAGTCCTTACATGACTGAATATTACAATTTATATCATAGGTCTCAACATAACCTTTTCATCAAATTACAAATATGACTTTTTATAACCAATACCAAAAAAGACCTCAAGAGAGAGATCATATTTCAGAACCATCATAATGCCAACAATGCATTACTCTCAGCAAAGCTAATGCTCCCCCTGAAACTGTGCTCCTGTCCTTGAGCTAGCTCACTATTTTCCTTAACTGAAAAGCATACACTCCTGTCTCCATTGGAACTCATGTGTATACGCGGATTTAGTTCATGAAACCTGCGTATGGAAAGTGAAATACAGAAAAATTTCACAACTTCATCTCCTCCTGAATTTGTACCACATGTACCTGTCTTTTTTTGTCACATCAGATGCACTGTCAGAAATAAACACAACCAGAATTACCAAACCAACCATGGGAATCATCATACATTGCTCCCCCTGTGATGATACATTACTGATTCCTATAATGTATCTCACATCTCTCTTGCAGTCATTATGAGAAGTAAGCTTTAGAAGCGGATGACTGTAGTACGTTCAATATTCCCTACGTTTTTTACCGGTCCTCCTTCTTTTTCCAGCTTTGCTTGAAATTTCTTATTGTGTGCTGGAAATTGTCCAATTTCTCAAATCTATTCATCCTGCATTATTTTTCTACAAGTCCATACTTGTTACAAGCATAACATCTTGTGTGACCAGAAAAGTAAGCATAGGGATCATAGTGTGTTTTTCTATTCTTTCTTTTATTGCAATCAGTTGCTTTATGACCAAACTTGCTACATGAAAAACAATATCCCTTAAAGAAACCTGAGTACCTTTCTATGTAGACTCTGTTTGTTTGTGACTGAAACAATTTTCTTCTGCAATTGGCTACAACATGCCCATAATTATGACATTTAAAGCATTCAACATTATTGATCAAAGGAGGGAATGATTTCTTTTGAGAGTTCATGATTGTCGGTTGACCTTTTGTTTCTTTCAACACTTCAGGTTTTGCATTGATATCCTTTGAATCTTTAGCACTTTCTTGTGAACTAGATTCTCCTTTAACAGTTTCATGAAAACCAAGACCAAATTTAACAGAAGGATACCTTTGACTACTAAAAATATTGTCCAGAATCTTAGTACTATCTTGAAACCTAAAGAGTTTATCTTTCTCTTCTAATTTACCTTTTAAAATTTTTGCCTCAACCTCCAATCTTTGGCATTGCTTATTCATACTTTCTTCGACCCTTATTCCTTATTCTACTTGATCATTCAATTTTAAAATCTCTTATTTCAACCCATTTTCTTGTTCTTCAAAAGTTTTTAAAAGTTCTTCATTCTTCTTATTTGATTTTTCCAGACCTGCTTTGAGAGAGATGATTTTTGCTTCAAGTCCTTCATTGTGATTGGTTACTTCATCGTACAACCTTTGATATTTTTTTATCTGTTCATTCATTCTAGAGATCACATCTTGGTAGATAGATTCCTTCTTTTTAAATTGATCTTCATCATTGATCTTGAGATTTGCTTCTAGAACCATACTGTTACTTTCACTACCATTTTCACTATCTTCACCATTGCTTGCATAAGGAAGTGAATCACAAGAACAAGGATTAATACCTTTTGCATCATCTTCATTTTCTGCTGCACATGTTTTCTGGGATATCTCCTTTCTTTGAGTAGCCTTCTTCTTTTGCTTCCTTTCCATGAACACTTGCAGATCCTGGTCAGAATCTTCTTCATCCTCATTTGACACTTCATCATTATCTTCATTTGTATAATAACTCTTTCCCTTTTCAAATTTTTTCCTTTTATCATGATTTTCTTCATAAGGACATTTAGCAGCATAATGACCAACTCTTCCACAAGAAAAACACTTGAAGGAAAGCTTACCTCTAAATCTTCCAGTACCTGGTTGGAGTCTTCTCACAAAATTTGCTTCTTCTCCTTCTGATATATAACTTGATTCCTTGACAACTTCCTTTTCTTTTCCTTTTGCACATGCCTTAAAGGCAACTTCTTTGATTTGAGAGGGACCTCCTTTTTTCATTTCAAAAGCAGTCAGGATACCATGTAGTTGATCAATAGTAAGAGTTTGCAGATCTTGCTTTTCTTCAATAGCTGATACTTTTGACTCAAATTTTGAAGTCAAATATCTTAGGAATTTTTCCACCAGAGTAGTATCAATTATGGTTTCACCCAAATTTCTCATACGATTTACAATATCATCTAGACGTAAAAAGAAACTGGCAATACTCTCATCACTATGCATCCTTAGATTTTCATATTCAATTCTGAGAGTTTGGAGTTTTGCACTTTTTTCCTTTGTATCTCGTTCATAGCTTTGAATGATTTTGTCCCATATTTCTTTTGCTAAATTTAGCTGCATCACTTTAACAAATTCTGATTCAAACATGCTTCCTAATAAAACATTGACTGCTTTGGCATTGATTTCATATTTCTTCCTTTCTGCTGCATCAGTAGGAATAATTTCCGGATACTGATAACCTTCTTCCACGATTGCCCATACTTCTGCACCAAGACTTTGCAAATATGCTTTTTTTCGTATCTTCCAGAATAACAGATTACTTCCATTGAATAGAGGTGGCCTTAGAGAAAATACTCCTTCATGACTTCCCATTGCGACGGATCTCCTTCAAGCGATCAAGCTTCTGCAGAAGGACCTGCTTTGATACCAATTGTTGGGAAAAAAATACTGAGAGGGGGGGGGGGGTGAATCAGTATTTAGAGCTGACTGAAAACATTTTTATTTTTCTTTCTCTTAAAACCCATACACTACTTTACTTAACCCAACTCGCGTATACACGTAGATATCCTTAATAAAACTTGTGTATTACCAGAGATCTCATTATGCAGATAATTCTTTACTTAGATCATTGCATCATTCATTCATTAGATGTTTAGTAAGTAGTAAGCATGTGCAGTAAGAACAGAATAAATCATCACACATAAGAAACACATACGAACACCAGGATTTAAGTTGGAAACCCAATTCGGGAGAAAACCACCGCTGCCATCATCTCTGTCTTCAATATTTATTATAAAGAAAACTTCTTACAACCATGTACTGGCGCAGACTCATACCAGCACGCAGGCACCCACCTGCAGAAGGCTACAACCTTCTCTTGTTTACTAGCCTCTCCTGAAAGGGAGCTACTCCCCTCGGCTCATACTGCCTACGACCGGAAGGAGCTACAACCCTCACCGAAGGCTTCGACCTCGCACCACCATGGACCCACTATCTGGACTAAGTACTCGATCCAACAACTTCCAGCATTTTAACATACCTTGTAGGCCACTTTTCATCAGATTTTCAGACTAGACCCACTCCACACATTTAAGCTCAACATTCATCAAACTGAAACTTATAACCCCATCAATTCATTCATTGAATCATCAACCAATCAACCATCAACTTGATCTTTAATCAACAGCATAATCAACATTCAAACAACCCAGATCTGTATGAATACATCATTGACAGATAGCAGTAAGACAGCAAAATAGATCAGACAATTCATTCCACATTCTTCAGCAAACCCTAGATTCCATACGCGCTTTTACTTCACTGAACCTGCGTACATACACGCTTTCATAGAGATAAACCTACGTATACTTCAGTGCATTTTGTTCCTCAGAAACCCTAACTGCCATACACGCTTTTCTTTAATCGGACCTGCATATACACGCGCTTTTCATGAAACGAACCTGCGTATAGATCAAAAACTTTTCAGGACTATGCAGCTCTTCAGATCAGATAAACACCTCATATTTCATCCTTTACTTCAGCAAAGATTTTCCAGATCACAAATCTAAACATTCCACAAACAGATCTAGAAAATACATAGTCATCTTCAGATCTAGAGATCCCTCTTCATCATTTTCTTCATAGGTGCATTATGAAATCAGATCAATCAATAAACTATTTCCCATTCCATGCATATATACTTCAAAGTGAAGTATTCATTAAAACCCAAACCTATGCACCCACTTTCACTATGATCTTCTTCTCCTTATATAGATTTAGTCTTTGTCAATACCATGAGTCAAAACCACTCAACCGTTGATGGTGTTCTTGGACGGGATCAAATAGATAATCCAACGCTCAATACAGTGGGCCAATACCAGGGTTATGTCCCCTAGTTTTATAAATTTAGAGCGCAAATATGCATACACTACTTATCACGTACATTTCCGCGTACATACGCTACTTCTCCTTTACAAACCCGCGTATGCTTTGTGACATACCATTTTCATCATTATTCTAGCACTTACTAGAATTTCTTTCTTTGTTACTTCTGATCTGCTCTATAGATACATCAGATTTACATCATTAACAAAATCATCAAGTCAGTTTCCATCAAGGACAAATTTATCAAGTAGGTTGCCATCAACTTTTTTCAAGTAGGTTTCCATCAAGGACAACACTCTGCATCATATTGCCAACAGTCAGGAGCTAAGAACAACAATAGTAGTGATAAAGGTCAAAGGCCTTTGAGACCAAAACATAAGGGAGTAAAAGTCAATAGATTGGAACCTCAAAGTACAGTGGCCATCACCTCATCTCCTAGGATCCTGTCATGTTTTCAGAATGCAAGATGTTTTCAATTTTGTGAGAAGGTCAAATAAGTGAAGAGCCACCCTGAGCTTACAAGGCTCCTCATTCTCAACTTACACAACAAGCACTTAAGCCTTGCAGGAGTAGATTTTGAGATCTCAGCAGGTGCCATATTTGAGGCCACAGGTATCCCTACCGTGGGTGAAAAATGGTTTAAGAAGGGAAAATTGGACAAAGATGTTTTTGAGCCATTCATCAAAACAAGGTACAAAGGAGGCAGCAAAATTTTTTTCCCTTTTTCACACCTCAAAAATATATTTTCACCCTTGATGCTGGTTATCATGAAGTACTTCACCCATGAGGGGAGATATTGTAGGCTCTATTCCTACCATGTCATACTCCTCATGCATTTCACAAGGGTTAAGGTGCTCAACTTTCCCTACTATATCTATAGGAGCGTTGAGAAAATGTCTTCTGTTGTCCGGAGGAGGACTCCATCCCAACAAATGAAAAGATTATTTCACCATTCCTTGATCAAGATGGTGGTATTACATCAGTTGGAGCAGCAGGGTATACCTTGGGAGGTATTCATGGCACATGAAGTCTTCAAAAACCCCCAGCCTCCTCCTCGGCCAACTTTTCCCTCCTCATCTGCACAGGTAGCCTCACCCCAAGAAAATATCCCTTATTCCCCTTCTATTGATGCATCAAATGAAGAGGATGACAGTGACACTAATGAACAAGGTGATGATAGTAGAGGTGATGAAATCAGTGAGGCAGAGACAGAAATTAATGAGGAAGAGAAAGATGGAAATGAGGGTGAAGAGGAGGGAAATGAACATAGCAGTGATGAAGACAAACACATCGGAGCATTTGGAGGAGGGAAGTGATGGTAATGATGCAAATGAGTAAGCCCAAAGTCAAGAAAATGATGATGCAGATGAAGAAAGTGATGACCAAGAAAATGTTGATGAAAATGAGGAGGCTGACAGTCAAAAAGGCAGTAAACAAAACTTTTCCACTATGGAAGAGAATGTTGGAAGAAATGAAGAAGTTGAAAGTGAAAATGACATGAGCCTTGAAGGAGGAGAAACCATCAATGAAACAAAGGATGAAGAAGAGGCAGAGGAGGTAGATCACAGTGAATATGAGTTTGATGATAATGTTAGAGACCAAGAGGATCATGATGAGGCAGAGTCCATGGAAAAAAATGATGAACATAAGGATGACCCAGCAGATAGTGAGAAAGAGGTAGAAGACATGGAAATAGGTGAAAATAATAATGATGAAGAAGAGGGAAGTGCACATGGCAGTGATAAAGATGAGGAGATTGACAGTCAAAGGGACAATGTGCATAACCATGAAAATAGCTAGCAAAGTCATGAGGATAAAAGTGATTATATGGAAGAGGGAAATGAAGAGGCGGAAATAGAATTTGAAGAACAAGACAGTGAAAAAGAAACTGATATTGATGGAACAAGAAGTGAGAAACAAGACAACAAAAGAGATAGTCATGACACCAATCAACCTCCTAGGGATAATGAAAATGATAACAGTGCAGAAGATGATGAAGGAAAAGACCTCAAAACCAAGATGAAGCAAGTACAGGGTCTGATAGTCCAAATGAAGAACAAAGCTACAACTTAGAAGGTAGTAAAGAAGGTAATGATGATAATAGTGTTGAGGGTCAAAAGAGAAGTGATGAAACATAGCAGGTAATGACTGATGAAGATCCTATCAAAGCTGAAGAAGTTGATGGCAGCACCAAAGGTCACAACCATGATGAAGACACTATCAAAACCACCATCACTCCTCTTGCATGCACATACCAAAGAGGGCCAAGGCAAGTGTTTGCTGCCTCCAAAAGGCAAGGGACCTTGCCATCTGCATCAACTCCAAGGCTTGACAAGGGTAAAGAAAAGATGGACAAGGTTAATAAAGGTAAGAAGAGCAAGTTATCTACTCAAAAGCCTCAATTCATTGACCTGGACAGTGATGATGAAGATAAGGAGATGGCCACCAGACTGCTACTCCAAAGAAAGGATGCACAAATCAAGGAGTGGGAGAGAAATTTTGGCATGGCACAATGCATCATTCAATATTATAAGAGTGAGCACAAGCACTTCAAGAAGATAAAAAGGGGTCTGGCCCTCCAGAAAAAGATGAAAAAGTACTATGCCATGAAACACAAGCTTGTTTGTGCCAAACTAAAGGAAACCCTCCGTGAATTCCAAACCCTAAAAGAGGAAAAAGAGCATGAAAACCTTGGATTTTTGGTTGAGGCTTCTCAAAAATTTTCCAAGACCCCTTGAGGGAGGTCTACACCAATTTTGAGAAAATTTGGAACACTTTTTGTTTTTTGTGATTTTTAAGGCTCATTAGCGCAACGCCACTGGTGCTACGCTAATACATGGAGTATCCTCAGGAGGAGAACTCAACATTTTTGGATTTATAACACCTAGCACATTATTCTCACCAAATTTCAGAACAATTAGAGCAGTTTTTACCCCTCAAAAGGTCAAAAACACCTAAATTTTCACCATTCTGCCTCTATTTCAGACTTGGCGCTGCACTAATGGCAGTCTTGGGATTTTGAATTTTTGACTAGGCTACACGAGATGGATCAGGAAGCTACAAATGTTTTTGGAAATTAGACTCATCATTCTTTCCAACGAGCCATCACGGAGCCAAATCCGACATCGGGAAGGGGTTCAAAACTTGGTTTCAAAAGAGCCTATTTTCTGTTAAAAGTGGCGCTGCGCAAATGGACTTATAGTGTGTTTTGGACCAAAAGTCAACAAAACACACTCATTTATTGCAAAATCATATTTTAGTGTTTTTTGAGGAAAATCGCTCTAAAATTAGGTGCAAGAAGTTATTTTAGTATTTATTTCATGAGATATTTTGTGCCTTGGGCCTTGCAATGTCTCTTAGTCATAAATGACATTTATGGGTGATTTTGACTTTTTCCAACCCTATCTAGGGTTTTTTCCCTCCTTTGCTGAGTTAAATAAAGCATGAGGGCTTCATTGTAAATGTTGGCATTTGATGAGCTTTGAGAGCAATACATGGTTTTTATGAGCTTGGAGAAGAAATTGGTGTTGTGGAGTTTATGAATGGATTGCTTGGATTGATGATGGCTTGCTTGGATTAATGATGGAGAAGCTTGTTTGCAGGATCCCTAAGCTTGGTTAATGGTGATGTATTCTTAATTTTTTTATGTTTTCTTGTTATCATTATGTTTCATCCTTATTTTTTGCATTATAACATAAAAGTATAGGTTGAGAAATTCTCTTTGAAGCACCTTAGTCCTCCTGCCTTCTATTGCCTTGATGTTTTCCTCTGCTAGGTGTGCTTAAGGAATTCTTAGCTGCTCCTTAAGCCTACTTATGCTTTTTTGTTTAATCTATGGATTAATATGCTAGTTTACAAATATTATTCATGGAAAGCCCCACTTATTTTATACTATCTAAACTCTGTTTTTGAAATCTCTCTTAGAAGTATTACTTATTATGTTAAGCCAAGGAGGTCTTGTTCTGATATTTCCCTTTGTCCATGCCTATCAGTTTGCTTCATAGTTATTTTTAGCTTGATCAACAATGTCTAGGAGTTCCCTGTGATTAAATTTATTGTGTCATCTTATATGTTTTCCAATTCTGAAGGTGAAATTACTAAAGTTAGATAAACTTTTCTTGCTTTCTTTGTTTCATTGAAATGTTTATCTTGGATATTTATTTTTTTAAGTATTTTCATTGAGTAAATGGTTTTCTCTATCTCATGATTAGTATATTTTTCTTATCATATTTGAGACCTTCTTGTTTATGGGTATATGACAAAGGCTACTTCACTGCCCTTTGCCCTACCTTATTTTTCCCTAACTTAATGTCCATTTCACTTCACTCATGACCTTAAGGATCCATTGACCACACTACATTGGCCTTGTAATTCAATTTGATTCATTATTGAGATACCCATGACTTTCATAGACTCCATATCCCAATGATTTGAAGACTTCTCACTCCACCTATTCTACCTGTTCATCTTACCCAACCAAATCAATCAACAAACTCTGCACTTAACAACTAGCCTAAAATCAACCATCTAAAGCAAACAAGAACACATCCTTTTCATCTAATAGTGAGATCCCTCTCTGAGTCCAGGAAGGCTAGGTCCTTGGACTCCAAAGACTGGTCTGATGTTACCCTGTCATTTGGTTTACCAATCTGCCAAATCATGGGACTCTAATAGATACCTTTTTTTGACATAATTAATCCTAAAAGTTTTCCTTCATCTAATGCAAAAAATGATTTCTTTGGATTCAATGAGATGCCATACCTTTTACATCTCTTAAATACTTGCTTTAGGTCATTCACATGATTGGTTAATTATTTAGAAAATACTATAATTTCATCTAAATAAATAACCATTGAACTATTTATGAGTCCCCTAAAAGTTGTGTCCATAGCTCTCTGAAAAGTTGCACCTGCATTAATTAATCCCATTGGCATATTTTTATAGGTGTAAGTTCCCCACTTAGTCTTGAATGTAGTCTTTAGTATTTCATCCGGATGTACAATAATCTGGTTATATCCCAAGAATCCATCTAGAAAGTACATAAGTTCAGAACCAACTACTATTTGCAGTACTTATTCCATAGTTGGTAATGGTAAGTTGTCCTTCTGACATGCTTTGTTTAAATTCCTAAAATCAATCCAAATTCTAATATCGCCATTCTAATTCCCGACAGGTACCAAATTTGATACCCATTTAGAATGCCTGATTGGAAAGATGATTTTTTCCTTGAGGAGTTTTCTCAGTTCTGTTTTGACTTGATTTTCCAGATTTGGATGAATCTTCCTCCATTTCTGATGTATAGGTTTTTCTTCTGAGATCATAGGAATTGTGTGTTGAATCACAGAAGTGTCATATGTTTTAATATCAATGAAATCCCAAGGAAAGAAACTTTTTACATTCTAAATAATCTGATAAATGATAATCTTTCTTCGGAAGGTAGACCAAGACCTAGATTGACATTTTGAGTTTTTTTGTTAGTTCCTAGGTTTACTAACTCAAATCTTAAGGTAGAGCTTTGTTTTTTTGAGTTAGTAACTCTTTTAAACCTATATTTTAGATCATATAGGTCTTCTAACTTGAAAAAAGATTTAGGAATAGGATTTTCATCTTGTTCTTCCTTAATCTGAATGTCATGCTCATTGTCATCCAAAATTTGACTATCATAAGATCCTTCAGATGTTAAGAAAACTATGATATCTGAATCATTATTGAATACTCTCCAATTGGTAATATTATCAGTAACATATGGTCTAAAAATTAATTTAATTGAAAATATATCAGGACTAAACTCTTGAGATGGAATTAAATTTGATGCTACATTAGCTAGTAGATCTGCACTAGCATTATGCATCCTAGGTAAAAAAGAAATATTAAAGGCTAAGAAATGAATGGTTAATTATTGGAATAATGATTGATAATGCTTTAAGTGTCCAAAATTACAATGAATGGTATTTCTTACCTGTCTAACAATTATTTCTGAATCTCCTAGGACTTTAAGATATTTTATATTAAGATCAATGACTTTGTACAAACCTTGGACTAATCCTTCATATTCAGCTATATTATTTGTACAATTGAATTCTAGTCTGCAGGCTAACATGGTTTTTCCTCCTTCAAGGTTTATTAAAATACAGTCGCGTTAGCGCCTACACCATCTTTAGATTTAGAACCGTCAAAATAAAGAGTCCAAAATAAAGAATTAACTATTGTTCTATCTACAAAATTTATTAATTTGGAACTATCTGGCTGGGAAAAATTCTCAATCTAATAAATAACTGCATTATCAAAGAAAGGTGATGGTTGAGCATTGAAATTTCCCAAAAACGACTATGCTAAGTAGTTTCCAATAATGTTGTTATTAAATGCTACTGGCTCATTTAATTCTTCAATATTAGTGAGTGTATGCTTCATGAACTTCTCACGATCTACCCAAATTTTATTTGGCTTTCCATTCTATGGTAGCCACATATGCGACCAGTCTGTAGCAAAATATCCATGAAGTTTTTCAGACCAATATCGGCTTAAAAATTAACCATAAAACTCAGGAATATTAGCCACCAGTATATCAATTATTTGATTAACCTTGGGATTTTATGACATTCTAATGGAAACAGAATTTATTTCTCCTACCACCTCTACTCTAGTTCTATCAAGCTGTACTATATGAACAGGGGAACTCTGAGGAGTTATGTTCAACTTAGCATAGATTGATTTTGGCATTATATTAGAGGAAACCCCTGAGTCTATTAAACAATTATGAAAATTTTTGTTATAGATCTCATAGGTTAAGAGAAATGGAGGAGTATGAGAGATGGATCGATCACCTATCATAATCAAGTCTGTAGCATCTATTTTAGTAGAAGGATAAGGTGGCTTACCCATTTCATTAGCAGCTTGTACTATTACTAGAGCAGGTAAGGTTGAAACACGAACCACATTTAAGTATTTAAGTAATATTTTTTGTTTCTTATTTAATTTAGTAAGTTCGTGAATAGAAATGTTGGCCCTGGTTTTCTTCATATCTTCAACTACATTATACTCAATAGTGTCTGAGACTACCATTTTCTTAGATGTAGATGGAGTATCTGAAGTAACGGGACTTGTTTTTGTAGTCTTTGAAGTAGACTTTTTGCTTACTAATTTATCTTTAGCAGGAGTTGAAATATTTTTTTGTTGAGTTGGTTGCGTCGCTTCAATATTATTTTTGCTCCTTATACTCACAGGTCAAGCTTAATGTTGTTCTTCATTTGATAGGATGAAATCCCACATTCCATTTTGTTCAACTTCTTCTTCGTCATCATATTCTTCTTCCTCTGTTTTCTCTACCTCTTTATCTTGATCAGATTCAACATTAGATATGATATTTAGAGCTTGAGTATTAGAGGACCGACCTTTCTTGAAGTTTCTAAAATTCCTTTTTGAGCTCGAATTTTCAGCAACTTGTTTCTTGATATCTACCATCTCGTTTGTCATAGTCTTCAAAACTTTTTGAATACCTTCTACATCAAAAGGGTCTTTTGGAATTTTATTTTTAGAATCATATTTAAAATATAACTTCTTTGATTTTTGATCTTCTTGGGAATTCTTTTTCTCAAGATTTGTTATGTGTTTCTCTATATATAGAGATTCTTTCATGTTTTCTGCAAGTGTTGGAAATTTTGCTCTATCAACAAAAATAGTTATATTGGATGGAAGAGATGAAACATACCACTCAATTTGAACTTCTGCACCAGGAACTGTTATAGCATGAATTTTATTGAGTAATTTATTAAATCTTGAATTCAAATATTTTATCTTCTCACCTAATTTAGCTTTTAGATTTGACAAATCATTGATGAGCGTAGCAGTGGTCCTCTCATCCCCAAATTTAGTTATAAATTTCTCTTCGAACATAGTCCAAGTAATCATAGAGCGAGCAGGTAGTGAAAAATACCAAGATCCCGTGGATCCTATTAGAGTATAAGGAAATAATCTTACAACGCAATCCTCTTCAACTACTCCATTTATATTGATGACTAACATAAAATTGTGAATGTGTTCTTCTGCTAGAATACCATCATCAGGATTGAATTTAGGTAACCATATTTCATGTGATTTTGGTAGAGCATGAAGAGGAGCGGGCATATTTACATCCCCTGGATTTCTCCATGGACATACATTTGGTGGAGGTACTTGGCCTGCCATTGGATTTTGGGTGGATGTGATGGATGGAGTTTGTGTTGAAGAAGAGACAGGCTAAGTGCTAGGACTAGTTGAAGGGATAATAGTTTGAGTACTCAAACTAATAAAAGTAACACTGATTGTTGGAATGGAAGTTGTGGAAGTGAGCGGAGGTAATGATGATGAATGGGATAAGATCTCGTTGGCGATTGAATTTTATTGAGTCCTCTTTAGTCTCTTTCGAGTACTATCGATGGGAAATTTAAAAGGAATAATTCATGCCTTTTGACTTTCTGATCAAGATAATACTCTTCGAGGTTGTAAAGAAGATGAAATACTGATATCTGATATTTGAGAAGATTCAGGCTTTTCAACGGAATTATATACTATCTATAACTTTTATATCAAAGACTGAACTTCTAGGGAAGCTTGGTGGGAATCAGGAGATAGTATGGGTTGAGTATCACTAGGAGAATTAGGAGAAGGATGATCAACTTTAGATTTTAAAGATGAGGATCTACATAATTTTCTAGAAGTTGATGGGGATCTAGAGGGAGAGAGACTCTTAGATTGACCTTTAGATTAATCAGATATTTTTTCCATTCACAAGGTCCTCCTTCTAGCACCAAAATGTTGAGGCCTCAGAATTCTGCTGCCAAAACCTGGGGCAAAACCAATAAGTCCGGTCCTTAAAGCAGCTCCTTTTCTGTTTGGTGTAGTGGCTCCGACTAGGGATAATGGGACTAGTTTCCCAATAAGGTTTATTTTGAGGGTGATTTTATTATACAACATGCAAATGGAGAATGATTTTAATCTAATATGCATATATCTAAACTATTTATTCTACTATATACCCGGGGGTGTTTCTTCCTTTATGCGATCTAAAGAGATATCCTTCAACTATTAGTAATATAGATCATTTAACAGGTGAAAGAGATGAAAATTATATAATATGATTCTTCTAAAAAAGTAGTTTGACTAGAAGAATTGTGAAAAATAAGAAATCGTATGTTTAATTATATATTCAATAAGAAATCACAGATAAATATTAGGACAAAAGTGCATGTAACATTCATATATAATAATGCTTCAAATATATAATGCAATAAAAATATGACTTTCAATCTATAAAGCAAGACTTAATACAAGTGAATAGAAGTACCATATATACGAAGTTCTACTCGTGTAAACTTCCAGTAATTGATTTGCTCCTCTTCAATTTCAAGTAATTTAAAGGGTACAGTAGTGCAACATCAGTTAAACAATTTTAATTGTCAAAAGATAAAAAATGTGCTCCATTAATTCATCAAATCATTCACAAACTTACAATAGTGCATTCTTTGCAAATGTTTTTGACAAATTTATGGACCCTTCTCTAAATGCATGAGAGGGGTTTAAATACTAAACTAACTATATTCTAAAATAGTTTATTACAAAAATATAGAGGAGGTTTCAAACAACCATCCTTGTAAGACTAACTTAAACTACAATCTAGGAAAATAAAGTAACAATATGATTTATGAATTCTGCCCTTTCTTTTGGATTTGGTCACGAAATTGAAAAATATATAGCATGGACTTGAGATGAGTTGGCTACAAAATCCTCGATATAATCTATCCCTTGAATACTGTGTTTGAGAGTACTGGCTACAATCTTCTTGTTGAGCATGTTAAAGACTGCAAGATCTGGTATTGATGATCAGGTTTGATCAAAAAATTCTAATAATTTTCTTGATCAAAATTATTTACCTTTTTAATTGTTTCATCCTATGTTTCTTCCTTTTTCTTCCACTATGTTTCTAGCTGTTTGAATTCTGAGAACACTTCAAACATGTATTCTTTGATAAGTTCTACTTTCACCAGTTGTTCACATACATATTCAATAATTTCCTTTGATAATCTTGATGTTTTCGCTACTTCTTTCTCTGCCTGCTTTATTTGTGCTTCCCAATATTTGAATAAGATCTCCTTGTGGAACTTTTCTACTTGGGGTAGATTAGCTTCCTTGCCTGAGTCGGATGCTTTCCATTGAATGTATTCATTGATTTTCTTCTCGAGCTTCTCACATTCAAGTTTCTGGATAACTACTTTTTGGATCAGTATTTTGTTTGAGTCACAATAAGAGTCAATAATAGAAGCTTGTTGGCAAAATAATTCCCGTTGTCACTTTAACTTAGCATTTACATCTAATGCTTCTTTTATGAATTTCTCTAACTGTGGTTGGCTTTGTAACCTGGTCATTGCTACTTCTAGTTGTGCTTGATTCTCAGTGATTTTTATCTGATGTTGCAATTTAAAACTCTCGAAATCTTTTTGAAATTGGGCCATCTTTGATTTCATTTTCTCAATGGAATTAGATTTTTCTTGGTGTAACAATCTCTCTAGTTCTTGTATTCTATGTTCCTTCTGATTTAGAAACATTTTAACCTCAATAGCTTTATGAATAGTGGAAATAGCATATGCCCTTGCAAATTGTGATAATTTGGTTAAATATTCAGTAGGATCAGCTAAGGGAACCTTCCACAAAACGTCAACATATTCATTTGTGAGGTTTGAGACTGTTTCATCAATTCTTCTCCTTTTATTTCTCTTGACTATAGCCTTATGACTAAGATTGTAGAAGATATCCAACGAAGGAATTTCCTCAACTTGTAAAACTATTTTTTCTGTAGGTTAGGTCGGTATGATCTCTCGATCATGAGTTTCTGGAACTTGTTGTAGTGGATTAACAATTTCCACTATCTTCTGGGAACCTTAAGGTGTCTGAAAACTAATATCTTGATCAGTGTTGGGATTGATTTTAGGAGTTTTTATTGCTTCAGAAAACTCATCCCATTCAATACTCAAATTATTTGGTTGGTACTCTTTTGACTGATCAAGTGTATCATGAATGTGTTGAAATTCTTGAGAAGTTGACTTTGTTTCATTACATTCTCTTTTCTCCTGCATCTCTATCTCTTGGATTACTTGATCAATTATCTTTTTTGGGCTATCCTTTCTGAATTCAGATTCATTTTTAGAATGATCTGAATTTTGAGATTGATTCTTTGATTGTTCCTACTCATCCTCAGACATGTCTTTTTCTTCGTTATCCAAGCTAATACTTGGATTAGGTCTATTGACATATTCAATAGTTAAAAATTTAAGAGGAATTTTATCTAGTCTCTTATTTATGTATATTTGGAAGGCTTCCAAATCATCTTGGTTAAGTTGACTGGATGCAAAATTAATTATATCTGAAAACTTTTCCATGCCTTGGAAGAGATCATCAAATCCGCCTATTTCCTTTATAAAAGGCTTCATTATGACCTCGGTGATGTATTTTTTAATTACATCATTTGGATCATACAACCTCTTTGGAATTACTGCCAAATTGAATAAATTAATCTTTGAAACTTCCTTGTAGGTGTTTTCTCCCTGTAATTTACAAGAATGGCAAGAATAAACGCTGCATGGGGCCACATCAGAACCACTTTGGAATCCTAGGACCTATCCTTCCTGGATTCAGAGAGGGATATATCTATTAAGTGTTTTCAAAGGATATATTTTTATGCTTTGTTTATGATATTAGGCTAGTTATGAAGCTCAGAGAACTTGTCTGTTTGGTTGGGATGGATATCATTAACTGAAGAGGTCAGTTGAAGGGTGTAGGTGAGAGTAAATTGAAAGAACGTTTTGGCCGAAAAGATAGGTCATGAAACAATATTAACCCATTGGGCTATGGAGTCACAAAAGGATTTAATTGTAAAACAATTCTTCAAGGGTTTCCATAGGGCAAGTTATCTATGTCAAAGGATCTTTTAGATTGAATTTTGATATCAAACATTAAACTGTTGTGAAATAAGCAAAGCTAAAACCAATTAAGAATTTAACTTCACTAAGACAAGAAAAGCCTTTCAAAGTAACTGTTTGAAGCAAGCCAAAGGACAGGGCAAACCATAGAATTCTTTGGAAATTTTTTTATTAAAGCACACTTTTCAGACAACAATCCAATAATCCTAAGACTACTTTCAGAAAGGATAAAACATATAAGAGAACAAGGAAAATAGCCTAAGATCAGACAGAAACTATGAATCTAGCCTGCTTTTGGCATACTCTCAAGGGATCTTTCAAAGAAATTGTTAAAGAGTAGCTAGAGGACAGGGAAAACCATATACTTCCCTGGGTTAGCTCTACTTAGAAAACTTTGAAAAGAACATTCAAAAATAACATCTCAAGTTGTACACAGAAATACATGGGTTTACCAACATTCCCTGGTTAAACTCTATTGAATCATTCTCAAAACAACAAGCTGGATAAACCTAGAGGGCAGTTAAGAATCCTCTAGAAATACCTTAGAAGAAGAAAACATAAAGATAAATCTTTCAAATAGAAATAGGGTACTTTGACAGTAAATGCTACTCTAAATTTTCTGCTCTTTATCAGAGAAAATGGACAGCATGTAAAACATGAGAAAAAACAAATACAGTGAGGAAAAACATTACCATTAACATAGACCAAGATCCCATGAATCAGATTCTTTTATTGATGTTCAAACCAGTTACATAATTCAAATCCAATAGACCTTTATAGCTCCAAACTTTCCTTCTCAGCCTAGTATTCTTCAACTACTCAACAACACTTCAACAACTTTAGCAACTATCTTACACCTCGATCACAATCCAACCAACAATAACAATGAGCTCCTCATATAGTTTTTATAGATAAATGAGGAGGTGGAGTGAAAGAAAGGGTCTCTAATGGTTCATAAATGACAGAGTTTAATGTTTTTTGACCTTTGGGACCATGCAAGGCCCAAGGAAAATTGTATTTAAGTCTAACTCTGCATTATATTAACTTTTTGAACTAATTAGTGGCTTTTGTTGACTTTTAGGCTTTTTAGGTAGGCTGGAAATAACTTCTGAGCTGTCATTTGGAAATATCTCTAACTTGGAGTAACTTTATGTGTCTTTTGAGGAAAATTAGGCCTGTAGGTGGCATTTTTATTCTTTTGGAGAAGTAATTGCTTCTGTGGATCTGGCATTTGAAGCTCTTCTTCTGCTAATCTGTCAGTTTGGTGACTTAAACTCTGATTAGGCCTTTGATTTAGCTTTAGGCCTTCTTTATAATCTTTCTAATTTTTGTCACTTGAATGACTGTTTTTACTTTAATTCTTTTATCTTTATACTGTGTTTTATCTTTAATCTCCACGGGTTAATTCCTTTATCTTCTTGCTTTTGACTTTAACCTTTAACCTTTGCTGTCTTTTGATGTTTTTGTGAGCAAGTGGCTTTATCTGTGCCGGAGGGTTCTATTACGCAATCAGCATTCATGAGGCACTGATTAAACCTTTGAACTCGAACCCTGTGAACTCCCTTCCTGTGTGATTTTGTCCTGAGGATCGTCATCCTGGGATTTTCTTGCCACTGCTCTGGCTATGGGACGGTTAATTCTTTGAGCTGCCATTAAAAACCTGCAACTAAACCTGAACCAATTATAAAAACCTGTGTTTTGAGGAATAAAATGCTTCAGAGGCGATGGCTAGGGTGGATGAGTGATACAGAGGCAGGGGAACATGCAGGGAAGGGTTCCATACATGAAATCAAGAAGAAATGGGAAGAATTTTTTAATAAAGGCATGGAAAATGAAAGGTGGTTTTGCGAAATACCAGGGTGGTATTTGCGCACGGCACGGGAGGTAAGTGGTAATGGGCTTGATGAACGTGATACCATAGAATGGGCGACACGTATCTGAGAAAAATTGCCTATTTCGCATTGAATTTGGGCGTTAAAAGGTTTTGGTGAAATGGGCGCAAAGATGACTACGGGTTGTTAGATCTGGAGGAACTAGATCAATGGTGGAGAGGGAGCGCGATGGCACAAAGTGCTCAGCCGGAGAAATGGTGGGACAGTGGTCAACGTCAGCAATTTTGTTGGGGAGCGGAAAAACTATGCGGTAAGCTTTAGGAACTCGGGATCTGCGATTACCGTTGGATTAATGAGATCAACGGTTAGGATCTTATCGTGGGTGGTGAGCGAATAAGTCGTGGTGGGGAGAATGGGATAGGGAAAGGAGATAATCTCCGTTGGATCTAGAGGATCAAAGGTGAGGATTAGTCGATGGGAGAAATGGAAAAATGGAGATCGAGGAACAAGAATGGAGGGGAGAAAGCCCGGTGATCGTTGGATTGATTGTGACCAACAGCTAAGATTCAATCGGAGGAAACATGGGCGAGGTGGGAAATATATAAGGGGAAGGGGCAGAAGGTAAGGCATGAGGATATGGTCCTATGGAGGAAGAGTGGGACTAGGGCTAAGAAAAAATGAGCGGGGATTTAGCATATGGTCACAGGATGAGGTATATGAGCAGAGTGGGCGGAGGGCTTAAGCCTGCAGGAGCTTAAGGCCTACCTTTATAAAGGGGTCGGAAAAGGCCTAAAAAAGTGGGTTTTTTAGACTTTTTAGAGGTTTCGATAGGATAAAAAGGGTAATTTAAACAATATAGAGGGGTCTTATAAGGTTTAAAAGGTTTTTTTTGGGAAAAATGAAGGGTAAATGAGGGAGAAAATGGGATTTTTTTAGATAAGGAAAATATCATTTAGGGTAGGTGAAAAATGGGTGAAATTGAGGGACTTTGGGAGGAAATTGTGAAGGTTAAAATGATGGAAAAAAGGTCTGAGAACAGTCTTATTTTGTAACAGTAGGACTACTTTGAAGGATTTTGAATGAAGGTTATCAATGAAATGGATTTCTGAAAGATAAGGAACATAGTTAGGTTTCAAGAAGTCACAAATTTTTCATCAAATTTGTTTCTTGGAAACTAAAAGACTAATTTAGCCATCATGAGATATAACAGAATTTATAGATGGCTAATAGTGGCTCCACTTGGGGAGGGCATCTCCTTGGAGGTTTCAAGAACCTCAGAGAATAAATATATGGAAAGTAGACCAATGCCTTATGTTTTGTTGCACTTTTGAAAATCTCCTTTTCTTTGATCATGCTGCTTAAAAAAGATGATCTACAGAATTATAACAAGATGATTCTCCTCCCAAAATTCTACCTACGCATCCTACTTTTCCTAACATTTTTTCTTCAGTGGGTGCACTTGTACTTGCAAACCCTTTCAACATCATTTTATTCTTTTATTTGAAAGAAGTAAACTAATCTATTTCTACCCTTATATCTTCCACGAGTTCAGATTAGACAATTGAACTCATTGTTTCTCTACCTGTTCTAACTATTTGTTAAGATTAGGCTTTTTGACATATTTTATTCTCTATTTTCTAAGACAGGAAATTTAAAACACAGTCAAATCAGGATTAGATAATCTAATTTTCTATGGGGCTATGGAATTATGTAAAAGCTGCACATAGACTTTATTTTCAGAAAATGTAAAACAAAACTTTGAAGGGTTAAGATCTGAAATTTTCTAAGCATCCTTCTTTCCTTCTTTGGCTCAAGTTTTGATATTTTTGGAGCCATTTCTCTTTTCATTTCCTTGGTTCATATTTTGAGCTTGTTAGAACCATTTCTTTCTCTATCCTAATCTATTCTACTGATAAGCCAAGATTACACTGTTTGGAAAATCTGTTTTCACTAACCTATCAGCACAAAATTGAACTTTACTTAGTCATGATTAGGTTGTATGACTAAATAACAGTTTATTTTCAAGCAGTGGCATTTTAACTTGCACACTTTCAGATTTTTCCTCTTTTTTGGTATGGGGTTGTACCTTTTTTTCTTTTTATCTGCCCTCTTTTCTCTTTTTCTAGTGTTTTTTGTATTTTTCAAACTTTCTTTCAAGCTATGTTATTTACAATGAATTAAAAAGAACTTTGAACAAAAACCTTAACAAAATAATGTTTGAGCATCCTTCCATTGACAGGAACTCCAAAAAGTTCAACTCCATCCATCTCTTGAAGGAAGAATGCATTGTTACCTATAGTAGTCTGAATGAGATAAGGGCCTTTCCATAAATTTTCAAACTTTCCATGTTTGCCCTTATCTTCTTTTCTAGAATTCCATTTCAACACTTTGTCACTAATTTTAAAATCACTTTCCTTTGTTCTTTTATCAAATATCTTCTTGATGTTTTCTTGTACTTGTTGTGCTCTTTTATAGAATTCCTCTCTGGTTTGCTGTAACTGTACAGTCTGGTTTATTCTCCTGATCATATCATCTTCTTCAGATTGTATTTCTTGGATCAACTTCATGACTGGCACTGCCAGACTGGTTAGAAATACTGCATCTGCTCCATAAACTAGCTGATAAGGGGACATTCCAATTAACTTTTTGACTGTCAATCTGTCTGCCCAAAGTGCATGTACTAGCTTGTTGTGCCATGATTTTTTATTTTCTTCTAGCAACTTCTTGATAATGTTTACCAAACTTTTGTTTGAGGACTCTGCCAACCCATTACCTTGAGGGTAATAAGCTGTGGAATGGCCCAATTTAATCCGATATTTGTGACAGAAATCAACCATCCTTTTAGATCCAAATGAAACAACATTTTCTGTGATAATTTTCCTAGGACAACCAAATCTAGACAGGATATGATTTTCAAGGAATGAAATGATGACCAAGTCTGTGGCATTCCTAGAAGGGATGGCTTCTATCCATTTGGTAAAGTAATCAGTAGCTATGAGGATCCATTTGTGTTGGGAAGATGAGGCAGGATGGATTTCCCCAATGAATTCTAGACCCCATTGTTGAAAATGAGCTTCAAAAGTGATTGGTTGCAGAGGTAAGGGAAGCAATTTTCTTTTTCCATCAAAAATTTGACATTTATGATAGGTAATGACCATTTTGTGGATATCTTGAAAGAGGGTGGGCCAGTAATAGCCAGCTTTATGGATTTTTTTCACAGTAGTTTTCCAATAGAGGTGGCCTCGACATTCTCCTTCATGGAACTCATGCTTGATATTATCTGCATCATTCTCAGGAAAACATCTAAGCAATAATCCACTAGCATTTTTCCAATAGAAACATTTATCTAAAATGTAGTAATTTACAGCCTTTAACTTTAAAAACCTTGCCTTAGTTTTAGACAAACTAGGAGGGACATTAAGATTAAGTAGCACATACAAAATATCAGCATACCAAGATGAATTCAAAAAATGATCTTCAATAAGTGGAGTTGCCAACCCCTCATGTTCATCTAATGCATTAACCATGTTTATATCAAGAGCTTGAAATTTGGATTCAACCATAAGTTTTGCTAGTCCTTGACCTTTGATGAGCTTAGTGGGCTTAATTTCTAAGTCACATTATAGTATTACAACAATCCAATTTCCTCTTTTACCATCAGGATCTTGTGTCAAGATGTCTTTTACCACTGAATGAGGCACAAATGCAATGATGTGTGAATGTAAAATGTAAACTCTGAAGTCTTTTAAGGCTTTAACCAAGGTAAAGGCTTGTTTTTCCATTATTTTGTACTTCAAAGGTGCATCTCTTAAGGTCTTGCTGAAAAATGCAATAGGCTGCGCTTGTCCCTTTATGTTTTTCTGTAAGAGGATAACAGCCATTGTGTGTTCTGATGCAAATGAAAATATGAAGAAATCTTTTGTAAAATCAGGACTGATGAGAACTAGTGTTTGGGCGAGTGCTTGTTTTACTAGCTCAGATGATTTCTTTGCTTCTAAGGTCCATTTAACTCCTTCTTCTCTTTTAAGCATGTTTGTTATGTTTCTAAGGAGTTCAGCTAGGTTAGGTATGAACCTTCTCAAGAAATTAATCTTTCCAATGAAAGATTGAAGTTCCTTGATGTTTCTAGGATGATTGATTTGTAATATACCTTCAATCCTCTTTGGTTCTATCTTTATTCCCTCTTCAGATATGATATGTCCAAGAAGTTTGCCTTCTTAGAGACCAAACAATGTTTTCTTGGGATTTAAAGATAAACCATATTTTCTGCATTTCTCAAAGAATTTTCTTAGGTGTATTAGGTGTTCTTCATCTGTTTTGGAATAAACTGTGATGTCATCTAAGTAAATCACAATGAAGTAGCCTATTTCTTCTAAGAATGCAATATCCATGGCCCTATGGAATGTGGCACCAACATTCATTAAACCAAAAGGCATTTTCACATACATGAAAGTGCCCCAAGGTGTGGTGAAGGCTATTTTAAGTTGATCATCAAGGTGTACCAATACTTGGTTATATCCAGAGAAGCCATCTAGCAAAGAAATTCTTCTAGAACCTACCACCCTTTGTAAGATATGATCCATTTTGGGCAAGGGATAGTTGTCCTTTAAGGAGGCTTTATTTAAGTTTCTAAAATCTATACAAAGCCTTATTTCTCATGTTTTATTTCTAACTGATACAAGATTAGATACCCACTCTAAGTATCTCACAGGGACTATAATTCCAGCATCACACATTTTTCTAATTTCTTTCTCAACCAAAGGTAATTGAACAGGGTTTATTCTGCAAAATTTTTGTCTATAAGGTTTTTGGTTTTCCTTGAGGGGTATCTTATGCTGAATTATCTCTGTATCATATGATTTCAAATCTTCATAACTCCAGGAAAACACATCAGAAAATTCTCTGAACAACTCAAGGTATTTCAGTTTAATGTGAGCTGGTAGTGTGTAATATTCCAAAATTTGCACACAAGAAAATTGGAATATTAGATTTTGATGCTTTCACTTAGGAGAGGAATAAATGGGAAAGGAGGCCCATGAACAATAAAGATGTGAATAAATCCTACCTTAGTAAGGAAGGAGATCAACTTAGGAGTTGGTTTTACACTTCCAAGTGTGAACAAGGGAAAATTAGATGGAGACATAGTCAAGTTTGACTAAGTCAACATCAATTCTTAAGGAGGAAGAAATCACTCAAGTAAACTAGCTCAATGTGAACAAGGATCAGCCTAGACACACATATGAGAACCGGATTGAAGATACCTCAGTGTGAAAAGAGGCATTGCAGGTGGATTAGTTCCAGTTTACCAAGTCAACAACGCTGCTACAGAGAGGAGGGAAGCTAGCTAGGGCAGCGCAGTTTTGAATGAGGAAGCTTCACTAAGAAGTCACCTCAACATTGTGTGGGGTCCGGGGTGAGGAGGCTCACCAAAGATAAAAAGGAAGGCATAGAATCAAATGGATTCATTCATGTATTCAGCTATTTTGGTCTTATGACTACTTGCATGCTTCAGTTGTTTAGCCGGAGTTGCTGCACTGCTTAGTGCAAAGAATTCCTTGCGGGAATTCCATCCTCTCTTTGGATCAACTTACTTAAGGGATCAGGAGGGAAGGATTTGAGCTTAATTTCAGCAGTTTTCTTGGGGCCATTCACCCACATTCAGCCATAGCACAGTTCCCTTCAGAAAACTGCGTCTTTTATGCAGGGGCAGTAGCAGCAGGGTTGCACCCTTTGATTTTATGCTAGTCTTTGAGGATGAGGTGATTATTTCCCTCCGGGAGTCCTATTAGAGAGGAATTTGGCCATTTTCTTGTATTATTCAACTATATCATATCATATTCAGCCATTTATAATACAAATATGTAGTAATTGCGTTATTTTCTGCAGTGCTGCTTGTTATTCATGCATTTTTCCGGAAACCCTTGTCGGGTGTCTTTTCTTGGTGTAAAAGAGGTTAAACCTCCATTTATCTATTGTTTGATTAATATAAGCTTCATATAAGACTTCTATAATTATTTACTGCATAAACCCTCATTATAATAACACGGTCCATGCTTCAGTAGCTCTTGCATGAGCTAGGCTGAGGGGTTTGGGCTTATTTGAGCTGCATAGACTTGGGGAGATCTTTTTATATGATCTAGAGTGATTTTTTTCACCTCTAATTCTACAAGTGAGTTGTATATAATGTCTTCTAAGGGATCCAAGTCCCATTTCTCACTTGTATAGCGTTATTTTCTTAAGACAACTATTTTATGCCCTATATTGCTACATTTCCCCACCCGAGAAAGAGAATATAAGCCATCTTGTTGTTGAATTTCTTTCATTTGTTGGTGTGATGTTAATTTAAATCTAATGAGCTGCTCTACATTTCCATGCTCATGATTTTCTGAAGTTCCACATTGGTAATAACTCAAATTATGCCCAATAGTGTAGCTGTTCCCATTTTGGGATATTACAGTGGTATCAGAGCTGCCATCTTGGCTCAGCCTGTGAATTTCAGATCCAATCATAAGATAAGAATAAGAGGAGAACAAAATTATGGAGAGAATGAGCTTACTCTCATCCATTTTCAGATCTAAGAAGAAAGAAGAAGATAAATGCATTGAAACTCCAAGAGGATTTCAAGGAGGAGAAAGTTGCAATGAGACCTCTAGAAGGTTTCAAGAAGCAGAAGAAGATGCATGCACTTCCTGTTCTCATAGAGGAAGTGGAGAGCAATGAGACCACTTAGAGCATGAAATCCTGAGTGGGTATTTGGCAGAATACAAGTGCCAACCTAGGGCTTCCAAAGAGACCCCAGATTTTCCTCAGTTTATTCAAATGAGAGAAGAACGAAGACCCTGCAACAAAGGAGAGATTAAAGGAAATATGTTACTATTGTCTACATTTTATGGGTAAAATACAGCTAGAGCTTGGGCAAGAAAGCTTGAGGCATTCTTCCTACTTCATCTAGTGGTAAAGAGGGAGGCAGTAGAAGTTGTATCACTACACCTGGAGGGTGAAGCCAATGCTTGGTGGTTCAGTCAGTCAAGCCATACAAGAGTGACTTATTTTCCTGAGTTTACTCAAGGGCTGATTAGAACCTTTGATGGAGAAATATCAGAGGAGAGAAGGCCCACACCACCATGGGAGGAGACAAGTACCAGCGCTGTCACAGCCTTGGAAGAGAGTAGCCTTCTACATCAGCAGTTAGGGAAGCCATAACATTGGAGGGAGGAGACTTTGCAGCTCTACAAGAGGTTCCCACATCTCACCAAGGTATGGGAAGATTTACACTTTTACTTATTGCAACAAATATTTCTAAAAATGGTGGAAATATGTTTTCATATGGCCCAGGATCAAACATTATTGATGAGGTAGATCAGCAGGATTGCACTGCACTGTGCAAGCTTGAATGGTTCAAGAAACCAATGGACCATCATTCTCATGGGCCACTGTTGAGTTGAACACAACCCTTGAGGGTGGAGTGTGAATTCTTGGAGGATGGAGTGAACTTTGCTCCAAACAAATTCATGCAGAGTCAAATGTTCATATGAGAGTTGATACATGAGATAGCCAAAACACCCTGGAGGAGGTTTACAGCACTGTTAAGAAATAGCAGCAAGGAGGCTTTGCCTTCAGCCCCCTTGGATCCTTATGGGTTCAAGATGATCATCAGTGAGAGGTCTTCTCTAGGAGGTCTCCAAGGAGTTGAATTTTAGCATCCCATGGAATGCAAGGAGAAAAATTTGATATGGGAGGATGGTAATCTTCTTTGGAGGAGTACCAAGGTGGAGAATGGTAGGAGGCATCCATCGGTGGATAAGTGGATGTGTATAGAGAGCAAGGAGCTGGAGAGCTACTTGAAAATATATGATACTGGGCAGCAAGAGGAAAAACTGTGTTGGATACTCTTGAGAGAGTTTGGCCATCATGAGACATATCCTTTTTCCAAGGGTATGTGAATAGGAGGAACTTGGCAAGGTACTTGCATCATATGGCAAGGAGTGTGAAAGCATTATGATGATGTGATATTTTCACCTCGTGTGTTGTATGATGGAGGTATAATGGGGCAACAAAGACATTTGTTGCTTTGGAGGATTGAGAGAGAGCAAGGGAAAAGTTTCTCTCATAGTTTGCATGATGTTACAATGGGAGGAGATGGCAACATTATGCCAAGGAGTATTTGACATTGGACATGTCAGAGAAGGGATTTATGAGTTGGCAGGAGCATATTTGCATAGGCCAACAACGCTGTCACTTTGGAGCAGGAATTTTTTGATGGGGTGTTCCCAGGATCACTTCACATCTGATGCACTTGGGGGACATGGAGGAGGTGATACTGATAGAGTAGTGGGTGGAATCCTCTATTGTTGTAGTATTTTCTACTTAGCTTGGACTTCCAAGCATGAAGAGGGAGATATTCAGGCAACATATGGTTTATTCCTCTTCATAGGAGTATGTCCTATCATTATGAAGAGCTCATTTATGGATCCTGTCACCTTCTTACTTTCCTTACATGGTAAGAATTATATATATGCATTTATTGATTGTTCAATGCAATATTTGCATGCTCTTACCTTTTCATTGCAGTGCATTTCTCTATAAAGGGGCAAGTTTTTCTTTAGGCTCCATGGTCTATTTTTTGCTAGCTATCATGATGGAGACAACCATCTACTGTATGTTCTAGGGAAAGTATGTGGTTACTTCTTGTGTGCTCAATTGACATATTTAGCCATCTACTATTTACTAGTGGGTGTGATGACTTATACAACAAGCCATTTGTCAAGAGATAACTTGACATACCATTGTTTGAAGCTGCAGTGGGGAAGACTGCGCTGTGACCACTTGGGAGACTGTTGGTACCTTCTAGCACCACATAAGACCTTCAGTCTTTCTCTCATTATGATGCTGATCATGATCCTATTTGCTGATATTATTCTTTTCTATATAAGGACCATGATTGGAGGAGGAACACATGGAGTGGGTGTGTCCTTGGGGGAGGAGCATCCACACACTTTTTGCATTACATGCTCTAAGGGGAGCATGAGGAGAGACATGGCCTCTATAGAAAAATATTTGTCTCTTTATGAGGAGGACCATGAGATGGATGGGGTGCCATATGATGATGATGATTTCTTATCCACCATGTATGAGATGGTTTGGGCCAACTTGATTCACAACGCTGGGAAAGGGACCTTTGGAGGTTTAGTTTCCTTCTTGCCATTGGAGGGCAACATTATTGCAGCCCAAGATCAGCAAACTCTCTACACTTATCTTAAGTGGAGAGGAAATTAGGATGGGGTAGGCTCCTATGTCTACCATGTCTAGAATTTTAGCCCACCTACTTTGCCGGAGCATTAGGTGGAGGATGATTTGCATGAGTTACCATTTTTTAGGGTGGCTCATTTTGTTTGGTTGATAGCTTGGGGAGGAGAGACCCAAATGGGGATGATGAATCTCAATTTATATCAGCCCTCATGCCCCAAGAGGACCTTCAAACAGCCCATTTTTGCCTCCATGGATGAACCACTGTCACATAATGCCAGCTATTTGGATAACTTACACACTTGGGAGAGGCAACTTGGAGATATATTGATGATGCAACACCTTGATCCTTGGAGGATTTCATCTTATGACGTTTCTACAGGGGAGAAGAGGATGCTCTTCAATCCTATCCTTACAGTTTCTTGAGGACAAGCAACATTTGGGAGGGGAGGACTGTAATATTCCAAAATTTGCATGCAAGCAAATTGGAATATTAGATTTTGATGCTTTCACTTAAGAGAGGAATAAATGGAAAAGGAGGCCCATGAAAAATAAAGATGTGAATAAATTCCACCTTAGTAAGGAAGTATATCACCTTAGGAGGTGGTTTTACACTTCCAAGTGTGAACAAGGGAAAATTAGATGGAGACATAGTCAAGTTTGGCTAAGTCAACATCCATTCTTGAGGAGGAAGAAATCACTCAAGTAAACTAGCTCAATGTGAACAAGGATCAGCCTAGACACACATATGAGAACCGGATTGAAGATCCCTCAGTGTGAAAAGAGGCATTGCAGGTGGATTAGTTCCATTTGACCAAGTCAACAGCGCTGCTACAAAGAGGATGGAAGCTAGCTAGGGCAACACAGTTTTGAATGAGGAAGCTTCACTAAGAAGTCACCTCAACATTGTGTGGGGTCTGGGGTGACGAGGCTCACCAAAGCTAAAAAGGAAGGCATAGAATCAAAGGGATTCATTCATGTATTCGGCTATTTTGGTCTTATGAATACTTGCATGCTTCAGCTGTTTAGCTGGAGTTGCTGCACTGCTTAGTGTAAAGAATTCCCGTGCGGGAATTCCATCCTCTCTTTGAATCAGCTTACTTAAGGGATCAAGAGGGAAGGATTTGAGCTTCATTTCAATAGTTGGCTTGGGGCCATTCATCCACATTCAGCCACACCACATTTCCCTTTAGAAAAATGCGTCTTTTATGCAGGGGTAGTAGCAACAGGGTTGCACCCTTTCATTTTATGCTAGTCTTTGAGGAGGAGGTGCTTATTGCCCTCCGGGAGTCCTATTAGATATGCCTTTGGAAATTTTATTGAATTATTCAACTATCTCATATCATATTCAGCCATTTATAATATATAGATGCATTAACTATGTTATTTTCTGCAGTGCTGCTTGTTATTCATGCATTTTGCCGAAAACCCTTGTCGGGTGTCTTTTCTTGGTGTAAAAGAGGTTAAACCTCCATTTATCTATTGTTTGATTAATATAAGATTCATATAATAATTATCTCATTATTTTCTGCATAAAACCTCATTAGAATAATGCATTCCATGCTTCAGTACTTCCTGCATGAGCTAGGTTGAGGGGTTTGGGCTTATTTGAGCTACATAGACTTGGGGAGATCTTTTTATATGAGCTATAATGATTTGTTTCACCTCTAATTCTGCATGTGAGTTTTATATAATGTCTTATAATGGATCCAAGTCCCATTTCTCACTTTTATAGCATTATTTTCTAAAGACAACTATTTTATGCCCTGTATTGCTGCATTTCCCCACCCGGGAAAGAGAATATAGGCCATCTTGTTGCTGAGGTTCTTTCGTCTACTGGTGTGATGTTAATTTACATCTAATGAGCTGCTCTACATTTCCATGCTCATGATTTGCTAAGGCTCCACATTGGTAATAACTCAAATTATTCCCAATAATGTAGCTGTTCCCATTTTAGGATATTACACAGTGTTTTGGATAATTTGATCATTTTAGGCTTTTCTTCACTGCCTATATTGCACTCTTCTACTTCAGCTTCTGTAGGTTATATTTTGGCCTTTTTGCAGCATCATTAAAGTCAAACAATTCTTCTAAGGGTACCAATCCTTTTGGCAAACTTTCAGTTTTGGATTGTTGCGCTTCTAGATCTTCTTTTTATAAATCTGTGTAGTTCTCTGTTTTATGTTTTGGTACTTTGGTTAACAGATTTATATCAGCAATCTCAGGAGATTCTTCTTCCTTAAAAGTTTTGTTTTCCTTAGTGGGACAGTCTTCTTCATACTCTGAATTTGAGCTTGGCATTTCAAATTCATTTCTGGATTGTAGGATTTCTTCTATTTGTTTATCTCCTTCAAAAACTTGCCAGTATTTTTCATTGTCTGGGACTGCTGGTCTATATTTGACTTGAATTGTGTATTTTTTGCTTTCATAAGGTTTCATACATGTACTAGCAGCAAAGGCTAATCCATTGGCAAGGATGTTTTGGTTTCTAGGGACAAAATTAAGTTGGGATTCAGCAAATGGTTTTAATAGGTCCTTAGCATCATCTCTATAGGCTCTCAGTCTGAGATGCTTAGCAGTATATTCCCCATTTATTTGCCTAATTATCAATTATGAATCCCCATGAACTATTATCCTCTTGGCTCTTATTTTTTTAAGCAATTGTAGTCCTAAGAGGAGTGCTTCATATTCTGCTATGTTGTTGGTGCAATGAAAGTTTAATCTATATGAATGACCTTCAACATGATTGTTCTCAGTGTTGTGCACCCATATGCCTGCTCCTGCACCAGTTTTAGTACAAGACCCATCAAAACTCATGCTCCAAAGAGGATTGTTTTCAGATTTTTCATCAATTTCCTCTTTGTCCTCTCTGTTTTGTTTATCTTGATCATCACTGTGTTCTTTTTTAGGATCTGCACTATGTTTATTTGTGTCTTGTTCCTCAAGGTTTTCAATGTGTTGAGGAATTTCTCTTTGATTATTATGATTGGCACTATGTTGATGACTATTTTGATGCTCAAGACCTTCATTTTGTTTATTGTGTTTTTTTGAATTAGCAAACTGTTTGGATGATTTTTCTTCCCCTTCCTCTTGTTCTATGGCTGCCACTATGTTGCTGGATGTTTCATTTTCTAATCCTTGCTCATTAGGAATCTCATCATTGTAAATAATGAATGAGTCAAGGTCAGTATGTATAGAATAAAGAGGAGAGTTTTCTGGTCTTTATTGGCTACTCACCATGTATTTCATGTGTGTTTCCCTATAAAGTCTTCTAGGTTGACTGAAGACAGGGATGGTGGCATAAGTCATATCCATTTGCATTGTGCCTTGCAATTTAGCACCCCAAGATCTTGAAAGAAGCATGCCATATTTTTGGGGTATGTGAGCCACAACAATTTCCATTACTAAGCTTTTGGCTGGGATTTGTGCTAAATTGACACAAAGATCTTTTATTAGGCCTAGGCATTTAACTCTGCTGGAATCAAAGGAGTATAAATCTTTATAAGGTCTGGCTACCTCAAGGCCTAATATTTCCATTATTACTTTGGGCAGGAGGTTATGTGATGCTCGTGAATCAAGCATGGCATTGTGCAAAATTTTATCATGGATGTTTAAGCTGACATAGAACGGAGGAACTCCACCTTCTTGAAATTTTCCTTCAATTTTTGGTCCAAACAGAAGCTCAGGTTTGTCGTCATTTAAGTTAACAGAGTCATTGTGATCTCCTATGTTCAAAGATTTTAACAATTGGGACCTATATACATCTTGAGTGACTAACTCAGTGAGAGGTTTGGAGATTTTTATCTTGGCAATTTCACTCTCTATGCTGAAAGGAGTTTGAGTTTTGGAAATGTTTAATTCAACCCTTTTAGTCATTGTTTTCTCAGCAAAATCAGCTTGCTAGTTTTTATTATTTGCAATAGTTAAAATGGTTTTTTCAGAATCATTAGCTGAGGTGCTAGTGCTGCTAGGGTCACCACTATGTTTATCATGAATTTGGGTGTTTTTTCCTTTATTTTTATTAGAATCTTCAACCACTATGTTTTTGTTTTCAACTGTAATGTTCCAAAATTTTGAGGAACATTAAATTTTGTCAATTTAATGAGGAAGGTGAATAAAATGGGTAGGAGACCCATTCCTTGCATGAATAGAGAATAAAAATCCTCTAAGTATGAAAGAGGATCCTATTTGGAGCTAGATTTCACACCTCCATGTGTGAAAGGAGGTTTTTGCATACATGCTTGGCCAAGGTTGACCAAGTCAAACTGCGTTGGCATGAGTTGGAAAGAACAAGTGGAAAACGTAGGGAGGAAGTTTCTAAATGAGGGGAAACCCTAATTTGAAGTAGGGTCCATAGAGGGAAGCTCAATTGTTTAAAAGAGGAGCAAGGCAGCCATTGAGATTATCTTTGATCATTTTTTCATCCAAGTCTTGGAGACTTGTTGCTACCTCTTGCTGTCCAGCAGAGCTGGAGTGCCTTCGGGAATGAGGGAGTCCTGTTGAGGATTTACTCTCCTTCTTGATTAGCTCATGAAGGATTGTACTCCATTCCCCATATTTATGCATTCATACCATAGCTTCAACCATATACATTAGCGCATTTTCTAGAGCAGATATTGTGCAGTGTTGCTGGGTGTTGCCGGGGAGGTTTCCACACACCATCCGGAGCTAGTTTTTCAATGGAGAGAGGTTCCATCCATTGGGAGATCAGAAAAGGTGGTTCTTGAGAATATCCCACCATCTTTGGCATCATGCCAACCACATTCCATCAAAAGCAGCGCAGTCCCTTCAGTAGACAGCATTATTCAAAGAGAGGATTTGTTGTGAGGGATTGATAGTCACTTGGAGGGGAAGTCTTCGGTGAAAGGATCAGCCTTTCACTTCATATTTTCATTGGAGGAGGGATTTTCATCTATAGTAGCTATTTCAAACTTCTCCATACATTTACAATTCTTGAGTTGCTGCTGCCCAACAACTCTGGCATTTCTGCAAAATGCCATTTTTGTATAGATTTCAGCCAATCCTTTTAGAGGATTGATGTTATGTATTTTCAGGGGTTGATATCTTGCTCCCCGTTCCTTATTTGAGCCTACATTGCTACATCATTGTATTTTCATTATTTATGCAGTAGTACCTCTATAAACTACGCAGTCATGGCCTAGGGCTTTATTTATGCAGCTATGTATTTCATGTTTACATGTACAGGTTTCTTGAGGCTTCTAGTGCTTTGCTTGAGTGATCATTCTTCCTCAAGATTTTTATAATTATTGCTGCTATGTCATAATATATGGTGGCCATTGGATTCTTTGACATTTTATGTGTTCATGAGTCACTTCTATTTCCATTTGATGTATTTGTTATTGTTGTAGCTGCAATATTGGGAGATTCCCAATCTTGTTGCATTTCCCTATTCGGGATATTGTCCTTTGAAAATCACTCTATAGACACAGTCTTCTAGTGGGCCAGGTAGCCTCTAGAGCTCATCCTTTTTTTAAAGGTGACAAATCCAGTAAATGCTCCTGCAGTATATCTCTAGAATAGATTTTCTTTTTCGATTGACAATGTTTCTAAAAAGGGTACATTATAGTGGTATCAGAGCATCAAACTGGCACAACCTGTGAGTTTGATTTTAGAGGAGAATGATGAAGAAGATGAGACTGATCTTATCTAATTCTGGAATAAAGAAGAGCCTCCCTGAGGAGGAGGAGAAGAAAAGGGGAGAAGAGGAAGGTCCATGCACTTCCTATTCTCTTGAATATCAGCATGGCAGATGCTTGGGTTTCCAGATCTTATGCAAGTACCTGGGTAACTATAAACACCATTTTGTAGCATTTAGGGGAGCTACAGTGTTCCCATAGTATATTTAGCATATGGAGGAGAGAATGCCCTGTGGAGAGGAAAGAATCAAAGGCAATAGGATTTTATTGTCTACATTTGATGGGGTTACTTCAGCTAGAGCTTGGGAGAAGAAGTTGGAGGCATTTTTATTGCTGCATCCAGTGGCAGAGAAGGAAGCAATGGAGATGGAAGTGCTACACATGGAGGATCAAACCTCTATTTGGTGGTTCAAACCCTTGGTACATTCAAGGGTGAGTTATTTTGGAGACTTTTCTCAAGGGTTGATCCAAACCTTTGATGGAGGGAGGACAAAGGAAGAGAAAGCCATTCCACCATGGGAGGAGAATTACACCAATGCTGCTACAGCTTTGGAGGAGCAGCCTTCTACATCTATGGATGAGGAATCCATTGGAGGAAAAGCCATTACAGCCACACAAGAAGGTCCCAAGATCCACCAAGGTATGAGTAAATTTCCACTTTATATTTCAGCAAATAATCTTAAAGATGGTGGAATTTCATATGAGGAGGTCCCAAGATCAAATCACATGGCCACTTTAGGGCCTCATGATTACACTGCGTTGTGCAAGGGGGTTCAAGGAAGAGATGAACCCTCATCCTCATGCAATATCGATGAGTCTCATTCAACCATTGAGGTTGGAATGTGGACCATTGGAGGATGAAGTAAACCATGACACCTCCATGGAGAATCAAGAAGAAAATTGTAAAACCGGAGGAAGAGACAGCTGCTACATCATTGGAGGAATCAACAACGCTGTTGAACATGGGTGGAGAGAAGACATCACCTCCATCACATTTGGATCCTAATAGATCGAACATAGTCATGGGAAAGAGGCCTTTCCTAAGAGGTCTCCAAGAAGCTGCATTTCAAACTCTCATGAAATGCAAGGAGCAATAATTGGTTTGAGAGGATGGTAGCCCTCATGGGAGGAGTACCAAAATGATGGAGAAGAGATGGCAAGATGTTTACATCATTGGGAAGCAATGAGAAGGGATACATATTGCTGATATAACATATATATCAGTCATGATACCTTCATCACATGAGTCATATGATGTGAGCATGAGGAGACAACAAGCACTTGAGTTGCTTGGGATTGATGGGAGAGAGCACAAGAAGATTTTCTCTCATATGATTGATGGTGTTGTAGGAGTAGAGGAGGGAACTCTCATAGTGCAAAGGGATCAATCCTTAGCTGGGATTTATTGGGAGGCATTTTCATCTTGGGAGAAGCTTCATATTTGCAGAAGCATCACAAGAGTTGTTCTTGACAAGGATCATGTCAAGGAACAAGTTTGGCATTGACAAGATCCTTTTGCATGAGCTCACAGCATTGTCATTTGGGAGGAGGATCACATGCATAGATCCATATGTTATCTCACTTCCAGCCTATGGTAAGAGTCTTATGTGTACAATTTCTGATTTACATAATCTTATCATTTTGTTGCAGTGCATGGGCCCTCTAAAGGGAAGATTTTTCATATTGCTCCATGAGCAAATTTGGGCCAAACCATGTGATGGAGACAACCATATTTCATATGGCCTTGGGCAAATGTTACCTTCCATGTATGTTCAGAATTCATATTCAGCCACTCACCATGCATTATCAGATGTAAGAACATACATTGTTATTCATGGGCTGAAAACAACTTGCCATATCATTTCTCAAAGCAGCAGTTTGGGAAACTGGGCTGTGACTACTTGGGAGACTGTTGGTACATCTTTGCACAACATGAAACCTTTAGTACTTACCTCATTTTATTGCTGAGTATGATCTCCTTGGCTGATATTGCTATTATCTAAGTGAAGAACATGATTAGAGAAGAGACACATGGGATGAATGTGTCCTTGATGAGGGAGGGCTCCCATAATTTCTTCATTGCATGTTCTAATGGGAACATGAGAAGAGACATGGCCACCACAGATATCTATTTGCTTTCTTTTCAGTAAGGCCATGATTATGATTATGAAATACATCCATTGTTTATATTTGGGCATGTATTTTATTTTGTATTGCTGGCTCACTCATCTATTTACTGTTCAGTAGTAGAGGTGATATTTTTGTACAATACTTGCAATGCTATTTTCTGTAGCTACAGTGGATGAGATTGTGTTGTAACCCTATGAGACATTGTTTGTACCTTGCTACACATGGTATAACCTACAAAAAACATGTCATGGGGACTTTCAATGATGATCTTGTCCTATTCATCAAGGATGACATGTCTTGGGCCAACTGATTTTTCATGGATGGAAGGGGAGATTCTTGGGGAATTACTCTTCATTTTTCCATTTGAGGACAATATATTTGCAGCCCAGGATCAGCATACACTCCACACTTGTCATAAGTGGGGGATAGGACAGCATGGGGCAAGTTATAGTGCTTTCCATGATCAGATTTCATCCCACCTTCATTTCTAGAGCTCAAGGTGGAGGGTGATTTTTCCATGAGTTGTCTTGTTGGAAGGCAACTTATTTTGATGATTGATGACATGGGGATGAGAGATTCATATGAGGGATGATCAGTCCCATTATATATCAGATCTCATGCCTCAGGGAGGCCCTTAGATAGCTCTTGTTCCTTCATGGATACTTGTTTCTACATGATTGTGGTTTTGGGAGTGTTCACCCCAAGGCTAGATTGCATATGTTGGAGGGATAGTTGGAGACTTGATTGCTGATATGGCATCCCTTTTCTTGAGAATATCATTACATAAGGATGCTACAGGAGGAAGGGAAGAGATAAAATTAGTTCATCCTTGCAATTGCTTGAGGGCAAGCAATATTTTGAGAGGGGAGGACTGTAATGTTCCAAAATTTTGAGGAATATTAAATTTTGTCAATTTTATGAAGAAGGTGAATAAAATGGGTAGGAGACCCATTCCTTGCATGAATAGAGAATAAAAATCCTCTAAGTATGAGAGAGGATCTTATTTGGAGCTATATTTCACACCTCCATGTATGAAAGGAGGTTTTTGAATACATGCTTGGCCAAGGTTGACCAATTCAAACTGCATTGGCATGAGTTGTGTTGATCATGTTAGCCCCCTATTAATTTTTTACAAGCAAAAAGGGGGTCAAACTGTCTCTGAGATTTCAAGGAATGCATTCCTACTGAGAACACATCATCCTTGAAGTCCCTTTATGCCCTTTGTCCTTTGATGAGTCCCCACTACTGTTTCTAGTTAAAAACCTCTTTGTTTGTGAAGAAGAATGCCCCAAAAAGGCCTTTTCCCTCTCGTTTCACTCCCACTTAACCTCTTCTTCTCCACCTTCTTTTTCCCCTTCCCTAATTCCTCATTAACCCCTTAAAATCACCCAAATCCATTTTTTTTAAACCTCACAAATACCCTTGGTTTTTCTAAAAATCCCTTTTCCTCTCTACCGTTACCCCTTGTTGGCATTAAAATGCATGAAAAACGGGCTAAAAACCCACTTTCCACCTTATAACAGGCTAAGCCCCTTTCTAGGCTAGCCCCTTAACCACTTCCCCTCCATAAATCCCAGTGCTAAGACCAAGCGCTAAGTCAAAAGGTGCTAATCGCAATCGAAAGGGCAGAGTGAAGCGCAATTTTCCTTGCAAGGTCGAAACCCCCAATGCGATAGTGTATTTGTTATGTTCAACCCCGCTGCGATCTGAGCCATCTATCTGTTCTGATCTGACGGCCCAGTGCTAATCGCAGTGTGCCCATCACCTGGTTCCATCCACCCCTCTGATTTCATCAGAGCCATTGATCTGCCTCTAGATCGGATAGTAGTCGCTCCATCGCATCGCCGCCCCAATCGCAATCGCAAAAGTCTTGAGGCGTCACCCACCGTGCCCCCCGATTGCGATCCCATGATTTGATCGTGACCATCGATCGCACCTCAATCTGATGGTCCAGCGCTAATCGCAACTCAAACCATTGGAGTTCGGCCCTGCTTTGCTCCGGTACGATTAGATCGCAGCTGGTCGTTCAGCTCTAATCCAACAGTCCAAATCTCATCGCTCCTCACTCATCGCCCCACCTATCTTCCCTTCCGATTTGATCTCTGCCATCGATATTATTCTAGATCGGATGGCTGGTGCTCAATCGTGATGTTGCCCCAATTTCAATCGCAAGTTTCCAAACGCGTCTCTCGCTGCCTCTCCTGATTGCGATTCTCCGATCCGATCTCCGCCGTTGATCTCTCGGGATCCAGCGGCCCAGGTCTAATCGCTCCCTTCCCATCACTCCAGTCTTCCTCCCCACTTATTCAATTCCCATCGTTGATCTATCACTCTGATCCAACGGCCCGAAGCTAATCGCCCTCTCCCTTAGTCGGGTCCCACCATACAAGCCCGTTCATATGTTTTTGCGCAATTTCCTTTGTTTTCCATCTGAATATTCAAACCTTATGGTTCGCGCTAAACATTATTTCTTTGCCTGTTCTCCACCATTTCCACCACTGCTTTGCAGGCCTTCATAGCATCGCTTCCACCATCCCTTGGATTTTATAATTATTTATTTTCATTGTGTAGGGTTTTACAGAGTGGAAATTTCGCTCTGCTATCGTGATCACAGTCATTGTGTTTCGAAAAACAGAGGCGCCACTACAGTAGCGGCAGAGTGTATCAGCAGCAAGGATTAAAGGGACTTGGGCATGTTAATTGAATATTTAGAGCCTAATCCTATATTCAAAGGATAAATACGCAGTTTGAAGACCTGAAGAGCACACGCAATAGCCAGGCCTGCGTTTGAATAGCTGCAGGACGTTTTTCTCCAGGCAGTACATCTTTTCATTAAAGCCTCCATACCTCCTCGAGCCCTTAAACAGATGAACACAATGACTGAAGTTTCTACGCCTGTCAGTCAGCAGTTATGAAGCATGGATGCCTTGCAGATTTTCCACCTAGTTCATTTATTCCAGAAGAACCAGTGCAGAACTCCAAACAGCCAGAAAAGACTTCAAGAACACGTCTGAGGTCAATATCGACCTAACTAGGACTCTCGAAGCAGGCTACAGAGTACATACAACACTACAGAGTCATTAAGTAGTGTGGGCGTGAACGCTTCTGCCATCCTGTATTAATGAGACAAATTAAATGTTCATCATCCATTCCCTTTACTAGTTTTTCTCCTATAAAAACCCCCAGGAACGGATTATCAAGGGTTCCAAATTTTCAGAAAATTAGGCAGTAAGAGAATTTTGTACGCATTATTGTCGAACTTTTATATGAATGCATAGAGCCCGTTGGGTTTCAGTGAGGAGGAGTTCCATCTTTAATGAGGATTCTGGTCTTTGGTGTCTCACAGTTCGTAACTTCTCCCTTTATGTGTTAGTTTAATTGTTCATTTCGTTTCATCCGCCTTTCTTGTATCATGTTCTGGAATGTGAGTGGCTCACTGGTTTTTGGTATGGATTTATCCTAGTTGATACCCATGCTTGAACTAGTCAAGTGCTTTAAATATGGCTCAGACATGATATACTGTTTCACTTTTCACTTCAATCATATTTCTGCTATATTAGCTTCTTTGGGAGGTTATTTTTAAAACACTATTGTCATGTATGGATTATTAAATTGGTAAGCCCATTACATGGTGATATTGTGTATCTGGATATCATCTCAATGATAGTTAGTATTATCTCAATCTTTCATACGCAGTAATCACCTTCTGATTATTTATTTCTGTGAGGTATTTTCGAACCGGCCCTCTTTACAGTAAGCTGCCTCTGAATTGTCTGATGCATTTGTATTAGAATTCCGCACCTTGCCTCTACATTATTTCTTTCCCTACGTCCCTTTTCTGAAGGTTTTGGTCCCATTCAAGTTAACCTCCCTGTTTACAGGAGATAGCATGAGAGCCTTTTGTTGATAACTCCCCCTGTTATATCACACACTCCTTGCTATATAAGATGTCCTAGGCACTGGTCTTTCACAACTCAAGGTTGTCTCTAGGGTCGACAAAAAGTTGGAAAGCACAAGTGGACAATGTAGGGAGGAAGTTTCTAAATGAGAGTGTTAGCCACCTATAAAATTTGTTATATCAAAAGGTGGCTAAATCATTTTTGGAGCCTTCAAGGAACAAGTTTTATTGCCAAAAATGCTATCTCTTGAAGACTCATGAAGAAATCATGCCCTTTGTTCAAATCTTCACTGCTGTTTCCATTTCAAACTCTGAAATTCTGTTGATTCCATAGATAAAAGACTGCTGCAAAACTCCATTTTTCCCCTCCCTTCACTCAGAATTAACCTTCATTTTATTCCCTTTTTTCCCCCATAAATTTCCTCCATTTTCCATGTGTTCCCATTTCCACTTCATAAAATCCACTTTACAAAGTTTAAAACTCCTTTTTAAACTTTGCCGAAACCCCCAAATCCATCAAAAACTTTGAAAAATTTCATAAAAATAAGTGTTTTGACTATAGGCTTAAGCCCTTTTGGGCTAAGTCCTAACCACTTCCCCACCATATGCCTTGGTGCTGGAACCAAGTGCTAAACCTTTTTGGCGCTTATCGCATTAGAGAAATTTGGAGCGCGCAAGTCTATTTGTGTCATTGAAACCTCCGATGCGATAGGCCCCTTTATACATAACCCCCGATCTTATTGCTACTTTATATAACCACGAGGCCTGCAATCAGGCGCTTAACATATTATACAAACCATTCCCGATCACTTTTTCCCTTTGTAAATACATAAAACTCCTTTTTCCTAAGTTTCTAACTAAACGCGCTGATGCAATCTTTTTTATTAATAAACACCAATGATCTTAAAACCCGATCAACGATCCGCGCGTTATCGCATCGGAGAAATTCTAATGGGTAGATTGAAAAGCCTGCACCGTGTTCCCACTTCCGATGGGCCCTTCACATATGTTAACCCCGGTCCTATTTATTTTTCATATATCTGAGGCCCCACAAATGGGTGCCAAGCCACATATTTTTAACCCGCCCCGAGCCATAAAACCTTTGCATTTCATAAAATTTTGGGTTTTCATAAGTATTAAAGGGTTTTCGCCGATGCATGATTTGAAACGAGATCCACCGCCAATCTGAAATGATCAACGGGCTGCGCAATATCGCATCGGCGAAATTCAAGGGGCACATTTCATATTTTATTTACCTCTCCCCGATTGGCGATCTCCCGATGGGATATCAGCCATTGATATCTTCCCCTTTTTTTTCCCCAGATCCAACGGTTGATATTATCTCCGATCAAAACCTTTTCCCCACTGAGGATTCCTCCTGATTCATTCCCTACCATCGATCTGATCCTGAGATCGACGGCTCACAACAAATCACATTGGAGGTTTTCATCGCTCTTTTCCCTTCTCCCTCGCCGATCGCATGCCTCCAATTGCATCTGGGCCGTTCACGTGTCCAAATCGGATGGTCCAGATTGTGACTCCCAACTTTGGTTAAAATCATTTATACCCCACTGTGTAATGTTTTTCGGCCAAATCATAGTCATTGATCTCTATAGATCAACGACCCTTATTAACCCATTCTCCACCTTTGTATTATTCCATTCAACCCATAGATCACATCTCAGTCGTTGATCTATTCCATCTAACAGCTCATATTAACCCCGACAGGCCCGACCCCTATGAGTCCTGCCTTCCCCCAGCTCTTATCTCAGCTGTCCATCTTTGATCCAACGGCTCAGATTGAAACCGCCCCTCCTCTTTCTGCCCGCACATCTATCCAATATTGCGCTCGCTCCCCACCGTTAGATCTGAGGCCCCAGATCTAACGAACGACTTTCCATATCGCATAACTTTAAGCATGAGCGTTAATTTTCCAAAATCACGTGAAATGGGTGGTATTGAAACGCCACATGTCACCTTCTAATGCATATCACGTCCTAAAAGCTAAAACCACTTTTCTGCCTTTCTTCCGCGTGAAACCCATGGTTTTCTCCTTAGAAACCACTTTTCCCATTTACATTGTGTGTTATCGCATGCGTCCCCCGCTATTGATATCTGCAGATCAACGGCTTGGATCTAATCTCCTGTCACACTATCACCCTCCGCCTTCACCAAAGGATTTCAATGAATAATCTCCATTGTTGATCGCCCGGGCCGATCTCATCCAATGGCCCACGATCATCCCAAAACCTCAATTTCCATTTTTAAACCATATTTCCTCCGACAAAGGTTTTTAACCTTGTTTCTTTACATTACTACCATTTCTCTATAAAGTGGCCCCTTCGCTTTATTTCCTCCCGACTTATTCCGACTGTTGATCTCTACAAAGATCAACGGACCTGACTTAATCCTCTGCACCATTTCATCAACCGCTCTCCTTTTGACCACTATGCACAAATCTCCACCGTTTGATGCTGACATCCAACGGCCATGCTCCCACCCGAAGCCTCCTAAGCAGTTTTGTCCAATAATGTAGGATTTCTTAATTTTTTTTTGTATTTTGCAGGTTTTTTTGGTTTTTCCATTATATCAAAGGAAAACCAAAGGCCAGGAATGATGATCCCCGCGCCTTTGTTCATAAAAGAGAAACCATCTACAGGGTTCTAATTCACGTTTTGTCAATGCTTCATGGTCATTGATTCCATATGAGCCCTTTGCGGCACCTGCACATCAACAAGACACAGACAATTAAATCAAAGCTAAGGAGTATTAGTGTTGAAGATTAAACACAACAGAACTGAGGATTAAAGACTATTTTTACAGTTTTGGGGGATTACGGCTAAGATCTAAAATCAAAATCCTAATCCTCTGAATCAAAACGCAATCAAAGACAAATCAAAAGATTTATCAGTCAGAAAGAGCCTCCACTGTCACATTAGAGGCTAATTAATTCCTCTCGGCTACCCAGTTTTCTACCTGTAGCCTCAAAGCATTCAACAGAGGCCTAATTATGAACAGAAAAGAAGATATTCGCCTCAACACAGCCGAATAGTTAATTCAGCCAAAGGAACTTAATGCAAAATATCAGCATAGTTATTGCAAAGCTAATACAGAGCCTTAAAGTCAACAAAAGCTCCCACTAAGCTTAAATCGTAAATGTAAAACAATTAATACAGACAAAACATCTGTAAACTTCGTCATCGAGCCCCTTGAAGGCCGAGAAGCATTTATCTGTATTAATTGAACCTGGGAGATCTTTTATCCCCTCCCACCTCCTCATTCCTTCTATAAATACTTCCATAGAAGATGAAACAATGTTGGTTGCAGAATTTTGAAATATACTTGTGCTCAAATTTTCTACTTGTAAATAGTATTCAAAGGCTCTTGAAGCTTTGTTTGTGATAGAATAGTTAGGCTACGAAGTGAATATGATTGCTAAACTGAAACATTGGACCTAAAGATTGTAACTGGTTTGACATCAATAACAAGTTGTTTCTTGGGATCTCGGTCTATATCACTGGTGAAGTGCTCCTTTCTTTGTAATTGTTTTCCTTTGTGTATGCCATTTTGTCCATTATTTCTCTAATAAAGAACAACAAGCATAGAGTTAGGATTTACTGTTTACAGAGTACCCTTCTCTGATTGATCAGATTTATCTTAATGTTTTCTTCTAACTTGTTTATTTAAGAATGATTCAATACAGTTAAGCAGTTAGGAATGTTGGCGTTCCCTCGTCCTATTGTTTTCTTTAAACATCTTTCTTGAATGTTATTTTCATTGTTTTCTTATTAAAGTTGGACTAGAAAAGTCATGGTGAGCCCTTTTTTCTAGCTTCTTTCTCCAAAGGTAGATTTTGAAAGTTTCCCTTAGTGTTGGCTGAAAGTTGACTAGGTTTCAAAGTACCTTATCTAATCTTAAGTTGCACCTCGTTTGTCTTATGTGTTTTCATAATTTCTGAAGGTAACTATGGGGATTATTGGATTGTTTGTCAATTAAGTTGTTTTAATAAAAACTTACCCTAGAATTCTATGTTTAGCCCTGTCCTTGGTTGGTTTTAGACAATTACTTAAGAGGCTTTTCTTGTTTGGACTGACTATAAATCCTTGTTGAAATTATTATCAGTTTCCACCCCTCCAACACTTTATTGTTTCCATTCCATCATTTTAATCTCAAAAGATCTTGTGATATAGATGACTTGCCCCTTGAAACACTCTTGATGTTGTTGCTCAATTAAACCCTCTTATGACTCCATAGCCCAATGGACTAAAAACCAACGTTATATCGATCTTCTAGGCAAAGCTTGTTCTGATTGCTTGCAACTTCACACCTTTGAAACTTTTTCCATTTAGAATTTTCCACTCAAATAATAATCATGCTAAACCATACAAAACAAAAAAAAAACCTCTGACTTCATAAATAGCCTAATATCATTACCCAAAAACCTTAAAGATAAATCCATCTTTGCACTTTATTGGAGAGATCCCTCTCCGGATTCAGGAGGGCTAGATCCTAGAATCCCAAAGTGGTTGAAATAGTGTTCTCCCTGTAGTTTGACTTTGCCAATCCTGAAAATTACAGGGAACTAACATTTCTGGCGACTCCGCTGGGGAATCTGAGTTGTTTTCATTTTAATATAATCATTGGATAAACAGAAACCCCTGTTTCAAGCACAATTGGTATATTAACCAGTTGAGCCACTAGCAACTAACATTTCTGGCGACTCCACTGGGGACTTGAGTGTTTTTTCGGCCTAGGCACCTTTAAGACCTCAAGAAACCTTTGATTTAAGAACATTGTGTAGTGAGTACAAGTAGCCTTCTTCAAGCACTATTAAGAAATTGGTAATTGTGATAAAACTTATTTGAATCAGTGACAAACTAGGAAAACCCTAGGATTCTCATAAGAGCTTATCTAACCTTGAAGGATTAGCTAGCTTAGCCATAAGAGTAGAATGTTTTTGTCTCATAACTATAGCTAAGTTTTGAAACAGATTTAGGATACTCTTAGAAACCACAAGGACTGAAAAATAACTCAGAAAACCCAAAAGTATTTTAGATTGGTATTTAATAAACATTGTGGTGGACCATAAAACATTTTACCTCCTTACGAGCTAAAAATGTTTTCCACCTGGTGACTCCACACTCTGAAACTACAAAAAGACCAAATAACTCCACTGGTAGAATACCTTGAATTGATTGAATAAACGCGGTGACCTTTTTTTCTGATTTACAAACATGGATTTATATATAGACCCAGAAGACAAACATATGCTCATGATGGAGAAATTGATGTACATGCTTGGAAGAAGGGTCGATAGGTTTATGGCTAATCTAAACATTAGAAATCCAGAGCAACATATACCTTTCCCTGAACAAACACAAACTTTACCCCGAAAAGACATATATGATCAACAAGATTATAAAGAAAATAAACAAGAAATCATGATGGAAAAGATGATTCACATGCTCGGAAAGAGAATGGATATGTTGATGGCTAATATGAATAGTGTTGATCTAGAGCAAGCTATGCTTTCCCCTGACTAGGCACCAGCCCAATCACCTCAAGACCAAGACAATGATCAAGACATGTATTATGATCGACACTTTATAGAACATAATGAGCAAACTTACAAAGAAAGCAATGAAGAAGGTTGTCAAGAAAATTTTGATTTCCTTCCTATGACTTGTTCTATGATGATAAGAGATCTTCATGACCAAAATGCAAATAATAATAGTGAGAAGTGCTTCGAGGAAACAAGTAGCCATTTGGAAAACAAGAAACCTGAAATTGAGGAGACACCAACACATATAGAAAACCTTCCTTTATGTTATACTCAGTTCAGTTTATACAATAAGAATGACATCCTGATAATGAAGAGAAAATAACTCATGAACCCGATGTACAAACTCAGTATCATACTAATCATGAGGAATTTTTTGAAATGCAAGAAGATCAGGAAACAACAAAAAATCCTCAAATTTTCCCTACAAGCACAAGTGAAGTTACCCTAGAAGAGGCTCAAGAAGACATCTGGCCTCAAAATCAGCTTTTACAAGAGACAGAGAATTGCTGCACTTCTGTTCAAAGGGACACAGAAACATTTTCCTCGTTGATAGAAGAAGAGATAGATCAGACTATTAATAAATAGTCAGTCTCTGAAAATTATTTCAAAACAAATACTCTTGCTCATTCATGTAGAGAAATTTGTTGAAAATATGCAAAAATTTCTTTTTTTGGTCATAAGAAACAGGGTAGTTCTTTTTCTGTTTATACTGTAAGAAAAATCTCTCCTTTAACAGAATAACAAATCAATAGAATACTAAGTAAGCGGCTACCCTCAAAACAATCATCTCAATCAAACACTCATGAACACGGTGCATATTCCATAGAACAATTCAACGGCACCCGAGACAAAGAGGATAGTAAGGAAATTAATGATAAAGCTTAAACTAGTCCTCTTTGGAATATGAATTTTGATGGGTCATGTACTAAAACTAATGCAGGTGCAGGAATATGGCTTTATGATATAGAGAACAATTATTCTGAAGCCTATTCATATAAATTGAACTTTCAATTCACAGCTGAGATAGTGGAGTATCAGGCACTTCTCTTAGGGCTACACTTACTAAAGAAATTAGGAACCCAGAAGATAACAGTTCATGGAAGTGCAGAATTGATAATTAGGCAAGTGAAAGATGAATGCGTGGTTACGCATCCTAGACTTAAATCTTATAAGAATGATGCCATCGATTTGCTAAAATCTTTCAAAGAATTTCAACTTATACTTTTTCCTAAAGACCAAAACAGTTTTGCTAGTGGTTTAGCCCTTATGGCTAATACATGTCTAAGACCTTGGGAGAGCGAAAAATATACAATTCAAGAAAAATTCAGACCAGCTATCCCAAACAATAAAATATACTGGCAAAATTTTGAAGGAGAAAAATAAATATAAGACTATCCTACTGAAGATATACCATCTTTTCAAGAAGAATTTTCTCCCTTCATTAATGTCAATCTGTCATCCAAAGAACCCGAATTTATATCAGAAACAAGCATAGATTTAATGAAAGAAGATATTTTTATCCAAAGAACCCGAATTTATATCAGAAACAAGCATAGATTTAATGAAAGAAGATATTTTAATGCTTGCTATTTTGCAGGTTAAGGATGATGATACTTCCAGGGAACATACTGAAGATAGAATCCTCAAAGTTGAATTCTTGGAAGCAGATAATCTACCAGATCTGGAGAGCCAAAAAGAAGAGAACCTTCATATTTTATTTTTTGATCCTTTGGAAGAGTGTGTGGAAATCCCAACTAGCTCAAATTATCAAGCATGGATCCTTTGCAAGAGCCAAATGACTGAAAAGTTGTCACCCTCTGTGATAGTCTTGGTTTTGAATATTAATCTTCAGAACGTACTATGGATACCCCTGACAAGAAGCCATAGTTTTTTCTCCTTTATGACATTACTCAACTGGCCACATTGGCACTTTTGTATCATATGAGAATGTAAATACTCCAAGTTTGAATAGGTTAGATAGGAATGTCAATAAAGCTCAGTTTTTAGCAGTTAGATATTTGTTGATTTTTGTCTCCGAAGAGAAATAAAAAAATCAAGAATACAAACACATTGAAAGAAAGAAAAGAGGGCAGATTGTAAAACAATAAAGGTACAACCCCATACCAACAAAAAGAGAAACAAATATGAAAGTGTGCAAGCTTAAATGCCACTCCTGAAAAACAAAATTCTAATTAGTCATACAGCCTAATCTTGACTAATTAGTTTTAAATTTACTGCTAATAGGTTAGTGAATTCGATTTTCCAAACAGTTTAATCTTGGCTTATCAGTGGGTAGATTAGGCTAGAAATTAAAGGTTCAAACATGCTCAAAATCCGAACCTAAGTGTCCAAAAGGAAAATGACTCCGATCTGTTTTAATTTCTGAGTCAAAATAGAGGTAAAACTGGTTCTAATCAACTTAAAATCTGAACCAGTTGATAAAAGAAAAACAACTCAAATAGAAGCAAAAACAGAGCTAAAAAGAAGATGAAGGAAGTGCTTTGAATTTTCAGATCTTAAGCCTTCCATTTTGATTTAAATTTCTGTAAAATAATGTCTATGTGCAGCTTGTTTTTTATGCCATAGACCAGCATCAACTTAGACTGTTCAATCCTGACTTGTATTCTTTTAAACTTCTGTTTTATAAATTAGAGAATAAAAATTTGTTAGACTGTTTAATCCTAACAGATTGGTAGATTAGGTAGAGAAGCATATGAACTCAACAGTTTAATCTAAGTTCATGGAGAAATAAGAAGTAGAAATAGATTAGATTTTTTTCTTTCAAAATAATAAAATTTTGTAAGAGAGTTTGCCAATCCAAGTGCACTCTAAAGAAGAAAAAATGTTAGATCAGTAGGATTGGGTAGGTAGAAAGCTTATGTTGATGAAGATCCATTGTTTTTTCATGGCTGCTAACATTTTTTCAGAGCAAAGGAAGATCATCCAAATGAATAAAAGCTTAACATATTATACAGACCATTCTCGATCACTTTTTCCCTTTGTAAATACATAAAACTCCTTTTTCCTAAGTTTCTAACTAAACACGTCGATGCAATCTTTTTTATTAATAAACACCGTTGATCTTAAAACCTGATCAATGATCCGCGCGTTATTGCATCGGAGAAATTCTAATGGGTAGATTGAAAAGCCCGCATCGTGTTCCAAATTCTGATGGGCCCTTCACATATGTTAACCCCGGTCCCATTGCTTTTTCATATATCCGAGGCCCCGCAAATGGGCGCCAAGCCACATATGTTTAACCTGCCCCAAGCCATAAAACCTTTGCATTTCATAAAATTTTGGGTTTTCATAAGTATTAAAGAGTTTTCGTCGGTGCATGATTTGAAATGAGATCCACTGTCGATCTGAAATGATCAACCGGGCGCACAGTATCGCATCAGCAAAATTCAAGGGGCACATTTCATATTTTATTTACCTCTCCCTGATTGGCAATATCCCGATGGGATATTAGCCATTGATCTCTTCCCATTTTTTTCCCCAGATCCAACGGTTGATATTATCTTTGATAAAAACCTTTTCCTCGCTAAGGACTCCTCCCGATTCATTCCCTACCATCGATCTAATCCTCAGATCGACAGCTCACAACAAATCGCATCAGAGGTTTTCATCACTCTTTTCCCTTTTCCCCCACTGATCGCATACCTCCAATTGCATCTAGGCCATCCACGTGTCCAGATTGGACGGTCCATATTATGTCTCCCAACTTTGGTTAAAATCATTTATACCCCACTGTGTAATGTTTTTCGGCCAAATCCCAGTCGTTGATCTCTGCAGATCAACGACCCTTATTAACCCATTCTCCAACTTTGTATTATTCCATTCAACCCACAGATCACATCTTAGCCATTGATTTGTTCCATCTAACGGCTCATATTAACCCCGACAGGCCCGACCCCTATGGGTCCTGCCTTCCCCCAGCTCTGATCTGAGCCGTCCATCTTTGATCCAACGACTCAGATTGAAACTGCCCCTCCTCCTTCCACCTGTGCATCTATCCAATATCACACTCACTCCCCACCATTAGATCTGAGGCCCCAGATCTAACAGCTGACTTTCCATATCGCGTAACTTTAAGAACAAGCGTTAATTTTCCAAAATCACACGAAATGGGCAGTTTTGAAATGTCATGTGTCACCTTCTAACGCATATCGCGTCTGAAAAGCTAAAACTGCTTTTCCGCCCTTCTACCACGCGAAACCCGTGGTTTTCTCCTCCAAAACCACTTTTCCCATTTACATTGTGTGTTATTGTGCGCACCCCCCACCATTGATCTCTGCAGATCAATGACTTGGATCTAATCTCTTGTCACACTGTCACCCTCCGCCTTCACCAAAGGCTCCACTGTTGATCGCCCGGGCCGATCTCATCCAACGGCCCACGATCATCCCGAAACCCCAATTTCCATTTTTAAACCATATTTCCTCCGAAAAAGGTTTTTAACCTTGTGTCTTTACATTTCTGCCATTTCTCTATAAATTGACCCCTTCGCTTTATTTCCTCTCGACTTATTTCGACCATTGATCTCTACAAAGATCAACGGACCTGACTTAATCCTCTGCACCATTTCATCAACCGCTCTCCTTTTGACCACTACGCGCAAATCTCCACCATTGGATGCTGACATCCAATGGCCATGGTCCTACCCGAAGCCTCCTAAGCAGTTTTACCCAATAATGCAGGATTTCTTAATTATTTTTTGTATTTTGCAGGTTTTTTTGGTTTTTCCATTATATCAAAGGAAAACCAAAGGCCAGGAATGATTATCCCCGTGCCTTTGTTCATAAAAGAGAAATCATCTGCAGGGTTCTAATTCACGTTTTGTCGATGCTTCATGGGCATTGATGCCATATGAGCCCTTTTCGGCACCTGCACATCAACAGGACACAGACAATTTAATCAAAGCTAAAGAGTATCAGTGTTGAAGACTAAACACAACAGAACTTAGGATTAAAGACTGTTTTTACAGTTTTGGGGGATTATGGCTAAGATTGAAAATCAAAAGCCTAATCCTCCGAATTAAAATGCAATTAAAGACAAATCAAAAGATTTATCAATCAAAAAGAGCCTCCACTGCCACATCAAAGGCTAATTAATTCCTCTCAGCTACCTAGTTTGCCACCTGTAGCCTCAAAGCATTCAACAAAGGCCTAATTATGAATAGAAAATAAGATATTTGCCTCAACGCAGCCGAATAGTTAATTTAGCCAAAGGAACTTAATGCAAAATATCAGCAGAGTTATTTCAAAGCTAATACAGAGCCTTAAAGTCAACAAAAGCTCCCACCGAGATTAAATCTTAAATGTAAAACAATTAATACAAACAAAACATCTGTAAACTTCTTCATCAAGCCCCTCGAAGGCCGAGAAGCATTTATCTGTATTAATTAAACCTGGGAGATATTTTATCCCCTCCCACCTCCTCATTCCTTCTATAAATACTTCCGTAGAAGATGAGACAATGTTGGTTGCAAAATTTTGAAATATACTTGTGCTCGAATTTTCTACTTGTAAATAGTATTCAAAGGCTCTTGAAGCTCTGTTTGTGATAGAATAGTTAGGCTGAGAAGTGAAGATGATTGCTGAACTGAAACATTGGACTTGAAGATTGTAACTAGTTCGACATCAATAACAAGCTGTTTCTTGGGATCCTATTATATATCACTGGTGAAGTGCTCCTTTATTTGTAATTGTTTTCCTTTGTGTATGCCATTTTTTCCATTATTTCTCTGATAAAAAACAGCAAGCATAGAGTTAGGATTTACTGTTTACAGTACCCTTCTCTGATTGATAAGCTTTATCTTAATGTTTCCTGCTAACTTGTTTATTTAAGAATGATTCAATACAGTTAAGCAGTTAGGAATGTTGGTGTTCCCTCGTCCTACTGTTTGCTTTAAACATCTTTCTTGAATGTTATTTTCATTGTTTGCTTATTAAAGTTGGACTAGAAAAGTGATGGTGAGCCCTGTTTTCTAGATTCTTTCTCCAAAGGTAGATTCTGAAAGTTTCCCTTAGTGTTGGCTGAAAGCAGACTAGGTTTCAAAGTACCTTATCTGATCTTAAGTTGCACCTCGTTTCTCTTATGTGTTTTCATACTTTTTGAAGGTAATTATGCTGATTACTAGATTGTTTGTCAATTAAGTTTATTTAATACAAACTTACCCAAGAATTCTATGGTTAGCCCTGTCCTTGGTTGGTTTTAAATAGTTACTTAAGAGGCTTTTCTTGTTTGGAATAACTATAAATCCTTGTTGAAATTATTATCAGTTTCCACCCCTCCAACACTTTATTGTTTCCATTCCATCATTTTAATCTCAAAAGATCTTGTGATATAGATGACTTTCCCCTTGAAACACTCTTGTTGTTGTTGCTCAATTAAACCCTCTTATGACTCCATAGCCCAATGGACTAAAAACCAGCGTTATATCTATCCTCTAGCCAAAGCTTGTTCTGATTGCTTGCAACTTCACACCTTTGAAACTTTTTCCATTTAGAATTTTCTGCTCAAATAATAATCATGCTCAACCATCCAAAACAAATAGAAACCCTCAGACTTCATAACTAGCCTAATATCATTACCCAAAAACCTTAAATATAAATCCATCTTTGCAATTTATTGGAGATATCACTTTCTGGATTCAGGAGGGCTAGATCCTAGAATCCCAAAGTTGTTGAAATAGTGTTCTCCCTGTAGTTTGACTTTGATAATCTTTCAAATTACAGGGAACTAATAGAGAGGAAACCCTAATTTGATGTAGGGTCCATGGAGGGAGGCTCACTTGTTTAAAAGAGGAGCAAGGCAGCCATTTTTATTATCTTTGATCATTTTTACATCCAAGTCTTGGAGACTTGTTGCTGCTTCTTGTTGTTCAGCAGAGCTGCAGTGCCTTCGGGCATGAGGGAGTCCTGTTGAGGATTTCATCTCCTTCTTGAGTAGCTCATGAAATATTTTACTCCATTCCCCATATTCATGCATTCAGGCCATAGCTTCAACAATATACATCAGCACAGTTTCTGGAGTAGATATTGTGCAGTGTTTCTAGGTGTTGCTAGGGAGGTTTCCACACACCATCCGGAGCTAGTTTTTCAATGGAGAGAGATTCCATCCATTGGGAGATCATAAAAGGTGGTTCTTGAGAATATTCCACCATCTTTGGCATCAGGCCAACCACATTCCATTAGACACAGTGTAGTCCCTTCAGTAGACAGTGTTATTCAGAGAGAGGATTTGTTGTGAGGGATTGACAGTCACTTGGAGGGGAAATCTTGGGTGAAAGGATCGGCCTTTCGCTTCAGATTTTCATTGGAGGAGGGCTCTTCATCTACAACAGCTATTTCAGCCTTATCCATCCATTTCCAGTTCTTGAGTTGCTATTTCCCAACAACTCCGGCATTTCTGTAAAATGCCATTTTTGTATAGATTTCAGCCAATCCTTTTAGAGGATTGATGTTATGTATTTTCAGGGGTTTAGATCTTTCTCCCCCTTCTTTATTTGAGCCTACATTGATACATCATTGTATTTTAATTATTTATGCAGCAGTACCTCTATAAATTGTGCAGTCATGGCCTAGGGCTTTTTTTATGCAGCTATGTATTTCATGTTTACATGTATAGGTTTCTTGAGGCTTCTAGTGCTTTGCTTGAGTGATCATTCTTCCTCAAGATTTTTATACTTATTGCTGCTATGTCATAATATATGATGGCCATTGGATTCTATAGAATTTTATGTGTTCATGAGTCACTACTATTTCCATTTGATGTATTTGTTATTGTTGTAGCTGCAATATTGGGAGATTCCCAATCTTGTTGTATTTCCCTATTGGGGATATTGTCCTTTGACAATCACTCTATAGACAGAGTCTGCTAGTTGGCCAGGTAGCCTCTGGAGCTCATCATTTTTTTAAAGGTGACAAATCCAGTAAATTCCCTTGTAGTTTATCTCTGGAATATATTTTCTTTGTCGATTGACAATGTTTCTGAAAAAGGAATATTACATCAACTATATTTTTGGAAGAATTTACAGGGTTCTTTTTAGTAGATATTTCATAGGTCTTTTTCTTGGGAACTTCTTGGTTCTTTTTACTCATTAAGTCATATTGTTTATGTACTTCTATTATGGAATTTTCAAAGCCTTGTTGGTAGTCTGCAGACTTTAGGCTCTCTTCTTCATAGGGTGTATACATGACTTGTTCTTTCCTAGTGAGGAAGACAGTATCCTCATCATTTGTTCCCAACATGTTTATGTGATTTCCATCCGTTTCTTCAATCGCTCCCTCATCATCATCAGCATAATTCTGTTGGAAAAGAGGTCTGACTTGTTGATCAGGGCCTCTTTATCTAATTTGAGGGGGATTCCTTCTAAAGTTCTGATTTTGATTTTGATTTTTATTTTGAGGAGTTGTTTGATTTTATTCAAGATAAGCTCTCTCATTCATGTTTATTATTTCCATCATCATCTCCATGGTTCTAACCAAATTATCAATTTTAGATTATGATGTGGATGGTCCTACTTCATCTTTGTAGGTAACCTTTTTCTTTGCTTTCAATCTAGCCCTTCTGGCATTAAGGTTATCTTCTACACTGACTGCCCCTTTCTGCATGTCTTCTAATGTGAGGGGTTCTCTCTCCCTTAATTAATAACACATGTCTGGTTCAAATCCTTCAGGAAACTTTATTAAGGCTAAGCCTTGTGGGGGTTTCATTTATAGAGGGAGTGCATTATAAACACTATTGAATCTAGTGTAATATCCTTGGACACTCTCTCCAGCATTTCTTTTAAGATCATTGTATTCCGACAAGATTTGAAGGGGGTTTCTCTTGACTTCCCATTTGTTTAGGAATAATTGATGAAAAGAGGGGAGGTCATTAATACTATTAGGGGTTAAGCCTTTGAACCATTTTCTTGCTTCTCCCCCTAAACTTTGTGCAAACATCCTAAGCTTTACAGTTTCATCATCTATTTCTTGTCTGTCAAAGTAATCATTCATTCTATCCACATATTGTTGAGTTGTAGTAGAACTACTAGCATCATATAATGGAATCTTGGACTGATAGTCCCGTGGTAGAGAAACTAAAGGTAAATGAAGGACTAAGGGAGCATACCATGTTGCCATGATGTAAGGTTGAGGAAACAATGGGGGGTTTACAAATGGAGTTGTGATATGAGGTATATGATGAAGTGGATTGGGTTGAGCAGTGGGGGTGTAAGTGGGTGTAACAGAAGTGCTTAGACTAGCTACAGACTGTTGAGCAGATTTAGGATGGGAGAAACCCAAGTTATGAATGAAATGAATATCAAGTGGAGTGGATGGGGAGGTTTCTCTACTGCTTCTTGGTGACGAATTTTCAGGCTCAAAGTTTATCTGATCTATACCACTAAATGACTTGGTTCTAGATGGGTTTCTTATGAAGGGTAAGTCAACTTGGGTATCTTGTAGAGCTACAAGGTTTTCAGGAACTGAAATTGCTCTGTGAATTGGTCTGACAATAGTTGGGTTCTTAAATGTAGGAGATTTCTTAAGAATGCTTTCTGGATTATCAACTATTGTAGGAGGATTTGGGTTAGGATAGGATCTAGTATGGATTATTTTGGAAGCCAGGATTTAGACCCAAAGATAAGAAAAGTTTAGCCAAGTATGACAGTATTTGAAGGAAAACTAACCTGTGAAAGAAAACTCAATCCACAAAGTCTTCTTAACTAGGTTTAATGATGTTTTTTATGATGAGATAAGTTTCCCAGTGGAGTCTATGGAAAACCAAGGGGAATCAGTGGGCCTACTGAAAACCAATGGAGTCGCCAGGTGGAAGATTTTTACTTGTTTTCTAGGACTGGTTGTTGTCCACCATCAAAAATCAGGAACCACTCTTGGCAGACACTTGATTCATTTTAAGGAAAGGGGTTTTATGAGTTGTGAAGTTATCTATTACTCATTATTCCCCAGTATGGTCGCCACTATATTTTCTCCATGTAATTTACAAGAATGGCAAGAATAAACACTGTAGGAGGCCACATCAGAACCACTTTGGAATCCTAGGACCTAGCCTTCCTGGATTCAGAGAGGGATCTCTCTATTAAGTGTTTTCAAAGGATATATCTTTATGCTTTGTTTATGATATTAGGCTAGTTATGAAGCTCAGAGAACTTGTTTGTTTGGTTGGGATGGATATCATTAACTGAAGAGGTCAGTTGAAGGGTGAAGGTGAGAGTAAATTGAAATAATGTTTTGGCTAAAAAGATAGGTCATGAAACAGTATTAACACGTTGGGCTATGGAGTCACAAAAGGATTTAATTATACAACAATTATTAAAGGGTATCCATAGGGAAAGCTATCTATGTCAAAGGATCTTTTAGATTGAATTGTGATATGAAACATTAAACCGTTTTGAAAGAAGAAAAGCTAAAACCAATTAAGAATTTAACTTCACTAAGACAAGAAAATCCTTTCAAATTAATTGTTTGAAGCAAGCCAAAGGACAGGGAAAACCATAGACTTCTTTGGACAAAATTTTGTTAAAGCACACGTTTCAGACAACAATCCAGTTATCCTAAGACTACTTTCAGAAAGGATAAAACATATAAGAGAACAAGGAAAATAGCCTAAGATCAAATAGAAACTATGAATCTAGCCTGCTTTTGGCATACTCTCAAGGGATATTTCAAAGAAATTGTTAAAGAATAGCCAGAGGACAGGGCAAACCATAGAATTCCCTGCGTTAGCTCTACTTAGCAAACTTTGAAAAGAACATTCAAAAACAAAATCTCAAGTTGTACACAGAAAGACATGGGTTTACCAACATTCCCTGGTTATACTCTATTGAATCATTCTCAAAACAACAAGCTGGATAAACCTAGAGGGCATTTAAGAATCCTCTAGACATACCTTAGCAGAAGAAAACATAAATATAAAGCTTTCAGACAGAAATAGGGTACTTTGATAGTAAATCCTACTCTAAATTTTCTACTCTTTATTAGAGAAAATGGACAGCATATAAAACATGAGAAAAATAAATACAGTGAGGAAAAACATCACCATTAACATAGACCAGGATCCCATGAATCAGCTTGTTTTATTGATGTTCAAACCAGTTACATACTTCAAATTCAATAGGCCTTTACAGCTCCAAACTTTCGTTCTCAGCCTAGTATTCTTCAACTACTCAACAACACTTCAACAGCTTCAGCACCTATCTTACACCACGATGACAATCCAACCAACAATAACAATGAGCTCCTCATACACTTTTTATAGATAAATGAGGAGGTGGAGTGAAAGAAAGGGTCTCTAATGGTTCATAAATGACAGATTTTAATGTTTTTTGACCTTTGGTACCATGCAAGGCCCAAGGAAAAATGTATTTAAGTCTAACTCTGCATTATATTAACTTTTTTAACTACTTAGTGGCTTTTGTTGACTTTTAGGCTTTTTAGGTACGCTGGAAATAACTTCTGAGTTGTCATTTGGAAATATCTTTGACTTGGAGTAAATTTATGTGTCTTTTGAGGCAAATTAGGCCTGTAGGTGGGGTTTTGATTCTTTTGGAGAAGTAATTGCTTCTGTGGATGTGGCATTCAAAGCTCTTCTTCTATTGATCTGTTAGTTTGGTGACTTAAACTCTAATTAGGCCTTTGATTTAGATTTAGGCCTTATTTATCATATTTCTACATTTTGTCACTTGACTGACTATTTTTACTTTAATTATTTTATCTTTATACTGTGTTTTATCTTTAATCTTCACGGGTTAATTCCTTGATCTTCTTGCTTTTGACTTTAACCTTTAAACTTTGCTATCTTTTTATGTTTCTGTGAGTAGGTGGCTTTCTCTGAGCTAGAGGGTTCTATTACGCAATCAACGTTCATGAGGTGCTGATTAAACCTTTGAACTCAAACGCTGTGAACTCCCTTTCAGTGTGATTTTTTCCTGAGGATCATCATCCTGGGCTTTTCTTGCCACTGCTCTAGCTGTGGAACGGTCAATTCTTTGAGCCGCCATTAAAAACCTACAACTAAAAATGAACCAATTATAAAAACCTATGTTTTGAGGGATAAACTACATCAGAGGCGATGGCTAGGGTGGAGGAATGGTACAGAGGCAGGGGAACATGCGGGGAAGGGTTCCATACACGAAATTAGGAAGAAACCAGAAGAATTTTTGAATAAAGGCGCAAAAAATGAAAGGTGGTTTTGCAAAATACCAGGGTGGTATTCGCATAGGGCACGTGCGGTAAGTGGTAATGGGCTTGACGAACACGATACCGTAGAATGGGTGACACGTGTCTGAGAAAAACCGCCTATTTCGTGTTGAATTTTGGCGTTAAAAGGTTTTGGTGAAATGGGCGCGAATATGACTATGACCCGTTAGATCTGGAGGAACCAGATCAACGATGGAGAGGGACCGCGATGGCACAAATTTCTCAGCCGGAGAAATGTTGGGACCAACGGTCGACGTCAGCAATTTTGTTGGGGAGTGGAAAAACTATGTGGTAAGCTTTAATAACTCAGTATCTGCGATTACCGTTGGATTAACGAGATCAACGGTTAGGATCTTATCGCAGGTGATAAGCGAATAAGTCATGGTGGGGAGAATGGTATAGGGAAATGAGATAATCTCCATTGGATCTAGAGGATCAACGGTTAGGATTAGCCGATGGGAGAAATGGAGAAATGGAGATCGAGGAACAAGAATGGAGGGGAGAAAGCCCAGTGATCATTGGATTGATTTTGACCAACGGCTAAGATTCAATCGGAGGAAACAAGGGCGAGGTGGGAAATATATAAGGAGAAGGGGCTGAAGGTAAGGTGCGAGGATAAGGTCCCGTAGAGGAAGAGTGGGACCAGGGCTAATAAAAAATGAGCGGGGATTTAGCCAATGGTCATGGGATGAGGTTATATGAGCAGAGGGGGTGGAGGGCTTAAGCTCGCAGGAGCTTAAGACCTACCTTTATAAAGGGGTCGGAAAAGGCCTAAAAAAGTGGGTTTTTTAGACTTTTTAGAGGTTCCGATAGGATAAAAAGGGTAATTTGAACCATATAGAGGGGTCTTATAAGGTTTTAAAGGGTTTTTTTGAGAAAAATGAATGGTAAATGAGGGAGAAAAGGGGATTTTTAGATAAGGAAAATATCATTTAGGGTAGGTGAAAAATGGGTGAAATGGAGGGACTTTGGGAGGAAATTGTGGAGGTGAAAATGATGGAAAAAAGGTTTGAGAAAAATCTTATTTTGTAACAACAGGACTACTTTGAAGGATTTTGAATGAAGGTTATCAATGAAATGGATTTCTGAAAGATAAGGAACACAATTAGGTTTCAAGAAGTCACAAAGTTTTCATCAAATTTGTTTCTTGAAAATTGAAAGACTAATTTATCCATCATGAGATATAAAAATTTTTATAGATGGCTAATAGTAGGTATGGCCAATATCAAAAAGTGTAAAAGTACTGCATTTTAAAGGGAAATTAGGCCAAATGACCTACTTAGCATCTTTCAGCTATTTAGTAATACCATTAACAAGCTAGTAGGTTATCTCTCTTGCAATTAACTTATCAAGAACATAATACGGTAGGTTGTGGGGAGAAGCATAACTCCCAAATACTATGACATATGTAGAATTCTCCTCTGCAAGCCATCTAGCCACAGAAAGAATATATGTACTAGCTTCTTCAGAAACCCTAGTGGATTTCTCTTTGAATATCATCTTGAGCATAGGCAACATGACTCCATGGAAAATTTTGTAAAAATGCAAATGGAAGTATGAATCCCAAAGGGCTCTATGGTAAATGTGGATTGGGGTAGGGTCTTGGGTATTCCATTTCCATCCCATGGTAGGAAAACTAGAAGAAAAGTAGATTGCGCCATGACATAGGCACTCATATAAAAGGGAGGTATTTCTCTAGATGAAACACTCCTTTTATTCCTATACTCTATGATGTGTTTGGCTATATTATCAGATAGGATATTTTCCCAATTCAGGATTAAATAATTTCCGATTGCGTCAATTAATGGGACCCAATCTACTGAAAACCTAGTGGTATCAGGTTTCGAAAACAATCTACACAACATACCGGAAAAATAGCAGTAAGGGGAAGGAATTTGGGAAATTGGGTACGTACCAAGCTTATCAAGCTTCAACTTTCCTTGGTCTGCCTTCTATTCCTTTATGAATTTCGTGAGGTCTAGATGCTCTACTCTAAAGCTTTGCAGAAAATCCTTGTAATATTTCTACTACGGGAAGGGTAGATGATACATTGCTTGTAAATCTTCTGCCCTGAATGACCCAATATTCTCACCTTTTGAATCTTTGAATGTTCTATATTCTATGTTTAAGTGGTAAATTACCCACTTAACCATGTATGTATAAGGGAGAATTTTTGGCCTTGCGGCTACCTTGTGGACAAATGAACATGCAGCATCGAAGTAAGCCATTTCTGAAGAAACTGACGTGCATGTTGTAGCAACTTTGGTTATTGCCCTTGGATTTTCTTCCTTGAAAATATTATACATTGCCTCCCATGATGAAATGTCGCAATCCTTGTTGTAGGTGGTGTCTAAAAATAGGGGAGACATGTTTGAGTCTTCAGTAGATGGCGTTTGAGCAATCTCTTTGCCTTTCTTGTTCATTTCAATCTTCCTCACTCCGTTAAATGGTTTCTCGATTTCAAGTAAACAAAGTGAACATTAAAAGTATAGAGAACAAAGAGACAAGTCCGACGTTAATTTATTTCAAACATGCAAAAATAAATATGAATCTATCAAAAATGTTATTAATCATCGATAATCATTTCAAATAAAATCTCTTACACCTATGAAATAACTATCAATCAAATTAAAACGTTGGATCTTTGATTTCGGTTTGATATGACATAATTAATTTCGCATGCTTGAGTAATTAAATTCCATTCATTTTCATATCACAACTTATAACTTTTACCATTTATGATGTTTACCCATAGATTCTGTGAAATGTGATCTGCGCAAATTTCACATCCCAACTCTTATGTGGTAAATGAATTTTCTTTTGGCTAGGTCCTATGAAATGTGAAGTGCACATTCAAGAAGTCAAGCAGCTACGCTTTATGGGACTTTGGAGCTTTATGTTTATTGCTTTGTTGGCTCGTCGGGTTCGCATAATTGCAACTTATACCCAATTTCTTTATAAGTTAGATCGTTTAAATGAGGTGTGATGCAACAAACAAAATATAACGATGATTGAAGCATTTGCAATTTTTTAATATAAATTCAAAAAAGGTTTAGCGCATTTCGAAGCCTGTGTGACTTAATGGATTTAAAGTCTTTTGGGTTGTAAGTTATGCAGTTTGTGATGCGCACTAAGGAATAAAGCGGAAAAGCACAAATAAACTTTATTTCCTAAAGTTTTTTTTTAAGTTAAAAATAATCAAAAATGAATTTCCTAATTATTTATAAAGGGTCCCCATTTATTAAAATAAACGGGGGGTGTTGTATAGCACAACACAAGGGTTCAACTAGATCGAGCCCTAACTCCTTATACCGTGACCTCGTTGAGGACATGCAAAGAAAAATAGAGAAAGAGAAGACTGTTCTGATACCACTGATCTAGATTTATGCAAGAACGCAACAAAATACTGAAATACAAATAAATAAAGAGATGCAACGGAAATAAAACTTCATTTCATTAAAATAAAATGACTCAAATATGCTTATAGACATAATGGAAATAAACTAGCTAGGGCTCTGGTAGTTTATCTCTGATAAGAGATGTAGCGGATATAGGCCTCTTAACTATGTTACAATGAGGCTTGAAGGCCTATTTATTGTTGAGAAACAATGGAAAACCATAAACATCCAAAAACCTAACCTTAGGAGATGAAGCACCAAAACTATGGGCCCCGTTTGGGTAAATTGGTACATCAAATTCCCAGGGACATAACTTTGGCATATGATCTATGTTTGACACACTCAATACCTCGTTAGAAAGATATATTCGAGGAATACAACTTCTGATGTGAAAAAAAATAAAAGTAACTTCCATGTTGCTCTCGGGATTCCCAAAAAACATCGTTTAGGGCCTCAAAAAATTTCCAAAAGTTCAAGACTCGAAAAGCTGCTAAAAATAGTAATTTGTGCTGAAACTAAAAAATGAACGAATTGATTATGGGGGTCCAAATGAAATAGGTGGGTGGCCACCAATATCCACTTGGATCATTCCTCCCCCCTTAGGAAGCAATGGTCCCCATTTTGTTGAGCCCCTTCATGAGATGAGGCAAATTATTCTGAACTTGGTATTGGATTTGTCGAAGATGCTGTAGACCTACTGGCAGATGTGCCGGATGCATTCTGTTGTACATATTGACCCCTGCACATAAATTTTTTTGGTCCGCAGCCTCTTCCGAATCTATTTCAAACCTCTGCCGTGGCCTAAAATCCCCATGCTTCTGTTTAATATTACCATTTCCGCCCGAAAAATCCACCCTGCAAAGGTTAAAACCCATAATTTAAAACTTATCGGGCCTAGCCCCTAAGATTTTAGCCGTCCCTGTTTTGGTTCCCATATGACCCGAGTGCAAAACCATGTGCCAAAGGGAAAGGGGGTTTAACGATAAATTTTTTCGGGCATAACTATAACCGTCCGATCAGAACCAATCGACAGCCCGCAATTAAATCATCCGTGGTGGCCCCCGCGCATGAAAACCAGCGGTTAATTCTGCGCCACCTCCATCGAGCCGGCGGTTTTCAACTAAATTCCAGCGATTCCACAAACCACGTGCCGCGTGTCCCCATGTACGATTTTCAAAACCGCCATTTCGCGCGTTAAAGGTTGGTCAATGGCTGGGCAGCGGAATTCACCCGCTTCGTTGGATCTGTCGACGTCCATCCAACGGCAGATATCCTCTGAAGCTGCTTGTGCGTTATCCCATGGCCCACTGTCGTTTCGCTCCCGCACCTCTGAGCCGTTGATCCAGTTTCATGATCTAAAGGCCCAGGACTCGTTCTCCTCCGCCTGTTGACTATACACCTCCACGTCACCCTTTTCATCGACATTTGTTGTACTTTCGTCCACGTCATCTATTCCTCTTGGTTTTCCGTGTGTCCATGTGTCATTCCCCCGTGTACCTATTGTACTACCATTCCTGTCGTCTATATATATGCGTTGTATTCATATTTATCATTTTTTACCCATACGTCGTGTTTCAATTGTTCTACACGAAAACCTGCGTTCCCTCTGTTTATCAAAAGCCTCCATCACATTTCCTTCGCCACCCTGCACGTTCTTGCCATATCGCCATGTCTCCATCATCCTTGTCTCCATCCCAGTCTGGTTTTCCTTAAATGGTTTGTGTTTTTGCAGGTTTTCCGCAGTCGAAGATTCATCATAATTTGCTGCTTTGTTCGCAGAAGTCAAGAACACCGCCCTCGACAGTTTTCGAGGAAGAAATTAAGGAGTGAAGCCGAGGGTAGTTGTATGATATGAAAATCCTTAAAGAAAGCAAGGATATGAATCTATAGAACCCTCCAGAGAAAATCAAGGGACAGATTCGAGCAGGCGAGAGTATTAATGGGGCAGCGTGAAATACCAGCGAAAGATTAAGAGACACAGAACTCAGCATTAAAGATCTGGAGTTTAAATTCAAAGTTAGAGCTAAGAGTACCTTGCATAATTACAAACAATCTCAAGGTCTTACGGTAGCAGATTTTTCCCCTCAGTGAATGGCAGAACATTGTATATTTTATTATTTGTGTCTTGTTCATGAGGAGATTTTCATCCTCAGCATTTACTTCTGGAGGTAAATTGTAAATTACAGTCATTTATATTTAGTCATTCACAGTGTGGGCGCGAATGTTTTCCACCATTTTGTTCAAATCAAGTCATTAAATGTGATCCATCTACCTCCTTCTCTAGAATTCTCTATCTTTTCTATAAAAACCCAGAAATAAGACATTAGAAGGGTTCTAGATTTCTATCAGCAAACTGTGCAGTGAAAAGGCTTTTGTATACATTTTGTAACACTTCTGTATGAAGGCTCAGAGCCCGTAGGGTCTCAGTGAGGAGGAGTTATAACTGTAATGAGGATTCTGGTCTTTGGTATCTCACAGTATGTAATTTTCTCGTATGTGTTGATACAATATCTCATTTCATGCTATTTATCTTCTTGTATCATGCTCTAGAATGTGAGTGGCTCACTAATCTTGAGTAAGGATTCATCCTAGTTGATGCCCATACTGGGGTTAGTCAAGCACTTTAAATAGGCCTAGTCATGATATACTGTTCCATGTTCATCTCATCCATATTTTCTGCTATATTAGTTACTTGAGGAGGGTGCTTTTAAAACGCCATTGTCATGTATGGATTCTTAGTTGGATAAGCCCATATGTGATTCTGTTGTGTATCTGGGTATCAATCTCATGTTAACTAATATCTTCTTCATGTTTCTTCACTGCATCCACTTTCTGATATTTGATTTCTGTGGCATATTATCTGAACTGGCCCTCTTTACAGTAAGTTGTCTCTTAACTATCTGATGCCTTTGTATTGGAGTTTTGCATGATGTTCCTACACTATTCTTATCTTTGTATCAGCTTCTGAGAGAGATTGGTCCCATTTAAACCAATTTCCTTGTTCAACAAGAGATAGTAAGAGAGCTTTTGGATTGACAACCCAAGCTATATGATGAGCTCCTTGCTATATTAAGATGTCCTAGGCACTGGTCTATGGCAACTCTAGACTGTCTCTATGGGTGAAAAAATTGTCCACAACATCTTTCTGGCGCTGTTGCCGGGGACGAATTTAAGAATATCAGTTTCCCTGGGCCTCGACAAATTATTTTCACTCTCTAATCAGGCGAGCACAGAGAGTTGAAGAGTTGCGTATCTCTCACCTTGGCGACTCCACTGTTATTTATTTGATAAATTTATTGGTAGTCCTGGCTCCTCGTAAGCCACATTTAAGGTCAGATACATCTCAGTCAAAGACACCTTACGTGTCTGACCCAGATAAGATCATTCATAAAAGAGTTTGGAAGGAGAGGAAATCAGTTCGTGCTGAAAATCCTGAACATTCCGTTGAAGATTATCCGCCCTCCTCTTCTCAAGAAATCAGAACAAAACATCCTGATCCTACCAAGGAAAATCTCGAATTTTACTCAGAAACTCCACATAGAGGAAGTGCCTGGATTGAAGAAGATTCTCATCCTACTCCCGAGGCTGAGGAAATTAAAGAAGTTACCGAAGTAACTGTTGTTAACCGTGAACTATTCCCAGCTACGCCTCAGGTTTCCATACAATATATTCCCATTGTTATTCATACCCCGCTTCCTCCTTCTCCCCTTCCTTCATTTGTATCTCAGACTGTTGCATCACCCCCACCTCCTCCAATGGCTAATGTTCCTGCTTTTCTATTGAAAAAATATGCTCCACTGGCCTTACCCCAAGTGCTAAATGATATGCCACAGGATTATTTGAAGATTCTGCCAAGATTTAATGGTGAAAATGAAATTGATGCTCAGAAACATCTTGAGACTTTCTGCTCTTTTGTAGAAAACTTAAATGTTGAACATTTGGATGTGGTCCTAAGATTATTTGTACAATCTTTGGAGGGTGAAGCCAGAAAATGGTTCAAGACATTGGGAAATCGTTCTGTGACCACCTGGGACGAGATGGAGAATACTTTCCTCAGGAAGTGGGGAGAAAAGAAAGATCATGGACAATGTCTTACTGAGTTCAATACTCTTAAAAAGAAACATAGTGAAGGAGTGTCAGAGTTTATCAAGAGATTTAATAAGTTATATCTAAGTCTCCCTGCTGATATGAAGCCACATCAGAATGCTGCCAAAGTTGTTTTCATTGCAGCATTTGACTCAGATTTTGGATTCTCTCTAAGGGAAAGAAAGCCTACTACCCTAGATGATGCTCATTCAGATGCTCTGGAGTTGGAAGCAAACTTTGCCTCCACTGGGAAATTAAAGGGAAAAATTGAACAAGATACTAGAAGGAGAGGTAAAGAAGAGGTTTCCACCTCTAATCAAGATAAGGATTTAGATAAAATGGATGAAATAAGAAAGATGATTAAGAAGATGGTCAAGCTTGAGTTGGAGGCTAAAAATGCAGCTCCCAAGAATCTCTATAATGCTCCAAACAGAGGATACAATCCCCAGTATAAAAGACCACCATTGCAGATATTGCCGAGAGAAGCAAAGGAGCAACAAGACCAGGTACCACATCCATTGTATTTGGAAGGTTCAGCGGAAGACTCCACTGAAGATGCTGCTTATCAATTGGAAGATTCAAATCTTGCCTTTTCAAATAATGATGATATAGAATGCCCATTGCAAGAAGAAGAAGAAGAAGCAGAGATTGATCATTATTGTAAGCAATTTGCTAATTTCATGCAAGCACAATTCAATATAAAGTATGATCTCAGGTCTTCAAGGAAGAGGACCCGCACTCAAGAACAAGAAGAGGAGCCACCTCAGAAAGAAGCACCTGCTCAGAAGAAATCAACAACAAAGAGAAACATAGAAAAAGGTAAGAGTCCTCTAAATGCTCCCTTGCAGCCTAGTGATCAGATTCCTTCCTCTTCAAAAATTGTTAGTCCTCCTAATGCTGAGTCAGTGTCAAAAGAAATTAAATCTTCAGCTGAAAATAAAGAGTCAAAAGAAGTAGTGATAGAAAATCCCCCACCTGCTTTTAATTTGCAAAAAGAACTTGAGAAAATTAAGATTCCAGTCCCCCTGACCGAACTATTAAAACAGCCTGTATATCAGTCTCAAGTTACTTCGTTCATGCTCCCTCCTGAAATACCAATCGTGCCTGATAGTTTAAACCTTCAAGAAGAAAGACCCATGGTAGTCTTTGGCCCACATGTAGAGGAGATAGACCCTTCTACTCCTCCTTTTTATGTGTCTCTAGTTCTTCATGACCTGCTGTTACACAATTGTATGTTAGATTCTGGGGCTTCCCATAATCTTATGCCTCTGTCTGTCATGGAACAACTAGGACTGCAAATTACAAGACCATACAAAGACCTATATTCATTTGATTCCAAAAGAGTTAAATGCTTGGGAATGATTAAAGATTTAGTGGTAAATTTAGCCCAAATTCCAGCAAAGAGTGTGGTCATGGACATTGTGGTTGCTGATATCCTAGCCCGCTTTGGCATGCTGCTGTCAAGGTCCTGGGGTACAAAAATTGGTGGGTCAATCAAATTGGATTTGACATATGCTACTGTCCCAGTCTTTGGAGGCCAGGAGAGGAGGTTATACAGGGAGACTAGATTTGTTAAAATGGTAACTAAGGCTGATTGCTCAGAGAATTCCCCAGTGTATAACAGAGAGGGAGACTTCTCATTCTTGATGTTAGAAGAAAACATAAATTATGCCCATGAGCCCCTTTTTGGTCAAATTCAAACTGAGCAGCCTAAAGAAGATCAGGAATCAGAAATTTGGACTTTGCATTTTGATGGAGCAAATTCAAGAGAAGGCAATGGAGCTGGGGTGTTATTAATCTCTCCTACAGGAAAATGGGTGCCACTGTCCTTTAAATTGGAATATGAGGCTACCAATAATGTAGCTGAATATGAAGCACTTTTATTGGGACTACAGACAGCTAGAAACATGGGCATTCAAGGTCTAAAATTCATGGGAGACTCTAAGCTGGTGGTAAGGCAGATCAGAAATCAATGCCAAACTAAGCATCCACGGCTGAGAGCTTACAGAAACGAAGTATGGGACATGGTGGATAATTTCTTCTCAGCATTTAACATACAGTTCATGCCCCGGGAGAAGAATAGAATAGCAGATTCTCTTGCTGTAGCTGCCAGCACATTCCGTCCTCCTCAGAATCAACTTTTAAGATATGAAGTGGAGGTACGTTACAGGCCATCTATCCCAGATAATATTAAGCACTGGCAGGTATTTGAAGATGATGAACAGATGAAGAGATTCATGGAGACAGTGGGAGAATTCTCTAATATGGAGATTGATGACTATGAGGAAGAAGAGGAAACTGAAAATACTGCAGAAAACAAATGGGAAGAAAAGATAGCAGGTAATAAAGTGCTGCAACTGAAAGGAAATGTTATACCTAGAGGGCTGGTGCCTCTAGAAAGATTATTTAATAAAGATGATATTCCATTGCAGCCAAACAAAGTGGTAGAAGAAAATCAAGTGGAAGATTTAAATCTGGGTACTTATGCTGATCCCAAAATTGTGAAACTATCTAAAAGGGTCCCAGAAGAATATAAAGAAAAATATTTGAAGTTGTTTCAATCTTATAAGGATGTATTTTCTTGGTCCTATCAGGACCTAAAAACTTTTGATGTTAATATAATTCAACATAAAATTCCTTTGAGGGAAGGCGCGAAGCCTTATAAACAGAAGCTCAGGCAGATAAATCCTCTGTTGCTTCCCTCTATTGAAAAAGAAATCAAGAAGCTACTGAAGGCCAAAATAATTGTGCCATTGAGATACTCAGAATGGGTAGCAAACCTTGTTCCTGTTTGGAAGAAAAACGGAGAAATAAGGCTGTGTGTGGATTTCAGGAATTTAAATAGAGCATCTCTAAAAGATAATTATCCATTGCCTAAGATGGACTACATCCTGCAGAAAGTGGTGGGAGCATCCAGAATGTCAATGATGGATGGTTTTTCTGGCTATAATCAGGTAGCTGTGTTTCCAGAAGATCAAAAGAAGACTGCTTTTGCCACACCATGGGGAACATTTATGTATGCCAGGATGCCATTTGGATTAATTAATGCAGGAGCTACTTTTCAGAGGGAAATGGACATAGCCTTTGTTGGAGAGCAGGACAAGTTTCTGGTGGTATATCTGGATGATATCATAGTGTTTTCAAAGAATGATGATGATCATATTGAGCATTTAAGAAGAACTTTTGAAAAGTGCAAAAGGTATGGTCTTTCCCTCAATCCTCAAAAATATTTATTTGCATTAGATGAGGGAAAACTCTTAGGGCACATTGTAACTAAAGATGGTGTGAAAATAGACCCTAAGAGAGTTGAAGTTATAAACAGTATTCCTTTACCCAGGAATAAGAAGGAAGTGCAGGTGTTTTTAGGCCGAATCAATTTTCTGAGAAGATTTATTCCTAACTATGCCGAGATAGTTAGGCATATAACTGATATGTTGAAAAAGGATAATGAAGTAAAATGGTCCCAGGAGTCTAGAGATGCATTCACCAGGATAAAACAGGCATTCGCTGAAGCTCCTGTGCTAGCTGGGCCAGATTATACAAAGCCATTTATGATATTTTCATTTGCTTCACCCCATACAATAGCAGGAGTCTTATTGCAGGGAAATGAAGATGGATATGAGCAGCCTATAGCTTTCTTCAGTCAAGTGCTTCATGATGCTGAATTAAAATATAATATATTGGAGAAGCAGGCATATGCCCTGGTGAAGTCCCTTAAAGCTTTTAGAACATATGTTTTGCAATCTCACATTACTGCATATGTCCCTACAGCAGCTGTCAAAGACATTCTTGTTCAGGGGGATAGCGAAGGTAAAAGAGGAAGATGGATTGCAAAAATACAGGAGTATGATTTGGACATAAGGCCTACTAAGCTGATTAAAGGACAGGGACTTGCTAAAATGTTATCTGAATCAAATCATCAAGCCTTGGGCATTAATTTATCCATGATAGCTAATGAAGAATCTGAAAAAGGAGAAGAGCAACAAGGACTAGAGCTGGCCACTCAAAAGATACACATAAAATATCTCAATAGCCCTTGGTACAAAGAAACAGTTGAATACCTCTTAACGCTCAGCTGTCCTCCAAGTTGTGATAAGGTAAAATACAGGGCTATAAGAATGAAATCACAGAAATACATAGTTGCTAATGGGCAGCTATACTGGAGAGATCCTTCAGGTATATTACTATTATGCCTCACAGAAAATGAAGTCGAGAATATAATGACAGAATTTCATGAGGGAATATGTGGAGGACATTACAGCTGGAGGGCTTCAGCTCATAAGATCCTGAAGGCCGGCTTCTACTGGCCGAAACTGTTTACAGATACTTTTGCTTGGGTCAAAGCATGTGACAAGTGTCAAAGATTTGCAGAAAGACAGAAATTAGCAGCGTTGCCCTTGATTCCTATTCATGTGAATGAACCATTTCAGAAATGGGGATTAGATTTAATAGGAGAAATACACCTCCCATCAAGTGGCCAACACAAATGGATATTAACAGCTATAGATTACTTTACAAAATGGGTGGAAGCCATACCTACAAGAAATGCTACAGATGCTGTGATAATCAAGTTTATGGAAGAGAATATCATATACAGGTTTGGCTGTCTTGCTAGAATTGTAACTGATAATGCACAGGCCTTCAAGTCTGCCAGGTTTGTAAATTTCTGCTAACAGTATAACATCATATTGACTCACTCCATAGCTTACTATCCATAGGGAAATGGCTTAGCAGAGTCTTCTAATAAAACCCTGGTGAGAGCCTTGAAGAAAACAATAAATGAGAATCAGAAGAATTGGGACTCCCAATTAAAATTTTCTCTATGGGCGAATAGGATAACCAGCAAGAGAGCAACAGGGAAATCTCCCTATGAATTGGTATATGGGTGAGCAACTGTGTTTCCTGTGCAATTGGCGCTGTCGGTAGCACGTTTTATGCAGGAAAGCCAAGAAGAACCAGATGACATGGTCAGAAGGATTAATCAACTGGTAGAATTGGAGGAAACACGGAATCAAGTGAATTAGAGATTAACGAAGTATCAGGAGAAAATGAAAAATGTATTTGATCAGCATGCGAAAGATAGAAAATTTCAAAGTGGAGACCTGGTTCTCAGATGGGACGTTCGAAGAGCAGAGAAAGGCAAGCATGCTAAATTTGATCCGTTGTGGTTTGGCCCATTCAAAATTGTGAATCAAGGAGGAAACAATACTTTCATGTTAGAAAACCTACAGGGTGATCTGCTGGACGCCCCTGTGAATGGCCAATTCCTCAAGCCATACTTTCAATTCTGATCCAGGCTGGGAATGCCTATTGTATTATATTTTATATAAGTTGTTTTAGCTTTTATTTTCATAAAGAAAGGGGTGCTGGCAAAATTATCAGAAGAAACGTAGAGGAATTAAAAAACAGAATGTTCATACAGAGATGTTCACTGGTCTGCGCGTTCTCGACATGTCCAAGGACGAACATGCCGTCCCCAGATGGAGCCGATGTTGTACATATTGACCCTTGCATATAAATTTTTTTGGTCCGCAGCCTCTTCCGAATCTATTTCAAACCTCTGCCGTGGCCTAAAATCCCCATGCTTCTGTTTAATATTACCATTTCCGCCCGAAAAATCCACCCTGCAAAGGTTAAAACCCATAATTTAAAACTTATCGGGCCTAGCCCCTAAGATTTTAGCCCTCCCTGTTTTGGTTCCCATATGACCCGAGCGCAAAACCATGTGCCAGAGGGAAAGGGGGTTTAACGATAAATGTTTTCGGGCACAAATATAACCGTTCGATCAGAACCAATTGACGGCCCGCAATTAAATCATCCGTGGTGGCCCCCGCGCGTGAAAACCAGCGGTTAATTCCGCACCACCTCCACCGATCCAGCGGTTTTCAACTAAATGCCAGCGATTCCACAAACCGCATGCCGCGTGTCCCCATGTACGATTTTCAAAACCGCCATTTCGCGTGTTAAAGGTTGGTCAATGGCCGGACAGCGGAATTCACCCGCGTCGTTGGATCTGTCGACGTCCATCCAATGGAAAATATCCTCCGAAGCTACTCGTGCGTTATCCCATGTCTGTTGTGTCCCGTGGCCCACTGTCGTATCGCTCCCGTGCCTCTGAGCCGTTGATCCAATTTCATGATCTAACGGCCCAGGACTCATTCTCCTCCGCCTGTTGACTATACACCTCCACGTCACCCTTTTCATCGACATTTGTTGTACTTTCGTCCACGTCATCTATTCCTCTTGGTTTGCTGTGTGTCCATGTGTCATTCCCCCGTGTACCTATTGTACTACCATTCCTGTCGTCTATATATACGCGTTGTATTCATATTTATCATTTTTTACCCATACATCGTGTTTCAATTGTTCTACACGAAAACTTGTGTTCCCTCTATTTATCAAAAGCCTCCATCGTATTTCCTTCGCCACCCTACACGTTCTTGCCATATCGCCATGTCTCCATCGTCCTCGTCTCCATCCCAGTCTGGTTTTCCTTAAATGGTTTGTGTTTTTGCAGGTTTGCCATGGTCGAAGATTCATCATAACTTGCTGCTTTGTTCGCAGAAGTCAAGAACACCGCCCTCGACAGTTTCGGGGAAGAAATTAAGGAGTGAAGCCGAGGGTAGTCGTATGATATGACAATCCTTAAATAAAGCAAGGATATGAATCTACAGAACCCTCCAGAGAAAATCAAGGGACAGATTCGAGCAGGCGAGAGTATTAATGGGGCAGCGTGAAATACTAGCGAAAGATTAAGAGACACAGAACTCAGCATTAAAGATCTGGAGTTTAAATTCAAAGTTAGAGCCGAGAGTACCTTGCATAATTACAAACAATCTCAAGGTCTTACGGCAGCAGATTTTTCCCCTCAGCAAATGGCAGAACATTGTATATTTTATTATTTGTGTCTTGTTCATGAGGATATTTTCATCCTTAGCATTTATTTCTATAAACTAAAGCATGTCATTATATTTATTTATTCATAGTAGGTGGCGCGAATGTTTTTCATTTTGCTCAAATCAAGTCATTAAATGTGCTCCATCTACCTTCAGAATTCTCTATCTTTCTCCATAAAACCTTAAATAAGACAGGTCAAGGGTTCGAGATTTCTATCAAAGAACCGAAAGTAAAAGGAAAAGGATTTTGTATACATTTTGTAACACTTCTGTATGAAGGCTCAGAGCCCGTAGGGTCTAAGTGAGGAGGAGTTGTAACTGTAATGAGGATTCTGGTCTTTGGTATCTCACAGTATGTAATTTTCTCTTATGTGTTAATATAAAATCTCATTCCATGCTATTTATCTTCTTGTATCATGCTCTAGAATGCGAGTGGCTCACTGGTCTTAAGTAAGGATTCATCCTAGTTGGTGCCCATACTTGGATTAGTCAAGCGCTTTAAATAGGCCTAGTCATGATATACCGTTCCATGTTCATTTCATCCATATTTTCTGCTATATTAGTTACTTGAGGAGGGTGCTTTTAAAACGCCATTGTCATGTATGGATTCTTAGTTGGATAAGCCCATATGTGGTTTTGTTGTGTATCTGGGTATCAGCCTCATGTTAACTAGTATCTTCTCCATGTTTCTTCACCGCATCCACTTTCTGATATTTGATTTCTGTGGCATATTATTTGAACTGGCCCTCTTGCTGTGGTTATCTCTCAATCGTCTCTGGCGTCTTTATATTGGTGCCAGTGATGTTCCCGCGATTTTGCCTACTTTGGTATCACTTTTCTGAGAGAGATTGGTCCCATTTAAACTAGTTTCCTTGTTCAACAAGAGATAGTAAGAGAGCTTTTGGATTGACAACCCAAGCTATATGATGAGCTCCTTGCTATATTAAGATGTCCTAGGCATTGGTCTATGGCAACTCTAGACTGTCTCTAGGGGTGACAAAATTGTCCACAACGCATTCACTAAATTTGGTTGGTTTATCAGCCTTAGAAAGTACACGTGTGTATTCTTTTTGTTCGGTCGCATGAGGTAGTTAGAAGTGTTGTCATTGATGGAAAAGGATAGCAGCAGAGGAAGAGGAGAAGACAGTTTGGTGAATGAGGGTTTGTTTACATTTGACAGAGCAGCAGACTATACATACAGGAAATACAGTGACAGGATATGTACCGAGAATATAGAGAGAGGGCAACAGAATAGACAGAGAGTGAAAAGATTCAGAGGGGGTTCCAATGAAGAAGAGCTCACATGCAGAAGAGAAAGAAGCACTATTGACATCTTTACATAGTTCTACCACCTGCTTTTATCTCATCCTATGGAAACTTTTATATATATAAACACAGTGAGGATTTTGAAATCTCAAATACAAACCTACAATGTGCATTGATATTTCTGATAGAACTGTTTGGTTTAGCATGCAGAAGTGCTAAGAGTGCAATATAATGTGTATAATAAAACGTTGAAAGGTCAAGATGGAACATTGAGGGTAAGAGGTGGAACCAAGATTTGAGCAGTGAAAACCTAATGGAGTTTGGATGATAAATATTATGGTAGTGTTGTATTAAATTAAGAATGAAACAAGGGTTTATATGTTAAGGTATAAATAAGAAGTAAAACCTTTGAACGGAGTATATATATATATATATATAACGAAGGCGCGAAGGATTTGAAGCGGAACCATGAATGTAAGCGGAACCCTAATTGTGAACAGTAAAACCAGAGGTAAGTAAACTGGTAGTATTGCGCGGTGTCAAAAATGGTAAGTGGATTTCTCAGTTTGAACGCGATCTATGTCTTCAATCAACACATGTCCTAAGGCAGTTTTACAAAACAACTTTTATCACATTCGTTTGAGTGGTTAAAACTCGGCTCAATAAAAAATGCGATATGGTATGACATCCGTTGGATCATCAGAGTCGATGCAATAAACTGTCTGCCATTGGATGCAAGAGGCATGTTAATGGAGGTGGGCCCCGGGAACGTATATGTATTAAAATATGTATTGGATTTGATATCTATTACAATATTGGATATATATTAAAGTAGAGTGCGCATATAAGAATGGTTTATGTGCATATTATATGTTTGATGCAGGTTGATACATTATGTTATGCCGAGGGTTAAAACCATGGTCGAGGATTGACTTAGGCTTATATATATATATATATGTTCAAAGGGTGCTGTCATTTGGAATGTATTAAAAGTGCAGAATTTATCAAACATATGTGGGCTCGTGAATACAATACATCATAAAATCTCGTGCTAATGGTATAAGCCTTGGTTGGAGTATTATAAGCGTTGGAATATTGGGTTAAAGACACGAACCATTGTTATAATATTAAGTAATAAATCTGAGAGGATGAATGTGTTTTATTATCTTTTGCCTTAGAGGGTTGGTTAAAGAGATGTGTATACCGGGTTAATTACCATTCGATACATAAGTCAAAGGAAAAGCTCCAAATATATGTAAAGCACTTCATAAACAAGGGAATAAGGTTAAAGTACAAGGCATATATATATATATATATATATAATATATATATATTAGTTATGGATGCGCAATTAAAAATACAAAAGGTTTGTTCAGGTTTAAAACAAACAAAGTCTTATAAGGTGGGACCTGAGTCACGAATCGCATCGGAGATAAGGTAGCAACGGAACGTGTTGACAAAAGTTTTGATTGAGATGTGGACCCGATGGGTTTATGAACCATGATTCATATGTGTTTGAGTTCCAGCATCAAAGTGAACCATCGCATCGGAGCAATTCATTGCAGCGGCACAATGAAGTGAACATTGTTACATCGCATCGGAGTGACCCATCGCATCGGCACAGTGAAGTGAACAGTGTTACATCGCATCAGAGCAACCCATCACATCGACGCAGTGAAGTAAATAGTGATTGATTGCATCAGAGGAGAACAGAACATCGAAGCAACCTATTGAAAGTAGCGATTGCGATTATCGCATCGGGACTTTCTCAAGGGCTCATTGCATCGGAGCATAAGTAAAGTTCGGAAAGTGGGCCCGAAAGGGCATTTTGTGTATTAAAATGATCTATTATCATTATATCGCCAAAAGTTATTTAAGTTATATAACACAACAGTTCATATGTTAAAATCACCTTATTATTATGCAGATAATTGAATTGCATTATATAAAAAGCGCAGTTAAATACATGCAAGAGTTACGCAACATCAATGAACAGAAAGGCATACAGAGAAGAAAAATACAGACGCAGTCACAGAAAAGACAAATACGCAGTGATCCAAGAGGCTGAATGAGTTGAGCTGGAGTTCTCATTGTAATTAAATGTAAATGTTTTAATTGGTTTATATTGTTTGTGATGCATTGGCAAGTCTCCGGAAGAAAACAAAAATCCCACTGTAATATTAAAATTAGTACATACAGTTATAT